>JALGBA010001792.1:195000-315000 GCA_023970755.1 Azemiops feae | reverse complement strand
CTGCTGGCTCTTAATGTGTTACCTGAAATATCAAAATTGTTTCTTTAAGTTACTAATAACATTTCCCAATAAAAATCTTTACAGAACTTATTTTAGAATATTATTATATATAACAAATTCAATGCTATTAAACTGTGTTACATGTATATTTTATCTCTGCCTGTCTTTGCTAAATTCAAGTCTTTCTAATTACACTGATAAAACCAAACTGTGGGGAGAAAAAAGAAATACTAATAAACTACCAAGAGCATAAAGTGTATATATTATTAGGACTTAAACTTATTATTCCTTATTTGGTCTCTGTGACTGCTACTTTTCTTGGATTTTCTTTCAGATTTCCTCACAATATAGAAAACAGAGCCAGAAAATATTGTATTAACAACTATGGTTCCATTTCTTATATAATAAATCAAAAGAATAATTTATATATAGTGAGGAAAGCAAAGAATAAGTAAGGCAAACATATTAAATCATATATTAAAATTATTTTATTATAAATAATTTTTATACATACAATATAAACTTTTCCCAACTTAGTGTCCTCCAGATTTTGGACTGTACTTCCTACAGTCCCTTTCTTTAGACTGTAAACAGTATGGGAATTGGAATCCAACACATCTGTAGGGGGTCTAGTTTAGAATGCTCTAAAATGGTAGAGTAATATAAAAATGGTCGAGAAAGGGAGGAGGGGAGAAGGAAATATATTAAGAAAAATGAAAGTTCTTTAGTTCTGGGAGTAATTAAAATGAGGTTACTGAGGGAAAGCTATAATTGTTCAAAGGAGTTTTAATAATGAAAGAAAAATGACCAGCTGGATTTATTAGAAAACACCTAACAATAATTGGCTGAATTATTATTTTAAAAAATAGGAATGGAAAATCTTCTTCCTAATCAGCTGAAAGATAAAACTGGGTTTTAAAATAAAAATAATCCAATTGTTGAAATTCCATAACCCGACTCCTTTTTCTTTCAATAAATCTTGTTAAAGAAGATTCGGTGTGCATTTTATGTTGTAAAGGTGGCTGCCAAGAGCCTGTTTATTATATTATACTGCCTTCATCTGCATACATACAGCAGTGAAAGAAATTAGATACTAATCAAACTCACAGCTTATGCAAAAAACGCTTTTTAGAAATATTCAAGTATCTTTCAATAAATAGGTCAACTAATAGGATGATGCAATCAATTAAAATGACTGATTAATTAAAACGATAGTGTAATGAACCAGACTAAAACTATCTACCAGTATAATAAAATAGCACATGTCAAGATATTCTCTCCTGTGTAAAACTAAAAGGGAAATGCCTCTAGTAAAGATGATGTTAGCTGTATATTGTACATGTGCATATTGTCTGAATGGTAGTATACCTTATCATTCTATAAAGATATTTTTAAGTATACATATTGATGCAGCTTTAATCAACTGAATCATTATTTTATTTACTTAAAATGTTTTATATTACTACGCATACAAAGAGATTCTGAATCTTATGTGCAATAACTGATTATCTAACAACTGTAATACAAACAGCAGCATTAAAATCCAATAATGAAATTAGAAATTGAATAAATTAATCCAATAAGAGTCTTTTTTAAATGGACCAGCTTTAATCACAATAAATTTTTAAGAACAAAATCTGCAAGATATGACTAAGTAAAGCTTGTTTTGAGCAGGCTTGATTCAAAGACGCTTTTCCATATGGAAGTCACAGGGGAGAAAATCCTTCAGGCTGCTAAAGATGATTTGAAACTGAGAGGGCCAGTTAGTCATATCATACATACCCCATGGTGTGCATACTTCTTAATTTCCTGAGGGAAGCATTCTGCATGTACATTGGCAGCTTTTCTTTTTCATTTATTAACATGCTATGAGATAGCTACCACTAAATTTACCAAGGATGGTAGTGACTGTTGTAGCTCATCTGTAATGAAATCTCTACAATATAGACTCTGGGTATTCTTTTGGCAAACAGGAACATATCAACTTGTATGTATGATACAAATGTATACTCTGTCACCCGAAAGAAATGTCAAAGGATTAGCATATCTCCTGCAGGAAAGAATGCACCTAAGAGGTTTCAGAAATTAAACATTTGCACAACTCAAATACCACACTGGTAGCAGTACTTTGGCCTTGCAAAATACTAAACAGGGCCAAAAGCTTGTTTGGAAGATGGATGGGAGACCACAAAACAAAACCTAAATAAAGACTGGACTAGAAAGTAATGGAGCACTACTTTCACATGTAGTTAAAATAAGTGAAGCAGTACTTAAGAATATCTTAATTTTTTCAAAGCCCATTTTAAAGTATAACATACAATATTTGTTTCTAGCCCTCAACACAAAATAAAATTTGACTACCAGGTCTTACAAATGTGTTTATGATCGAAGAGTTGGAATACGGTCTCTCTATCTTATGTAATTCACTGTTAATTTTCCCTTCTATGAATGTACTACTAATATCTTCTTTTCAATAGGGAGTCTCAGTGTCCTAAACAGACTACTGGACAGCTGTAAAAGAGAACATGATGGAAATGTTACTTGAATTTATCCCTGAAAAAAGAAAAAGAAAGAAAGACATGCCAACAATCTAGTGGATATATCAGTTATATTAGGATGAGACAGCCATCTTCATGGTCATGTGAATGTGAAACGGATAACCATAATTATGAAAATGAATACAGCTAGTTGGTTAATGTTTTTTCATGGAACTATATAACAGAGTGCATAAATGAAGCAGAAGCACCAGCTGTGTGTGTAAATCTGCGATTTGATTTAATAGATGAAAAAGAAAGAACATAACTAAGACCAAACAATTTCTAAAAAATTTACACTGAAAAATTACTCTAAAACATGAAGATTTTGTATTTGTCTCTTTTCCTGACAAAGGACATTGACCTTTATACAAAAGCGTTCAGGTATTTATTGCTCAAATCAATAAGTTACCTGAATATATAACAATGGTGATGTACTAAACACCAGTGGCCTTGAAATATAGGATTAAGTGACAGTTCAGAGATACATCCAAAACGACCATAAGTACTTTAGAAGATTTTTCCCCCTGATTCTATGTCTATGTATATATGTGTGTGTTTCTGTACTGGAGACCGGGGGAGGGGGGGGGAGAGTAGACATGAATTATCTCTGAACTCAATTAGTTTGCAGGTCCACAACTGCTCTATCTTAGTAGGGTTCAGTCTAAGCAGTCCGTAACACCTAGACAAGATTGCTCACAAGTTGCCACACTCTAGTGCAGATATGATAAACTCGCAACGTCACGTGATGTCGGGTGACGTATCGCAACTTTTTCCCCATTGCCAGCAATGGGGTGGGCGCGGTTTTGGCATGATGCATCCAGCCCGTGGGCCGGCAGTTTGACATGCCTGCTCTAGTTGAAATGAATAGGAGAAGAGATACCTAGAAGGGTTCTCCTTTCTGAGTTGAGAATTCCATTTGGTGGTAGTGGGTGGCCTCTATCAGGGCTTCTATGATATTGGCCAAGAGTTCAGAAATCTAAGTAGCAACAGCATATATTTATTGTGTGTATAATGTATGTATGTATGATACATACATACATATTCTATGTAGGCAAATGACCTGCCAACAATTTTATTTAAATGCTAAACAGCTAAAGAAAATTAGGCTAGGGCTTATTTTAGGGGGGAAACACGGTATATGTTCATAAACATAAAATCTTTTGAACTTATTTCAATATATTGTTTTGAGCACATGTATGATTTTTTTAAAAAAAATAACCACCTTTGCATATATTAAACCACAAAGATTGAACATTTGCAAAAAAAAAAAATGAGCCAATTAATAATATCTAGTATTTACTATAATATGAAATATATACTTGATTGCAATAAAACGTCAATTTAATGGATTAATTGGTAGGAGGTGCCCCTTATTCTCATCTATCCATTAATTATAAAAAGTTCATAATCTGTGTAATTTGCATCAACTGCATTGATTTTATGACAGTTGTGGTGATTTTACACCATTTGTATAATTATTCAAATAATATAAATAGTTGTAAAATAAATGGAAAAAATAAAAACATAACAAAATTGTCTTGCCTGAACTACTCAGGATGCAATAGACTCAATGATGACTTTAGAAGCTATGTGGTTAAATACTACCTACTGTATCTGAAATCTGCTAAAATGCAGCTCATTAAATTGAGGTGCTACTGGACTACAAACCTATGTGCTTTCCTAGTATTTTTCAATAAAAGACAAAAGAAGTTGGGGTTCTCATTTCTTTTGTTAGAATCAAACTTTTTTATTCTGGCCATTTCCATGGCAGATTAATGTGTATTTCTTACATCTGCATGGGCAGCAGGCTCCATTTGACCTGTGCATATTTTACAATTTGTTTGTTTTGACTTTATTTATTTATTCTCAGAGCACAGTGTGTTCCTCTATAGGGAACACAACTTCTATTATCTCTCATCATTGCCCATGATTTCTAGAGTACATCAGTATTAAAATTAAACTGACCTACATTACAGGTCTGGCATAATGAACATTGGGAAAAAATGGACCAAAGACAAATCAGGGGAGAAGAGAAGAGATTGTTGGTGTCTTGCTTTCTGAAGTTCAAATGAATATTTTTATATGGTTAATATCCTTTGTTGTGACTTATTAGAAAAGTACATTTTTAATGATATAAATTAGATTTGCAATAGAGGTTGTCCAAAACTAAGCAGTAGTATTTGGCCAAATACAGAGCTAAAGTTAATCTCTTAAATAGAAGCCTTTGCTCCCTTGCTGCGTAAATTACAATGAGTTTATCCAGTCTGTTAGTTCAGCATCGTGATTAAATGCTTCTTAAATCCAGTCACAAACACCAGGGAAGAACAAAGAGAAAATCAGCAAAATGGACTATAGTGTTTCAATCTAACTCATCACCAGCAAGGGACAGCTAGTGGGAAATTAAAATTGTGAGTCCAAATCTTCCACAAGTACTCAGCCTTGTGGGACATTAAAAATAAATGCTGCACTGTTAGAAAAGCCCTGTCAACAGGGCAACTTCACTTTTTAAAATGTCTGTGCTTTGTTTTTCAAAAGAATTAATACAATCTCACACCTATCATCTCTATCAATATACCTTCCCTGCCCGTTTAAGGAACTTTTAAAAGCACAAAATGTGGATTTCTGAACTTGTGCCTTTGCTCTTAAGGTCAGAAGGGCACAGAATGCTGCAGAAACAACTGACCACTACAATTCATTACATCTTTCTTCTGCATGCCTTGTAGTAAATGATTATCCAGAAAGCTTTACAGAAAATAGAGAGGAGGAGCAAAAGAACCCACAAGGATTCCAGAAAAAGGGAACACAGCAATGCTACACAGATAAAGATTAAAACACTCAATGATTACTAAACAATCATGCCTCCTAGCCTCAGATATCAGGGATGGCATAAGCTACTTCTTACATATTTACTACTATTATATGGTAACTGGCTGAGCCTCAGTATAAATACATTATCTGGATATGAAATAAAATATTATAAGAAAGTGTTAGAAAATCCTAAAGATGCTTTTTCACAAGGCAACTGGACTTTCTTGTTTTTCTTTGAAGACGTTTCGCTTCTCATCCAAGAAGCTTCTTCAGCTCTGACTGGATGGGGAATGAAAGGATTTATATTCCTTGCAGACAGCTGTTCATTTGCATTCTTTTAGCGAGTTGTTAAAGCTAACTGGAGGTTTATCTGTGTCTTCAGGGTCACCTGAGTAGTGCAAATGGGTGTGGAGCCTTCTTGGACCTGTTGAAAGGACTTGTAAACTGGAGATAAATGATATCGGATCCCTCTCCCTCTGTTGAGAGAAGGCTGTTCAATTTTGACATAGATGGCCTCTTTCATCTTTCAAACCAGTGGTCCTCTCTGTCCAAAATGTGGACTTTGCTGTCTTCGAAAGAGTGGCCTTTGTCTTTTAAATGCAGATGGACTTTGAATCTTTTCCTGATGGGTTTGTTCTCCTATGTTGTGCCATACATTTATGAAGTGATTGTTTTGTTTCCCCAATGTACAGATCTGCACGTGGCTCACTGCATTTATACTGCATATACCACGTTGCTCAGTTTGTGTCTGAGTATTTTATCCTTGGGGTAGACAAACTTCTGCCATAGTGTATTCTTGGGTTTGAAGTATGCACATATGTTGTATTGGCTGAAGATCTTCCTGAGCTTTTCCGATATTCCTGCAACGTATGGATTGACTACATTGCTTCATTTATTGTTTTCTTCATCTGTTACGGAGGAGCTCCTGCTAGGTCTTTTTTGAGATTTGATGAAGGCCCACTTGGGATAGCCACACATTCTGAGGGCTTCCTTGATGTGTTTTATTTCTTTTTCTTCTCCTTCTTTGCTGGTAGAGGAACAGCCCTCTCTCAACAAAGGGGGAGGGATCCAACATCATCTATCTCCAGTCTACAACACAGTCCTTTCAATAGTTCCAAGAAAGCTCCACACCCATTTGCACTACTCAGGTGACCCTGAAGACACAGATAAGCCTCCAGGTAGCTTTAACGACTCGCTAAAAGAATGCAAATGAACATCTGTCTGCAAGGAGTATAAATCCTTTCATTCCCCACCATCCAGTCAGAGCTGAAGAAGCTTCTTGGATGAGAAGCGAAACGTCTTCAAAGAAAAACAAGAAAGCCCAGTTACCTCGTGAAAAAGCATCTTTGGGCTAACTATGATCTGGATGACTGAGAATCTCCATAGACAGTTAGACAATCCTGCTCTCAAACTGGCTAATCTACATAGCTTTTCCTATATACCTTATATATCTAATAGATGTACTAGGCATTTCTTGTGATGAGTGAAATCTTCCACTTTACCTTGCCATTAGGTGGGTTTTGTTTATTTTTTACAAATAACTCAGGACAGTGAACTTATCCATTACACCTTTCTCCTCCAATTTTGCCCACAACAACAACCCTGTGAGCTAAGGGAGAGAGAGAAACTGGCCCAAATCACCCAGCTGGATTTCATGGCTAAGCCAGGACTAGAAGTCACAGTCTCCTGTTTTTTAGTCTGGTGTCTTAACCACTCTATCAAACTGGTTCTCTCCCTTATTTCTAAGAGAAAGAAACAATGAACCTTCAGCCCTCTATAGTTGCCCTTTCTTAAAGAAGGTCATGCTTTGTTGCTTCTTACCATGTTGTACATATATATAATAGTTACCAATATATTGCAATATATTTCACTGTTAATAAACAAAACATTTTTCAAGTAATTATTATTGATTGGGTCTGGTGTAACAAGCAGCAGCAAAGTCATTCTCTGCAAGCCATTCTTACAGGCATTACACAACTAAATGTTGTAATTCAAAATGAGGGGACTCTGTCCTATCAGCTCTTCACTATTACAGTATGTGGATATAGAGGAAAAGTGTTATTCTATTCAATTCCTTCTTCCCGTGATAACTACATAGCAGCATAGAGTGGTGTGATTTTATAGAATAGCAGTTAAAGCCTGGGTTTGAAGCCATGCTTGTTTTCCAACTATTAAGCAGAGAAGAGCTTGAGGGAATCAAGGCTTTAGATTGCTGAAGACGTAGTAGAGTTCTTTTTAACAATTTACCAAACCAATGTCCTCCAGGGAGGAAGTGACCTATCACTTCTACCTTTCATCATGAAGTCTTGACAAACAGCCTAGTCTTCTACACTATGTAACTCCCTGGGGCACTTAGGATACCCATCTATTGTGAATATCTTACTGCCATATCTCATACTAGAGAACTTGCCGACCCAAAGCATAGAAAGAAAACAAGAAGGGGAAAACAAGGGGTTCTCACCCAATACAGCACATCAGTTGACAAAGCAACTCCATCTAAATGTTCAGAAGAACTATTTTTCTATTGCTTGTATCAAGTTTAGTTGCAATTTTGCTTTTTCTGCTTTGTTGAAAATCATGACCACCTTCTAGTTTAAAACTGGAGAACGAGCATCTATAACAACATGTTTTATATAGAGAGCCCTTGAGAAATATTTGTGCATCAATGAGAATGAGCCTGGCTTGGGAAAATTCATACGGTATATAAAATGTGAGATATTGAAAGTGATCTAAATACCAGTTGGTATAAAATAGGATTGGAATATAATTTATGAAATACCAGTTTCAAAAAATGTCCCAGGGGTCAACTCCAAAATTAAAAACTAATGAGCATAATTTACGTACTAAGGAAATTAGCGAATCAGAACCAAAAACAGTTGAAGCTAAATCATTTTTGTCAACTTTCCCCAAAGTAATGCCCTCCTAATCTGATCAACATTCATAATCCACCGCCAGTGAGCTTTTAAGAGATTTTTAAACATTTTATTTAAAATCTAACAAAAAGAAATGAATTACTGGAAATATGAAAACTGGTGGCTTCTAACATATATTTTCTTCCTTGAGAAAGAATTATACAGTATTTGGGGAAAGCATGAAAATGCGGCGCTTAGAAATGTCAAACCAAATTTTGAAGGTGGTTATACAGACAGACATCCCAGACTATATTAGATTTAATCACCCTGTAATTCCCCACTAAAGGATGTTTCACAGTGTCTCCAGCAGTCATTGCTGATTCCTCATGGTAGCACAATGGATTGCCAAATTGTCCTTGACCAGCAGGCAGAGAGATATGGTAAGTATTTGCTCCTTCCTCTTACTCTATACCAAAGTCATTGTACCAATGGAAATGGGGGAAATTTGAGCTAATAACAAGTATAGATGAAGGTCAGTGATATGCAAACTGTTTTGCACTAAATAAAAACCGAATTTGAATCATCCTGGTTTTTCAATTAGTTTCTTTCTAATGAAAGAATATGAAAAACCACTGTATAATATATGGATCCATAATACTATGCATGGGTGCAGCTGTACTTCTGGCTTGTCAGCTCAATGTTATTTTTGAATAGGTAACCATACCTTTAAAATGACATTTTATACATATTCAATGGGCCAGACATATAGAAACCATATATATTACAACCATGCAGTTTCCCAAGTATATTATAAAAGCATACACAAAGAAAGGCTTTATGAGTAAGGGAGAAACTTATACCCTTCATCATTCCTTTCAGTCTCAATGTCAAAATTGGATTTTGATTAATTTGATTAGATTTGATTAGCTTAACCATTAATTTATAGACTAGGCTTTTCATCACTGACATTTTTAAAGGATTCTGCCAGAGCAAGAGAATTTGATTTACAGCCTAAAAAAATGTCATTTCACCTTCTATTTAAAGACTTCAGCTCTATTACTATGAATGACTATCTAAATGCTAACAAAAAGTTTTCTTCTGATTATGTCTCCAGTGGTTGTCAATAGGTATAATATATAGGGCAGGAAACTTAGTACTTGTATGCCCACTTCAAACATCCCTACAGAATCAAGACCTCATTTGGGCCATAGCAACAGAAAAATCAACTGATGAGAAAGGTGGATATATATATATAATATCTATCTATCTATCTATCTATCTATCTATCTATCTATCTATCTATCTATCTATCTATCTATCTATCTATCTATCTATCTATCTATCTATCTATCTATCTATCTATCTATCTATCTATCTATCTATCTATCTATCTATCTATTTCAGTATATATATCTATTTGTTTCCTATGTGTATAGAGACAAACATGGACCCAGTACAACATAACATTCTTATAATATTTATTAACTAAACACATGCACTGTAAAACTGTAAAACTTTATTTTACCTTTCTTTTGGTGTACCTACTCCATGTTTTCCTAGTAAGTGGGTGTTTAAATGTTTCTTCATTACAAATGCCACCCTGAAAAACAAAATTAATTTTGGTTATTATTTCAGTTTAGATCAGACATGTCAAACTCGCGACGTCACATGACGTCGCGCAACGTATCGGGACTGTTTTGCCATTGCCGGCAATGGGGTGGGCGCGGCTTCCCGGCAGTTTGACACCCCTGGTTTAGATAGAATTAATGAATATATACATGCAATTTGAAAGACAATGTAGTTTAGAAATAATAGTTAAGATAGAGTCTAATAAACATGTGTAAGGGAGGCAACATTAAGAAAATATAAAAATATAAAGGTAAAGGTAAAGATTTCTCCTTTCCAGTTGTTTCTGACTTTAGGAGAAGCACTCATCTCTCTTTCTTAGCCGAGGGAGCCAATGCTATCTGAAGATATTTCCATGGTCATGTGGCCAGCATAACTATACGCCGAGACACATGGAGTACTGTTACCTTCCCACCAAAGTAGTACCTATTTGTCTACCAGTATTTGCATGTTTTTGAAGTACTAGGTGGGCAGGAGGTAGGGCAAGTAACAGAAGCTCACCCCATCAAGAGGCACTCAGGTCTCAAACCTGGGCTATCAGCTTTCCAGCTGATAAGCTCAGCATCTTTAACCACTGAGCCATTGCATTCCCTTGTACAAATATAGAATACACATTTAAATTTGTTTTTTCCTGACATAACTAGAAACTATAATAAACCATTAAATACAATGCCCAGTGACCCTACATCCCATGCAGGGTCTTGTTCATGCCATGGCACTTGATATTTCTCCCATGTCTGCTGCTGCCTCAGACATGCTGTCAGCAGCTCGTTTTGGGGTGCATTCTTACTAATGTACTCCTGGATGCTCTGGGTTTTGTCCAGAACTGTGTCTTTGACACTCACCAGACCCCACCTACCCTTTTTTCAACTGATGCATAGTATCTGGGTGCTAGATTTGGGGTGGAAACCTCCATATATTGTTTGGAGGGTCTTCACATTACAACTTCCATGTCTTTATTTGGCCAGCTCACTGTACTGGCAGGGTATCTAATGACTGGTAGGGTGTACATGTTGATGGCTTCGATATTGCTCTTCCCATTGAGATGGCTTTTCAGGACTTGTCTTATTGTTTGGTGGTATTTGGATGTTGCTGTCTTCTTTGCCTCCTTCTCATGATTCCCAAGTGACTGTGGGATACCAAGGTACCTGAAGTTGGTCTGTATATCTGCTATATGGCCTGCTGGTAGTTTCATCCCATCAGTCTTAACTACCTTCCCCCTCTTGATTATCAACCAGCCAGACTTCTCTAATCCAAATGACATCCCAATGTCCTCACTATAGATCCATATCAGATGGATCAGTGAGTTGACATCTTGTTCATACTTAGCATACAACTTGATATCATCCATATAAAGTAGGCGGCTGATGGTAGAACCATTCTTGAATTGTATCCATATCTAGTCCCTGTGATTATCTGGCTGAGGGGGATCAGGCTCATGCAGAACAGCAGCAGGGACAGTGCAATCACTGTGGTATATGCCATACTTGATGGCCACTAGCTGAACTGTCTATATGTGTGACAGTTCTTTCTTTCTCTCTCTCTCTCTCCCCCCTCCCTCTCTTTTTCCCTTTCTGACAACACATGCACACCTGTATTGATTATCTATAAATATAGGAGGGATATAAGTAATTTCAATCTTAATTTGTTGTTACATATAAAAATATTCAAGCCTAATGGCACCAGGATAGCAAAAACTAAGTAAGAATGGATATTAAAACATGAAAACTATGCCTAATATTACGAACCAGAGTTGTGCAACAATGCAAATTTGAAAAGCAAGGTATCATTTGAAGTATGCATCTGTTGGGAAAACTAAAACAAAGCCCATATTTTCCTGGGATTGCTCATCATGTGTTGAAGGCATTCATGTACGGCCAGAAAAAGACATAGCTACTTTAAAGTACTCAAAATAGACACTATGCCCATGCCATACATGTTCCTAATCCCATCTTGCCCTTTAAATTCAGATGTCATTGGAACCTTTTCAAGACAAAGTAGTACACCTGATTTAATTGTGATGAAAAACAGAGTGGTAATGACACAGACTTCCACTGATCAGTTATATTAAATTTAACTATGTGATTACATAAGCAAAATGTAACATAAAGCAGAACAGTCAAACTAAAATGGCAATCATAGTAACTAACACAAGGCTGGAAAACACAAAATACAAGTGAAGGAACAAAAATAATAAGTTACTGCTCTTACTTTCAGTGTGAAAAGGGCTTGCAAACATTTTTGTTAATTATGCATTACAGCTGTCCTTCATAAAGTTAATTACTAATAGCTGAAAGGCACTAGAAGTCTATTTGCATATGTACATGAAAGGCATGACATATGCAAAAATATGATTTTAATTAGTATTCCATGATATGACGGGCTACAAATCAAGCTGGCGGATTATAAGATTTTTAACATTAAATGTTGAATTCATTTATAGATGCTTCCACTAATGGACAGTACAAGATCTATAAAATACCTTAGCATGTAATATAAAAGCTATGAAAGGCAAGAAATAGTACATTTCCACTATATATATATATAGTTTTATCCAATCTTCAATCTTCATGTCTGGTCTGATTTAGAAGATTTCACATTATTAGAAGAAATCTTTATTTTGGGCAGCCTTCAGGTATCAGAATATCACTCAGTATCTTTAAAATGATAGGGGCTTTATTATTTTTTACAAAAAGAAATATATTAGAATTCCATCGATTCTCACTTTATTTATACTTGAGTAATACATATGGGCAACCCAATATCTGAAATGTAGAATAAATAATTTATTGCAGTTTCATCACAGCGACTACGCAAGAGTCAGTAGAATTATTGCCTGTAAATAAAATGATGGGAGTGACATAAAATTCTCACAGTTATCTTAAGAATGCAAGGCAGTCCACATTTCTTGCCACTGCTTTTAGAAAGATGGCAGAATCATCTTAATATTATTGTAAGCAATATTCCAACATGACTGAACTCACAACACTCTTATTTTGGAAAACCAGTGATTCCTTCATTCCAATTAATTGGTTAAAAAGAAAGACAAAAGTTAGATACAAATGCTTAATGAGTATATGTTCAACAAGACAATGCATGCCTATGTTTATTAACGTGATTCACAATAGCTATGTTGGATATAAGTAGGAAAATAATTAATGTGATTCCCCTATTTCAAATAATAGTATTAACAGTTGTGATAATGGTGATTACTAGCCAGTAATTTAAAACACGATCATGGCATTAGAACTGAGGTCATAACACATGAAACGTCTCTATTTGAAAATGAAATCTGTCAAAAACAAAATAAAGGCCTGACTGATGGGGATCTGTCACATTTGCAAGTGGCAGACTTTGGATTTCCTATCTATTTTGTGTAATAGTGATTTATCACTTGCTGGAAGTTGAAAAGGGGCGTTGTCTTACCTGAACGCCTTTTCTCAGCATGACGATGGAGAATCCACCAATGGGTTTAGACTGCCTTTCTGCCCAATTAGATTAAGTCTGTCAGAGTTGTTACGCCTCCTGCTGGGCTTGATGCTTCCCAGACACGACGAAGGTGAAGCTGCTGACAATAGTCCGCTGTGTTGGCTCTCTTTGCCCCTGACACAGGACCTGACAGGTCCAACGGGGACGGGCGTGGATTCTCCATCGTCATGCTGAGAAAAGGCGTTCAGGTAAGACAACACCCCTTCTCCAGCATGAGGATGGAGAATCCACCAATGGGACATACCAAAGCTGTCCTGTCCCTATGGGAGGGAATTAGTCAGGACCTGTGTCCCACTTGATGATGCCACTTGCTGGAGTACTCTCCGGCCAAATGATGCCTCTGCAGAGGCGAATTTGTCCAGCCTGTAATGTCTCACAAACGGGGAAGGCGAGGACCAGGTCGCTGCCCTGCAAATATCCCCAATGGGTGCTTGCGTCGCCCACGCTGCCGATGTAGCGGCGCTGCGGGTAGAGTGAGCGGTGATACGGCCTGGCAGTGGCAGGGACTGCGATTGGTATGCTCTGGTAATGCAAGCCCTGATCCACCTGCCTATGGTAGATGATGAGACCTTCTGCCCCATGGAAGAAGGCTGGAACGAGACAAAAAACGATTTGCGATTTGCGAAAGGCTGAAGTCCTTTTAAGATAGTGGTGCAATGTCCTTCTAATGTCCAAGGTGTGCCACTGACGTTCTAAGTTGTGAGACGGCTGGGGTCAGAAATTTGGTAGGACCACCTCCTGTGACCTGTGGAACAAGGAGTTCACCTTAGGTATAAAGGCCAGGTCCAGTTGGAGGACCACTCTATCGCTGTGAAAGACGCATAGGTCCTCTCTGACCGAGAGAGCAGCCAGTTCCGAGATGCGTCTATCTGACGTGACGGCGATGAGAAAGGCCACCTTCATGGATAAGAACTGCAGTGAACAGGTCTTAATGGGCTTGAACGGTGACAAGGTGAGGGCCTGCAAGACCTGTGGGAGATCCCAAGAGGGATAACGATTAACCACAGGTGGTTTGGTGTTAGTCGCGCCCTTGAGAAAGGACCGCACCATTGGGTGCTGAGCCAATGGTGTCGAATTATCGCACGTGAGTACTGTGGACAGAGCCGCGACCTGCCTGCGTATGGTATTAGGCGACAAGCCCTTGTTGAGCCCCTCCAGTAAATATTCAAGGACCCTCGGGATCGTGACAGCCGAGAGGTCAAGGTGTTTCCTTGAGCACCAACTACAAAGGTTCCTCCACAAAGAGTCGTAGATTCTGTTAGTTGAGGGGTGTCTGGAGGCCTGAATCAGGGAGATTACGCCCGCAGAATACGACTCTCGGGCTAGGAGCTGCCGTTCAAATGCCAGATGGTTAATTGGAGGCGCTGGTGTTCTGGGTGTTGTAACTGGCTGAAAGCAACTTGCTCTGGGGGAATCTTCCACTGTGGGGAGATGGAGAGACCCACGAGGTTGGCAAACCACGGCCGTCTCGGCCAATGTGGAGCAACCACTATCACCTCCGCCCGTTCCTGCAGTATCTTCCGGATTAGAGCCAGAAGCAGGGGAAGAAGAGGAAAGGCGTAGAGCAGGCCTTGGGGCCAAGGGCTGCGGAGCATGTCCGTCCGCTCCGCCCCTGGAGATGGCAACCTGGAGAAGAACCTCGGGAGCTGGGCATTCGCCGGGGAGGCAAATAAGTCCAACACCGGAAGCCCGAACCTCTCCGAGATCCCCCTGAACAGATCGGGATGCAGGCGCCACTCTGAGTGGTCCACTGTTGACCGGCTCAGCTAGTCCGCCTGTCGGTTTGCCTCTCCCAAGATGTGCTCCGCCTTTAAGGAGGAGAGATTGGCCTCTGCCCAAGTACCCAGTGACTGGGCTTCGGCCATTAGGGCCCTGGACCGAGTGCCCCCCTGCCGGTTCACATGGGCCTTTGCTGCCACGTTGTCCATGAGCACTAGGACATGTTGTCCCGCCACCTTGTCGCTGAAGCGTAGTAGTGCCAGATGTATGGCTCTGAGCTCCAGCCAATTTATATTGTGACTGAGGTCCGCATGTGACCATCGGCCCTGTGCTAGGTGAGAATGTAGGTGTGCTCCCCAGCCGAACAGACTGGCGGCCATTGTTAAGGTGAGTCTGTCTGGTTCCTTGAATAAGGAGCCCCTGGATACAGCTGGGGATGTCCACCACCGAAAGGAGTCCAGGACTCTGGGCGTAACCCTGACCCTCTGGTTGGATGCACTGTTGCCCTGCCTCTGGTACGGGAGTAAGAACCATTGGAGGGTTCTGAAGTGTAGCCTGGACCATGACACTATCCCCATGCAAGAGACCATCTTGCCTAGTAGTCGGGAAAGTGAGGCCAGTGTGGCTGTACGCTCCCTTCGTACCAGTCTGATCCGGGACCGAATGCTGTCCCGGTGTTCCGGGGACAGGTAGACCATGCAGAGGTTGGTGTCTATAATAGCTCCTAGGTGAAGGATGCGATTCGAGGGATCTGTTTGGCTCTTCCGGAAATTGACCGAAAAGGCGTGGGCCTGAAGGGTCCAGACGGTTAGGCTTAGGTCCGACTGGGCCTGCTGTAGGGAGGAGGACAGAATAAGGATGTCGTCCAGGTAACATTGGACCCGGACAGGGATAATTCTTAAGTGGGCGACCAGTGCTGCCAGGATCTTTGTGAATACTCTCGGGGCGGATGATAGTCCGAATGGTAGGGCCCTGTATTGGTAGTGGTGGGACCCGTAACAGAATCTGAGGAACCTCCGATGGTCGGGGAAGATGGGAACGTGGAGGTATGCCTCCGTGAGGTCGATGGATGCGAGGAAATCGTGCCTTCTGATACTGGCCAGAATGGACTGTAGCGTCTGCATCTTGAATCTCTTGTAGACAAGATGAGAGTTTAGTCCCTTCAGATCGAGAATCGCTCTCCACCCTCCCGAAGTCTTTGGAACCACGAAGAGGATGGAATAGAAACCTCGATGTGTTTGGCCATCTGGCACTGGCTCAATGGCCCTGATTTCCAACAAGTGGTGAATGGCCTCGGTCATGAGTTTTATTTTGACCAGATTCCTTGGGGTAGGGCAAGAGACGAACCGGTCCGGTGGATGTGATAGAAACTCTAGGATGAGGCCGCGCCTGATGGTGTTGAGCACCCAGGTGTCTGTGATAGTGGCCTCCCATTCTTGTGCGAAGAAGGAGAGTTTGCCGCCAATGGGGAGGTCTGTTCTTGAGTCATTTGTTTCTTCTAAAAGGACGGCCTCCCGCGCCCCGAAAGGGCCGCTTGCTCTGAAATTGTTGTCTAGGCCTGGGAGCTGGACGGTCCGGCTGGCGGCCAGGTCTGGGGAAAAAGGGACGAGAGGAGGTAACCCATTCTGCTCCTGACCCCAGGCGGAAGGATGGCCTCCGCGGATACAGGATGGATCGTCTGTCCGACCGTCTGTTGAGGTGGGGCAACACCTTACGCTTGTCCCTATTTTCGACCAGATAAGGGTCGAGTGCCTCCCCAAAGAGGTGTCCGTCCCTGTAGGGAGCGGATGCCAAGCGCCACTTAGACTTTAGGTCTGCTCGCCATTGTTTGAGCCATAGGAGCCTGCAGGCTGCAACATTAGCGGCTATGGATCATGATGGAAACCTGGCAGCGTGATGTGTCCGCCATGTATTTTGCCGTGGCCACTAACTTACCCAGATTCTGGTGGGCACGAACCTGGTCCGGGGGAATCATGGTCTGGAGCTCCCTGAGCCAGATGATGGACATCCTGGCAAAGAAGGAGGTAGATGCCCATAATTGCGGTGGAACTGCGGGCATGACAAATTCAGGCCTGGGGTTCTGATAGAAAGAGGAGGCCATACCCTGGGCATATGCTTGGGTGAGTAACGTCTGGAGTTGCTCGGGACCCACCCCCTGAGGCTCAGGGGGACAAAGTCCAGCCGCTGTGCGCGTGAATGTGGCTTCAGGTGCTGATTGAACCCTTGGCGGGGAAGCCACTATTTGGGGGCTTGGCCCGCGATCGGTGAACAGAGTATCACCCTGTCCTGTTGGGCATTGTGGGGACCAGGCCCGTTGGGCTGGAGGGCCGGGTGGGACCAGTTGGGGGTTGAAGAGGCAGCTCTCCTGAGAGGCCAGGGGAAGATGTGTATGGTCCCCTGCATTTAGCCGCTGAGCCCTGGAGAATTGCTTTTCTAAAGCCATATGTCTCCTGCCGGCTTCCTTTTCGGTGGCCTTAGAGCTCCTCTTGCCAGAAATGGCCTTGGCCTTGGCCTTAGCCTTAATTTTTCCTGCGGCCTCCAGTTTGGAGGACTTGCGCTTCCCGGAAACGGGAGTGCCGGGGGCGCCTTGCGCAGACTGAGGAACTGCACTGTCAGCCATTGCAAACGGAGGCCTGAGGCTTTGGTGTATCTGGAGCAGGAGCAGAGCACCGGTCTGATGGTGCAACTAGAGGCTGGTAACCAGCAATAGCTCCGGGCTTGCGATTGATTAATCGCCTTTATGCCCCCTTAAAGCTCCAAGTGGCTGACAATGCCCGATGACGCACTGTGGCGTACTGGCCAGGCAACTGGTGGCGGCAAGACCCAAAAGGTGAGTGCCTGCACACTTTTTCCTCTCAGTGGCGGTTGAACCGCAATCGGCAAGTGCCGGCACACACTTTGACCCATCAGTGGCGGCAATCACCTCAGTGATACGTGCCTGCACACTCCTCTCCTTATTGGTGGTGGCAATCACCTGAGTGATTCGTGCCTGCACACTGAGCCTAGGTGGTGGCGGCAGTGCCAAGGGGTGTGCCAGCTCACGCTAATAAATGTCTTCCTCACCGAGGCCTGGCATATATTGCCCTGGGGATGTTCGATGCCAAACCAGAATCTGGATTTGCAGGGCCCAATGGCAGCTTCTTACGGTTGCAAAATGGCTGCGTTACTTGAAATGGGAGAGATGGCCTGCTTGGACCTAGACCTGTTGCAGGCTACTCTGAACGATCGAGATTCGAGGCCTCGGATTTGTTCAATGGCCTCTGTAATCGGCCTCCTGTTTGCCCTTAAAGCGACTGCTGTCTGCTCGGGCCGTCCCTGTCAGGCCTCTCGGTGTACAAAATGGCGGATGTGATTCGCGCGCCAAAAACCGGGGCCTCAGTGAGGATATACAACAGTAAAGTTCACCGATTTACGGCTGCTGTGAGCGTTATCGGAGGAGAGGCTGCAATGTATGCAGAGGGCCGGTTGTCCCCTGTAGTGGCCGCGCCGAAAGGCGGCCCGTGAACGGACCGGAGGCCAACGCTCAGCTGCGCAGCGGGAGAAATGAATACTCTGACCATCAGCTGCTCTGCGGCAGCGATCGCAGCGGTTTTGGCGGCGAGCGTTATTTCAGCTGCAGAGCCTCCTCGGGCTGTCCGAAGTTTGCCGATTTACTTCTCGCCCTATTTAGCGGCTGCGGAGAGGGGTGGCCTATGAACAGGCCCGAAGGCCGACGCTCAGCTGTGCTGCGGCCGTGGGGAAAGCCCTGATGATCAGCTGGGCTGTTATCGGCGATTTACAGCCCGTGAGTAGGCCCGAAGGCCGACGCTCCGCTGTGCTGCAGCAGGGGGGGGGAAACCCTGATGATCAGCTGAGCTTTTATCAGCGATTTACGGGCTTGGAGTTCTCCATCCCTGGAATGTTGAATCTAAGAGGAGAATCCACCAATGGAATAGAAAAATACAACCTGCCTAGCTGTCAGAGCCAACACGATGCGTCCTGATGGGCTGAAGACTAAGTCGTGTCTGGGAAGCATCAAGCCCAGCAGGAGGCGTAACAACTCTGACAGACTTAGTCTAATTGGGCAGGAAGGCAGTCTAAACCCATTGGTGGATTCTCCATCCTCATGCTGGAGAACAATTTGTTTCTTTCTATAGTATACATCTATTTTTTCTCTCCTTCCATTCAACTCTGGTTTTAATTCTCGAAGACTGCCTGGACAAGTCCCTGGAGTTTTCTTGGCAAGGTTTTTCAGAGGTGGTTTGCCATTCCTGATTCCTAGGGCTGAAAGAAAGTGACTGGCCCAAGGTCACCCAGCTGGCTTCGTGCCCAAGGCAGGACTAGAACTCACTGTCTCCAGGTTTCTAGCCTGATGTCTTAACCACTACACTAAACTGACTCTCCACATCTATATATATATATGCATACATATACATGCAAATACATGTATGCGTTATGTAGTGTCTTAGGGAAAAATCTCTGAATATATCAGGTTGCAGTTGCAGATACAGTTATTAAACAGTTATTGGTTTATGATTCTTTGACAATCAGTCCTGTGCTGTGAACTGATGGGACCCTAAACAACTTTCCCAATAATAGATATTACTGTCGCAATCATTTCAAGAAAGTGGTTGCACACTATTAGGCTTTTTATAAAAGTAGTCAGAAATAATATTCTGAGAAGCCTGAATTGATTTCTTTTTAATTAACTCTATCTTGGCATCTGAGTCTCAAGCATAACAATCTTGATGTATTCTGGTACCACCTGGAGTCTTTACACCTTTTTATACCTGCCTTTAAGGTGGTTTTTTTTCCTTTTCTTTCTTTGACATAATTTTTTTCCCTTTACTTTTATTAGGCTGGGCACTTCCAGATGACCAGCCTATTTCCCATCACTTCTAAATCCAGTTTAAAACACCCCGAATATTTATTTAGGCTACTCTAATTACTTTTAAGATCACAGAAAAGTTCATGTAGAGTTTATAGCCAATCAGCTTCTGCCTTTGCTGTCCAATAGATGAGCACAACTGTTAGGTGACAGTGGTGTTGCTGACTAGCCTGCAACTTGTCCCACCATGATAGCTTTCCCTAATGTTTCTGTGTTGGCCACTCCAGCTTCAAAACTTCTATGTTTGTGTATCAGAAGTTCTACACTTCATCTCTTTTTCCTAATTATTTTCCTGTGAGAGAGGCTGCTTTTCCTAACATGCAAACGTGCTCCAAGAGCAGCCTAGAAGTTGGGAGAGGAGTTAGACGTGAATCTGCTTCCATGTCAGTACAAGCTAGTCTCTGCAAGCAGATGGAGTGTTTTACCTTAAACAGAATGACATTCAGGGGCTTGGAATGGCATTTCCCATGCAGCACTGCTTCCACAGGAATGCATTGCTACTGCTGTTTCCAACAGCAGTACATTTCCCATTAAGACGTTTAATCAGCTCATCTAACAAAAATCATTGTGATTGCCATAAATGATCCATGATTCTTCTCATTTATTATGATCCCACCTCTGTCTAACTTTTGCCTAGAATTTTCTAGCCAAACCCATCTGCTTTTCTTCACCAATTTCTTTGCTTTCATGTCCCTCCAAATCCATCCATCCATCCGTCTGTTTGTTTAATTTGTTAGATTGATTGGTTAAATAGCAATAAAATTTTAAATCAAGCTGCATTATCTTGCCACGTAACAAATAATTCATTCTATATTGTGTTTGCAAAATCTTTTATGAATCAAAAAGACATATGACCTTTTCATGCCCTATAAAAAGCTTTCTAGGAAGGAAGGAAGGAAGGAAGGAAGGAAGGAAGGGAGGGAGGGAGGGAGGGAGGGAGGGAGGGAGGGAGGGATTTTGGATCCTGTGCTTTTGTTTTAATGCATTTAGGGAGGATATGCAGGAGGAATTATAGAAATTTTGTTTTAAGAAGTAAAATTATCTATGGTATCCCTCTATTAAACATGTAAAACATTTGTGTAAAAGGCATTGCTTCCCTCGAGACCACAAGAGGTGTTTATCTATATTTTTGTTAGTTATTATTTTAAAAAGATTTGTATATTAGCGAGAGACAAAGAAAAGCTGAGGTAAATTAATCTGGAAAATAAAATCTGCAGCCCGAGTCTGAAACTTGGATTTATACATTCAAGGTCCCCTAAATTTTTAAGTAAAAACTATTTAACGAACATATGGAGGGTTGCATTGAATCTTATGTATTTAAACTGGCTGAATACATAATACAGCCTAATATAGTGCATGTCTACCTTTCCATGACAAGTATAAATGAGCACAAATCTGCGAAGTCAGCAAGTCTGAAGAATGACTGCTTGAGTTTTAGCATGTATTTGAGGAGGAAAAAAAACAATCACATTGAATGAGTTTTCAGGAGAGTTTCTAATTTTGGACATTAGGAACAAATGGTGAATTTATATATATATCAATATATATATCAATATATATTGATCAATCTGAAATATCAGTTTTCAATCATTCTTAATCTTGGGTAAGCAAAGGATGCTTTTTTAACTACCAAATCTTCTATGTATTGAATCCATTGCAAGCTCATTGTATCACCAACAAAAGCTCATTGTATCACCAAATTATCAAAAGTATTCCATCTTAGTACTAGCTAATTCTTGGATAATCAAAGTGAACAACCTGTATTTTTACTAGCAACAGAAATTTTGGCTCATATTTGATCCTACCACTTCTGCCTAGTTGGCTGATAAAACCATTTTTCCTTAAAGCCAAATTCTATTCATAATATTTTCACAATCACTTGACACAAGAGATCATACACTGAATACTTGAAGCTAGAGAAAAGGGTGTGCTTTTTCTCCCTCTATTAATTCAGTTTTAAAAATTGTAATTCTAAGAAATGATAAAAGCATCCTAAAAATCAGCAAAGAGGATTTTATTATACAATTCCTTATACATATGCCAAAAGGCATGAAGCAGAGTTAATCAGATATCCATGACAATGTACATTAGTCTATAAAACTATGACAAATCCAAAAAGTGATAGTTAATCTGGGATTATCAAATATTAATAAAAACTCTTTCAAAGATTCAGTATAAAATATGAACAAAAGCACATAAAACTGAAAATAAATTCTACACCATAGAAATAAGATCTATTGAAAGTAAGGTCATTTAGTTTCAACTAGATATGGGTAGACTTATTTCTTTTTGAAAAAGCACTACATGAAAGAATCATTTAATAGTTCGATTTGGTTCTTACTGCCTAAAAAATAGGATTGCAGAAACAAGCTGGTGTTGTGTAGATGTAAAAATGATATGGGAGATAGCAACGTCTTGCATTGCTGCAATATTAAAAAGGAACCTTTGTGTACCTTTTCATGCTCTATGTAGACTATGGTGGACTATCTGTCAGTGTCCCAGACTCCATTTGAGCAGAATGATGGACAATAGGTTTGTTGATGTGCTGCTCAATGACCTGCATCAATCTTCAGAATAATTTACCGTCTATATCAGACAGATGATTATGGATGAGTTGCTCACTATCTATCAATCAGCTCTGTTCTTCCTGCATATTCCTATATCATTCAAAAAAGGGAGAACTGTCTCTCAAGATGCTCTCCATTGCTGTGTCTGTGATATCAAAATGTGCTGTTCAAGATGTAAGAGAATTATTATTTGCATGATCAAATGAAATGGATAGCCCTGACTGTCTTCCTTCCTGTCATACTCTTTTCAGAGAAGAGGTTATCTCACTGTCTGAGTCTCAGGGTAGCCAAATCTAGAAATTGGAGTTAGTTAATATAAATTATTTAATTAATAGAATAATTATACCACATAAGAAATCAAGCTCTGGGTGAATTCTCATATTTGGAAAATGTGACCAAGAGGTTTGCAGGCAGAGCCTTCTCTGCTATACAGTTGAGGATGTGGATGTATTTAATTCATCCTTCCAGTCTTCCTCATCATTCCAAAATATATTTCAGCATGATTTTTATATAGGTTGAGTTTTCTGTTTATATCTTGCATTTATTAAGTTAAAACTTTTTATTGCTAAAGCTTGTAATATAATATTTCAGATTTTTTTAAATTTTAGTTTTCTGAATTATTTTTTAAATTGAATTATTAACTGTAAAAAACAAATTTAAGACAACTTATTATTTTGTCTAATAAGACTATTACTACATTGGGAAAATGAAAGGCAAAGGAACAGTAAACATACCCATATGGACATCTGTGCACATATATATATATGTACACAGACACACACAAATTGATAGGCTGCTTGACTCCCATTGCAACTAAAACAAAACAAAATGAATCCATAGATTCATGAATGGGCCCATAGACTCTCCCTCCCTTTCCTTTCCCTTTCCCTTTCCCTTTCCCTTTCCTTCCCTCCCTTCCTCATGGAATCATGATGTATAATTTTAGACATTACCCTTGCCTCTTTTGAGGAAAGGCAAAATTAATAAAATAACAAAAAGCAAAATAATACATAATAATATTTACCATCTTCTGGATATAAAACATGGAGATTTTTTTTCTTTGCTTAAATTATGGCTTGTTAGAACGAACCATAGTTATTCACATCTGGATGCAACAGGGAACTACAGTATGATCTGTTTAAAAGACAAATCTCAGTTCCTCCATTTACTGATATAAGATGGGAGAAAGCAACTTTGAAGTTCTACAGGTTTACTCCTGCAACAAAACACATTGCAGCTGTTACATTTAAACTGACTACAGATTATACAGCTGAAGAATTTCATTACTGCAGGTTTTGTAAATAAATCATCTGTCAAGATTATACAGCATGTTCTTGTTAAACTATTTCCCTAGAACCACTTCAACATAGAGTAATACTTTAATATATATTGCACTTTACTGTTCATTGCTAATGAATTTATATTAAAAAAAGGTTTTCCCCAAAATATATCCCCCAGAGATATAATGTTCATTTCAGTTCCTTTTTTATATCAAAAATTACAGAAGTTAATAAGTAATACATTAGTATGCAATATATAACTAATTATGTACTTCTATTTTTATTGCCTAAAATCTGTCCATAGTCATGGTTAATGTGTTTCAAAATCTTAGATTTTTCATAATTTATGATATACAACCCGAAGCTTAAGAATTAGAAAATATCTACCTTTAAAAACAGGTAACCCCAACATCCAAATCTAAACCTTAGATTCTAAAGCAATGTTCAGAGCTACAACCTGGTTCTTTGTTGGCAACTTCAAATAAGAATTTTTCCAGCACTTGGAAATTTACAAAGTAGTAGTGCTATGAATTTCCTAGCCCAATGGTTAGGGTTGGCTGGAGAATTCTGGAAGTTGAAGTCCACACCTCTTCAAGTCGCCAAGGTTGAGAAACACTGTCCTCACCTCTATGTTGTTCTCATCCTATACACAGTATCCTTCAGATGTATGGACTTCACTTCTCAGTACTCCCTAGTCAACATGGGTGCTTCTAAGAATTCAAAACATTTAAATCCACATTTAAATCTAAACATCTGTAAAGTGTTGGGATTGTAGAAAACAATAGAGGAATAAAATAACTCAATTCTTCTTAAGCAATTCTTCAAATTATTCCAGATATACTTAATAATTTTACATCAATTGTATCACTCCACGTTTGTTTTTCTTTTGTATTCTGCATTTCCATAGCTGTATTTCACCTTGCCCATATTAACCAGGTACCTCCTAGATGTGTTGGACTAAGACTCCATTCTCCCTTAGTGAGGAGATTCCTAGCTGAACTGTCTGGAAAGAATGGAAATTGTATAGAAATTGTATGGAAACAGGCCATCAGTGTGAGAAATGCTGAGAGCAATCAGTTAAATTTGCAAAAAGAAAAAGAAAAAAAACTTTTTTAAAAAACAAAAGGCTTATATCTAAGGGAAAGGGTATTAAGATAAAACAAAGAACAAAAATTACTATACGGAAAATATTTCCTCAACACCTTTTTCTTAGTGCTAAAGAAGATATGCTCAAATTCATTTTAATTTATATGCCAATTTTCCAAGACAAATGGTGGCCAAAACAATTTGCAACATAAAATAACTGATGATCAAAATATATAAATCATTTTGAAACAAAAAATTGTTGTAAGACTGCAATAATCAGCAACACAAAAGTCATAGTATAAATCTAATATTGATTTATATATACTGGATTTAATATCAAAAACTTTTTTAATGAAGAACATGGATACAGGAAATAAATAAAAGCAAGCTTCATCATATAATTAGATCTATCTTGGTTGCATTTCATGAGGTCACAGCAGTGTGATTTAAATATAATTTAAAGCTTTGCTTACTTGACTAACTGAAGACACTGACATTATCTAGTTTTAGGCAACACAAATTCTTCTTGTAATAATTTAATTTCTTTAAAAATTTGATAAACTTGATTGGGAAGAAGCTCATCTAAAGTATTAAAACCATGTTAGACCATGAATTAAAAAAAGAAAAGATTTACCTGCTACTTTCAAACAGAGATTGTACCAAAGGGTAAAAAATTGATTTATTAAATCTGAGCTATTATATACTTTGCCCTGAGCATCCTTAATAATAGATATGTAATTATTTTGCTGCCATTTCAGCTGAGAAGCCAATAATTTACCAGACCTTTCCCCTTGCACATAACTTTGCTTTATATGATTTAATGTGTACTGTATGTATATTTTCATATATATTATACATATAAATATTTTCTTTATATTTTTCTTTCAAGAACATAAAGAAAATTGAATTTCAATTTAGCAGACATTAGAGCTTTATATAATTCTAGTAGAGGTTGTCTTTACTCAAAAATTCCTTGACTTTATTTTCCAAATTTCTTGTTTAAATACTTCAGCTTTATTTTTCCTTAAATGTATGCCATTATGTTACCACAAAAAGATTCCTTAAAAGTATTCTAAACAAGCATTAAATTCTATTTGTCTATTTATTAAAAATAATTTCAATATCTTATTTGATATCTTTAATAAAAAAGCATTTTTCTAAAAAATGAGATAAATAAGTATCATCTTGAAAAATATCAGATGACTTTTTCTTATAATAATTAATAGTCATGCTGGAGCATGATCAGTTCAAATAAACTCATAAATTAGTTATTAAAAATAACCAAGTCAGGAGTCAGTCTCATGGAAAATACAATATTTCCATAGGCCAAGGAAATCACAGAGAAAATAATGGTTTACCTGAGACAAACTTTTTAAAGAACTAAAAAGAAAGACATGAAAATAACAAATGAGAAAAACACTGAAAACCATGAATAAAAATATTTTAAAAAATAATAAAAGTAAAGCAAAATATAGAATAAAAACTAACAGGGAAACTTCCAAGAGACAGAATAAAAATGAAATATAAAATAAACTAATTTATAATATAAGATTAATATACTTTTTTGCATCCTTAGGACTCAAAACCTTCTTCAAACCAAAATCCACATGGGGAAAAATCAACAAACCCCTTACTTTTGCTGCCAAATGAGCCTCCACTTCTGAAGCACTTGTGGAGCTAGACTTGAAATACATGTTCATGACAGACAAAAGACCATGTTTGTCATGAAAAATACAAAATATGACCTTGCATTGAAGAGCTTAAAGCCATGGAGGTGCAGTGGTTAGAATGCAGTATTGCATGCTAAGTCACTGCTCACTGACAGGAGTTCGATTCTGACCAGCTCAAAGTTGATTCAACCTTCCGTCCTACCGAGGTCGATAAAATGAGGAGCCAGATTGTTGGGGGCAATATGCTGACTCTGCAAACCGCTCAGAGAGGGCTGTAAAGCACTATGAAGTAGTATATACGTCTAAGAGCTATTGCTATCTTATGATCTCAAAATACTGTACAGTAATAGGCACAGATTTTTAGAATGAACATACATGATAATTGGTTTCAATTTCCAGTTTTTATTTCTGCTACACTGAAAAGATCTTATTTAGAAATTTTCTATAAAGACTGTTGATAACTCATTTTTCTCAACATTGTAAGAAGTGTTTTAAAAACTAAGTTATTTCTATGAAGTAGACCCATAAATAGGCCAACATCTTGAACATTTTAATTTATTTTTCAGTACTTTTTCAACATACATGATACATTGTTTATCTGACATGCTGGCTGATTCTTGTTTCATGTTAATCACCAAAAATTTTAGTTTACCCATTTTCTAAGCTAAGGAATTAAAGTGCTGGTTTGTTGCCAGGAAGTTCTTTTTTTCCTCATTCATTGCACTTTTTATCTGCATGAATTCAGACTTTTTTTTTTAGAAAGACTGTAAATCTTGAAAAAGAACTTTTAAAAAGATAAACATCTCTGTGTAACATTATATCTGTGTTATCTTCTCTACTACATTCTCTTGTAGATCAGGAATAAATTGAGCTTCTGGTTATTTTACTGCTGCAAGAAGCTGTTCCCCTTTAGATAAGGAACAAGGTTCTTGCTTTCTCTGTCTTCTTAACTTGGAACCAATAATTTCATCACTACAAAGCAGTAATGTAAAAGAAGACAAAGAGTGTTCTGTTTATCAACAAAATAATAAAGCAGTCAACAGATAAGATAGCCCCTTAAACTGACAAAGGACCAATACTGTAAATTCAGTACATTGCTACAAGCCATCTTTTTTTTACCTCTATTTGGGTTTTGCTTCTACAATCATTTAACAATTATGAGAAATATATGAAGGTTCAGTAATGACTACTTTCTTCAAACAAGGTATTATCACAAAATCTGAAATATTCATTATATATAACCAGCTTTCTCAACTGAGTGCCTTCCTTTACTAAATCTCCTATCATTCCCAAAATGTTCACCTAAAAACAAAGCAGTATCCTATTCAGTATCTTCTATTTAAAAAATGTTCTTTTCTCATGCTGAAGTTGCCAGGTACTTTAGAAGTTGTTTTTTTAAAAAAATTAATCTATTTTGGGCCTGCTGTCTCAAATGCCTTTACCTATGTGTTTAGATTTTTTTGTCTTTTGAATCTGCCCCTTCCCACAATACACAAATATACAAATAAATGAATCTCAAAATAGGACATTACTTTAAAAAGATATACACCTACACAATATGTGGCATTTATTCATTTAGCAAGAGCCTTTTAGCTAAGTGATAATCATGATAGAATATCAAGAAGGATAAAATAGTCTTTATGTTCCAAAATGAATGGAGAGTTTGTTCTGTAACCTTTTTTTAAAAAATGCAAGAAATTTCTTTCTTGAATCAGATTTCTTCTTCATGAAAAAAATGCCTGCCTTATATTTTACATTGCTCCACTTACATGGAGAGAGAGTTCTTTGTACTATTCTTACAACACAGTTTATTTCTCAACTGTCTTTTAGGAACCACAATTTATGATACATTAGAAGAACAGCTATAATATCCATTAGAACAGACGTCCCCAACCTTTTGGGCACCAGGGACCGGTTACGTGGAGAGAGGTTTTTCCGAGGATTGGAGGGGGCGTGGTTTTGTGTGCTGCCTGCATCCTGTGGATGGGGCTTTCCTTGTTTGTACGGACCGGTTGCTGGCATGTTGCGGCCCAGTACTGGACCACGGACCGGGGGTTGGGGACCCCTGCATTAGAATGTTTAGGAATGATCATCACGTATAAGAGTAAGGGACAATTTCAGGACTACATCAGAATAGGCAATAAAGGCTGAAGGACAGATATCACATTAATGTGTTTTGGACTCTAATGTACTTCTGTCAGTTAATAATGTGAAAATAAAAGGCCAATTGTTTTAATACTACTATTCACATTTATATATTGAAAACATTGTTGGAATGCCATAATGAGATACTAGGGCACAATATTTGAAAGAGGCTGCCTTTAACTCTGATTAAAAGATTATTCCTTCCAAAATCATCTGAAATGCACTTCAAATGTAGGCAAGTATAAACAGAAATCCATACTCACACAATCTTTTTCCAAAATTCTGATTTTTCACAGAAAATTTGCTAAACTGCAAATTAATGTTTAGCCAAATGCCATTATAACCAACACATGAAGCAAGGAGAGAGGAGGGAGAGAGAGAGGGAGGGAGAGAGAGGGAGAGGGAGAGGGAGGGGAGAGAGAGAGATGTTTTATATAAATCAATTACAATGCCCTAGGAAATATTAAGTTGCAAATGCATGCCTGAATAAAATGCCACATGATAACATTATACTGAGACTTTTTAAATTGTTCTAAAAGGATGAGGCTGGAGGCAGCACACACACACACACACACACGCACACACACACACCAAACCAAAAATTCCCTGCATAGTATGATATTGTAAAGCTCTGTGGTAATAGGTTGAAAGAAACCTGGAGGTCTGAGCTCTGATTTTCATACGGCAACTCTGTAATATTTTGCAAAGTAAAATTGACTGAGATGGAAACTATTTTGCATGGTAGAGTGGCGATGGCTAACAAATGAGGGGTTTGGGGACTGAATGTTAGTCCCCTGCCTCATCTGCCACCCCTAATGACAGCAGCCACCTGCTGTTTTATTGTCACAGCTGGAGCCAGTTCACAGTCCTTGGTGCTGAATTCTGCCCATGAGCGCCAAGCTCTCTCCTCGCCTCATTACTTTGATGAACTTTTTATGGTCAGCACCCATGAAGACCTCATCCTGGACTATGCAACCTAGATAAGCTTCAGGGAGTGCTTCTAGCTAACACAGGATGATAACATAGTGCCATGTAGGTTTACTGTCGGTTACTTGACTAGTAGCAAGAGTGCAGTGTTCTTGACTCTCTATGGCCCCCAACAGGTTAAATGTAGTGAAATTCTTTTTCAAATAAAGTCTCCCCCATATTCTTATCAATGGGAAAGTCATTTAAGTAAAGGAAAGCATTCAAATGGTAATGGTTATTATAAGCAAAAACAAAATGCATGCTCTTTGCAAAATGAACTGCTTCATACTGTTTAACGCCTGTATCTGCCTTTTCTTTGAAAATTACCCCTCAGTTTTAAATATACATGTATAGTCTTAATTCAAAATTCACCATAAAACCTGTCACCTGTATTTTAATTTTTCAGTGGCACCAATTTATTTTGGGAATAATTCCAGCTGCTAGTACAAATTTAGCACTATGTTTCAGTTGGCAAAAATGATTTGGAAGGATGGCATATTTATCAGACAATAGCTACTGTGCTATAATGATTAAACAAAGGCAGTTGTGCAGATTATTAGTAATAGCATAGGAATCACTGAAAAAGCTTGCATAAATATCAGTTGAAAATTTATCCTAGCAAATAACTTTAATCTGGGGTTTATAATATTTCGTGACCACGTTTTCAATATGTATCATGAGCACCACAATTTTTAAAGCATTTATGAGCAGATTTGGTGCTTGATCTCTGGAGTTTAAAACACAGTTTCTTTGGCTAAAATAATCTTTTAGGTGTCAATACAGCTGTATATTTGCCTGCATTTACCTATTACCACTAAGATTAATATATAAGCTATTAATAATTTCATTAGCATTCTGAAATCATCAAGCAATATTTTCATTTTTTGAATGCCTCTAGGTAATTAGAAGTTTGAAAAGAGAACATTTTCTGCATTTATTGGGCACAGTCCAATCTTGGGAAATCAATGTAATGCTGTAAGTCATTAAATTTCATTTGAAAATTCACTTTTTTATATATTACCAATGTAACCAACATTTTCTTTTTTCAAATTGAACGCTTCCCAATAAGTTCAGTATATTACAGTTTGAAAAGTTATCATATACTGTATGTCCTTCCCAAATGTAAGGTTTACAATTTACAAAACTTTATGAACTCTTATAAAAATAAAGACGTCTTAACTCCAGATGGTCAAACAGAGCAAATGGATTCTCGGGCATTTTTTTGTTTGCTTCTTTATATCAGAGGTCCCCAACCTTTTGGGCACCAGGGACCGGTTATGTGGAGAGAGGTTTTTCCACAGACCGGAGGGTGCGTGGTTTTGTGTATTGCCTGCATCTTGTGGATGGGGCTTTGCTTGTTTGTGCAGACCAGTTGCTGGCATGCCGTGGACCGCTACTGGTCCACGGACTGGGGGTTGGGGACCCCTGCTTTATATCATCTCACCTTTATTATTTTAAAAAAATAAATAATTCAACATATCTAATACTCCTTCCTTCTTCAATTTCCCCCACAGCAACAGGCGAGGTGGCTGGATTGAATGAGAGTGACTGGCCCAATTTCCACTGAAGATACTCCAATAACATTGGCTAAATTGGCATCCAAAACCCAGCTCCATTTTTTTCAATACCGAATTCCCTTGTCTCCAGTACAGGTAGTCCTTGACTTACAAACATTCGTTTAGTGACCATTCAAAGTTACAACGGCACTGAAAGAAATGACTTATGACAATTTTTCACACTTAAGACCATTGCATCATCCCCCATTGCAGATCACATGTTCAAAATTCGGACGCTTGGCAACTGCATATATTTAGGACGGCTGCAGTGTCATGTGACCACTTTTTGCAACCTTCTGACAAGCAAAGCGAATGGTGGAGCCAGATTCATTTAATAATTGTGTTACTAGCTTAACAACTGCAGTGATTCACTTAACAACTTTGACAAGAAAGGTCATAAAATGGGACAGAACTCAATTAACAACTGTCTTGCTTAGTAACTTAAAATTTTGGCTCAATTGTGGTCGTAGGTTGAGGACTACCAGTATCACTGCAACATTATAATTCTGGTAAATGTTTGCAGCTGCCCACTTTACCTTCACATTTCTCCAAAGCAGCAAGCATTAAATAGCTAAAAATATTGTTCCATCCTACAAATTTGGGGGAAAGAGGTAAGGTAAAATTAATAGGTAATTTTAAAAAAAAAAAAGAGGTAAGATAGATAAGAAAGGGACTATACAAGTCAGTCCCTGCAAAGATACCAGGCAAGAAAATATTCCAAAGAAAAATCAATCAACATCACAAATACAATTCCATATTCAAAGGGTCTAGGATGTGGTCCTGATGTGGGTGGGAATTGAGATATGCAAAGTCACGATGAGAAGTATTGTATGTACCTTGATAACCTGGGCTGCTGTGTCCTTCCCAGCCTTAGGCCACTGTTGGGATATTTTCCTTGCTTTTCTTTTGGTCATACATTTTTGGAAACCAAGGAAACTATTAGCCTATTATTATTGAATTTGAGGAGAGAATGTTGTTGATTTTTTGTTTTGTTTAATATCTTTTCCTTTACACTCTGGATAATCTTGAAAGAATATGTATCTATTAATACATATTAATACAGGAAACTACAGACCTATCATCCTGACCTCGATACCTGGGAAGATCCTGGAAAAGATAATCAAGCAACGAATCAGCGAACACCTAGAGGCAAACAAAGTCATTACAAAAGCCAACATGGTTTGTCAAAAACAGATCATGCCAGACAAAACCTATTGCATTCTTTGACCAGGTGACAATTAGTGGACCAGAGGAATGCTGTGGATATAATTTACTTGGACTTCAGTAAGGCATTTGATAAAGTAGACCACAACCTACTACTTGATAAGATAGAAAAATGTGGCTTAGACAGCATCACCACCAGATGGATTCGTAGCTGGCTGACCGGCCGTACTCAGTGTGTGGTCCTCAATGGAACTGCATCTACATGGAGGGAAGTGTGTAGTGGGGTGCCCCAGCGCTCTGTTCTGGGCCCAGTGCTCTTCAACATCTTCATCAATGATTTGGATGAGAGGATAGATGGGGAACTCATCAAATTTGCAGACGACATCAAGCTGGCAGGAATAGCCAACACTCCAGAAGATAGACTTAAGATACAGAAGGATCTTGACATACTTGAACATTGGGTGCTATCTAACAAAATGAAATTCAATGGTGAAAAAAGTAAGGTTCTACATTTAGGCAAGAAAAACCAAATGCACAGGTATAGTGTAGGTGATACCTTGCTCAATAATAGCAACTGTGAGAGGGATCTTGGAGTCCTAGTGGACAATCACTTAAATATGAGCCAGCAGTGTGCTGCAGCTACCAAAAAAGCCAACACAGTGTTAGGCTGCATTAACAGAGGGATAGAATCAAGATCACATGAAGGGTTAATACCACTTTACAATGCCTTGGTAAGGCAACACTTGAAATACTGCATCCAGTTTTGGTCACCACAATGTGATGTTGAGACTCTAGAAAGAGTGCAGAGAAGAGCAACAAAGATGATCAGGGGACTGGAGGCTAAAACATATAAGGAACAGTTGCTGGAATTGGGTATGTCTAGTTTAATGAAGAGAAGGATGAGGGGTGACATGATAGCAGTGTTCCAATATCTCAGGGGCTGCCACAAAGAAGAGGGAGTCAAGCTATTCTCCAAAGCACCTGAACAACAAGGACAAGAAGCAACGGATGGAAACTAACCAAAGAGAGAAGCAACCTAGAACTAAGGAGAAATTTCCTGACAGTTAGAACAATTAATCAGTGGAACAACCTGTCTTCAGAAGCTGTGAATGCTCCAACACTGGAAGTTTTTAAGAAGAGACTGGACAGCCATTTGTCTGAAATACTATAGGATTTCCTGCCTGAGTAGAGGGTTGGACTAGATGACCTCCAAGGTCCCTTCCAACTTTATTATTATATGGTGAATTCCCAATTCACCATATTAAGAACTTATAAATTGGATATAAAAGCTGTCATATAGATGAAGCTCACATTCTAGTTCCTTTGAGATTGTCAGGTGGTAGTTATATCTTACATTCTTTCATTAAAATCAAATACATCAGTAAATCTACCAGTAATTCTTAGTTTAATTATAGTGTAGATTACAAATAATCATATTGGAATCAATTATGACTTAAGCAGTCAGATGGTAAATTAACTGCTTTACTTTGCAGATGGTAAATTAACTGCTTTACTAGCAAAAATCTGAATTTTACAGTTGGAATTAGTTTTTTTAAGTTGGTAGAGCTTTTAACTTCAAATGGCCTTTGGAAAAATATACTACCATATTCAAGAGGAAATAATCCACATATAGTCCTCAATTTACAATGACAACTGGGATTGAAATTTTGGTCATTAAGCAATGCAGTCCTTAAGTAAATTATCACATGACAGGAACCAATTTTACAACCATTTTTAAGTAAATCATGTGGTCATTAAGCAAATCTGGCTTCTCTAATTGACTTTGTTGAAAGCCAGCTGAGAAGGTCACAAATCAAGATCATATGCCCACGAGATGCTGCCATCGTCATAAAAGTAAATTGGTTGCCAAGTGCCAGAATTGCGATCACGTGACCATGGGGCTGGTGCGATGATTATAACTTTGAGGACGGGTCATAAGTGATTTTAATCTGAGAGTGTGATAACTTTGAACCATTGTTAAACAATTGGTTGTACGTCAGGGAAGATCTGTATTTATAACCATATTTTGAAACTATTAGTCATTAAATATTGTTGAATAACCTTGAATAACATCTTACTTTGAGGTAAGATGGCAGTCTATATATGAACTATATAACTGATAAACAAACAAACAAATATTGTTGAATAACTGTAACTTCAATTCTGTCAAAAGTATGTATGCATGCTCTTAATGATACCCAAGTAAAAACTTGGGAACTAGGTATATGACTAAATTAGTAGACCAACGAAATGCTGTGGACATAGTATATTTAGACTTCAGCAAGCCATTTGATAAAGTAGATCACAACCTACTTCTTGCTAAGCTAGAAAACCTGTGGGATAGACAGCATCACCACCAGATGGATTTGTAACTGGCTGGCAAACCGTACTCAACGAATAGTCCTTAATGGTACTATATCTACATGGAGGGAAGTAAGCAGTGGGATACCACAAGGTTCCATCTTAGGCCCAGTACTCTTCAATATCTTCATAAATGACTTAGATGAGGGAATAGAAGGGGATCTCATCAAATTTGCAGATGACACTAAGCTAACAGGAATAGCCAACACCCCAGAAGACAAGCTCAGAATCCAAAAAGATCTGACAGACTTGAACAATGGGCCCTTTCCAACAAAATGATATTTAATGTGGAGAAAAGCAAGGTTTTACACCTGGGCTGGAAAATCAAAGGTACAAGTACAAATTAGGCAAAACCTGGCTCAAAAACATTAACTGTGAGAGGGACCTTGGAGTCCTAGTGGACAATCACTTAAACATGAGTTAGCAGTCTGCAGCGGCAGCCAAAAAAGCTAATACAATCCTTGGTTGTATAAACAAAGGCATAGAATCAAAATCACGTGAAGTACTGCTTTATAAAGTCTTAGTAAGGCCACACCTGGAATACTGCATCCAGTTTTGGTCACCACATTACAAAAAAGATGTTGAGACTTTGGAAAAGGTGCAAAGAAGAGCAATTAAGATGATTAAAGGTCTGGAGACTAAAACATATGAAGAACAGTTGCAGGATTTCAGAATGGCCAGTCTAGAGAAAAGAAGGACTAGGGGGGACATGATAGCAGTATTCCAGTATTTGAGAAGCTGCTACAAGAAGGAGGGGGTCAATTTATTTTCTAAAGCACCAGAAGGCAAGACAAGAAACAACGGATAGAAACTAATCAAGAAGAAAAGCAACCTGGAATTAAGGAGAAACTTCCCAACAGTGAGGACAATTAACAGCTGGCCTTCAAGGTTTTTAAGAAGAGACTGGACAGCCACATGTCTGAAATGATATAGGACTCCTGCTTGAGCAGGGGGCTGAACTAGAGATCCCTTCCAGCTCTAGTCTGATTGATTAAATTATACATGATAATGATGGTTTACCATGAATATACTATTGCAAATAAAACCAAAATATTGAAATTATTGGAAAATGATAAAGGTTTACTTTGTATGCTCCAATATGCTATATATTTCTGTCAACATGTGGTACTAGGCACCTATAATATAATAGACCTATCTCTATAAATTCTTCAAGGGTTGGGCTTACAAATACAAATTGTGATTAGAGTTACTATTATTGATGTATAATAGGCTTCATAATTTTACTGCTATTTTACAACTTTATGGAGTTACTGCAAAAATGACAGAAACAAGCCAGTAGGTAAATATGGTATAAAAGGATTACTTTGCTATTTTTCCAAGTACCCATCTCAACGATATTTTCTATATTTGTGTGGGTGTATCTGTGTGTGTTTGTGTATACACACACACACACACACACACACACACACCATACATATACATAAATATGTGTGTGGGTGTGAGATATGTGTGGGTGTACACACATACACAAACACATACATATCCACACACACAAATGCACCATTTGGTATATGAATAAACAAAAAAAATATTGGTACATTGTATATACCACACTCAGATTCTCATAGTATTCAGTCAAACAGGAGAAGTGTAAAATTTGTTTCACAACATTTCAAATACAGGAGTTATTGCCACTATAGCTACCTGCATGAATACCAATTAGAAAACTTCACAGATCTTAAAAATACTGACAACTCATTAGGAATTTGCTACCACCCATGCTAAAAATGCATATTATATTTCAAGGAATGTGTTTAAATAGGCTTGTTAGAATTTACAGCTTTTATTAATTTGCACGTAAACGTAATGCTCAGGAAATAAGAGACGAACATAACTGTCTTTAGTAAGTTGTAGCATAGCTAAAATACTTTCCAAGCTTCATAATATAATTCTTCCAGAACTTCAAAAGCCAAATTAAGAAAAATAATTCTATCAAATTATACATAGATTAAGCATAATGAAATAAGGATTCAAGTAGATTTAAAGCAAATATTGTAATGACAACGCAGAAGGAAAAACTCCTCCATTGTTCTACCTTATACATAAATCTCCCAACATCCAATTATTAGAAAGAATAATAAAAGGAAACCAGAGCCAGCTTTAAATGATTTTGATTACAGATTATAATTCCCCACCTCAGCGATTAAAAAAAAAATAGGTCAAATCAATCACACACAGATTTCTGTACATAAAATGTGTCCAATACATTCTATCTGTAAAATTAAACTAGAATTCTTCTAAGCCATGCTCAGTACTATTTTCAGACAAGAAAATATTAACGGGTTTTAGCATTGTCCTCCTAAAACACTGTTGTATTGCTAAGGAAACAAAGTGTTGTGCTTGTGAGATTGAATAGTCAGATATTTCTTGGGCTCAGGTATTTCATATTTTAGAGAATGCTGTTTCACTGAATTGCTTAATGTTTTAAGTCGTTAATGGGTTCCCTTACTGTATTTTCAAGGATGGTTGAATGTAAAAAGGATGGCTGAAGGATAGACATTCACTTTTTAATCAAATAAGCTCTGGTTTTCTCAGTATACACTAAAATAAAAGAACAAAGAATTTCATCTGGATATAAGAGAAGATAGTACAAATGTCCATCTAGCGGGCAACATGAGAGACTTAATCCTGAATCATTTCTCTCACACACATAGTTGGGCAGCTACAGAAATTGAATAAGCAAAAAATTGCTTATTTGCAGAAAACTACTCAAAATTCTCTCACTGCCACAAGTTCTTCATGATCCTTCTGCACCACTGTTACTTCCTCCACCCAGTTTTTCATGCACTTTCAATGAAAAAATCCTACAGTATTAAATAACTAAAAGCCATACCAGCTTCAGATCAATACTGACATTCATATGGGTGTACATCTGGAATTCTATTTCCATCTTTTGCCTACTACTATAGATATATTGTCAACACATTTTTACTCACTTAATAACATCTTTGACAAAAACCACACATTTTCACTATCTCACATACTTTTATTTTTGTTGTTATACACTCCACAACAGCTACCACTAAGATTCAGTCCTTTCACTTACAGTCACATACTGTAGTATAAAACTAGTAAAACAAGTGATCTTGACATCATTTTAGTAAGGTTACCATTTTTCCCTCTTCAAACTGGCTTACAGTTTTTAAGAAAGAAACTAGACTAGATGGTTCCAAAGTGGTATTCTTTATATTAAATTTCGACAATACTCTGTGTATTGTTCCTGTATGAGTTTTGTTTATATAACAAACGTAAGAATGGCATATTGGATGAGATGACAGTTGGAATCAAAACAGGTGGGCAAAACAGTAACCATCTGATACATGCAAAAACTACTTTGTTAGCTGGAAGTTAAAAAAAATAGAAGCTCTTCTTAAAAAAATAAAAATGGAAAGTGGAAAAAATGGGTTAACGTTAAATATAAAAGTAATGCCAATCTGTATGCTTAGTGATTATAAGTGAAGAGAACATAATGTGGTTTCCTTGAGCTCAAGAACATAAGGTGGAAAGCGTGCTGAAGAAATAATGAAGGCAATAGGTATGTGCAAAGCATTCTGGCTTCAGTCTGCACATACCTAAAAGGCAATGACAAACTCACACAAGATCACAAAGAACAGAATGCTTAAGAGAAATTATCTCTCCATGGCAATGTACAGCGATGATAACTGGATGTCAAGAAAGAATAAGAGAAGGAAGCTATCAAATTATGGACCTGGAGATAGTTACTAACAGTAATTATGCAAGAAGTACCAATTAATCAACCTTGAACCAAATAAAGACTGACGGAACCCTTGCGGCAATCATCAGCATGCAGAAACTAACATACCTTGGATGTGTAATCCAACAGATGGCAGACTAGAAAAATATTACTCTGATTGGAAAGACTGAGGAAAGTAGAAGGGAAGGACATCAAGAAGGGCACTAAGAGAAGAAGACACTTCAGGAATAACCTTGGAAGAGCTGCTCAGTATGTCATTGTTAAAGAAAGATTGAGAAGGCAAGCATTTGTCCAAGCATCAAGATTTGGCTAATCTGTAGGACATCCAAGTAAAACTATATTGTGTGTATGCGAAAACCTGGTTCACAAAAATGTTTTGCTTGACTGAATCTCATTAGCACATCTGAAAACAAAAATCTGTGGGAAAACACATTCTTAAAGATCCTGCAAATCCAGATTATTTAGGATTTTATAAATCAAAAAAGGTCCTTAAAACTAGCCAATCAAAGCTTGCCCCAAATAGCGTTTCTTTTACCTTCTTCAAAGTTCAGCACTGAAGAAGAAATACATTTAAACCATAAAAACAAACAAACAAAATTTGTGAAAAAGTTGCCAGTTAATCCTCTATATATATTGTAGATTTGTTCTGAAATGGTACTGAGAAAATTGAAGCTAAATTTAAAAGAAGTGGACAAGGAGTTATGAGTTTTTCTGGATGCATTTAGGAAACTGGAAAGGATAGACTTGAGGATAATATTCATATTTTACTGCTGCTTTTAACAACCAATATTGTATATACATTACTCATGTCTCTCTCCTTATCTGCTGTTTCAAGATCCCCAACCGCTACAGCCTTTCCTTGTAAGAGAACTGTTCTAATTATTTGGGTGACCCCTTGTCATATCTTTCTAGTTCTTTAATATTCTTCTTAAGATGCAGTGCCCACAACTATACTTTATAATCCATGTGATCTCACCACAGATTTGTATAAGAGCATTACAGAGTATTTATATTAGCAGTTCTATTTTCAATTTCCTTCCTAGTGATTCCAAAATTTGTTAGTTTTTTTTTTAAAAGAAAAAAAAACAAAACTGCACATGAGCTTGACATTGTTATCAAGCTGTTCTGTGACGTTTTTCTTAATCAGTCACTACTAGCTGAGATTCTATTAATGTCTACATGGGTTTTTTGTGGCAATGTACACTTGTTTACAGCTCAACATATAGCTACTGATTAAGCCAGAATAAAAATTTAGTCAATGGCATAATCCAGTATTTTGCAGAAATTCCAGTGCACTTAATGTTTAACTATGTTTCTAAGGAAAATAAGAAAGATGAGAGACAGAAAGAATATCCCCATTCCTTTTCCTTTGATATAAGCAGGTGCCCTGGCTAAGAACATTGCAGTTTAAGAATTTATTTCGTTCCTTTTTAAACTAGGGTCTACCTGTGTTCCGTATATCAGAAGGTAAACATAATTCACATGAAATTCAATAATCTATTAGCATTACACAGCTTTTAAATTTATACAGATGAATTATCTGCATATACTGCAATCTGTTAAATCTTAAATCATCTTCTGTATATGAAATGTAAAAAATGAAAAAGTGGACAGAATTGTATCAAGACAATAGAATGCAAAAGAACCAAAAAGCAAAAGGTAGAAGCTGGGGGCTGAAACATATGATGAACAGTTACAGGAACTGGTATATCTAGTCTAATGAAGAGAAGGACTAGAGGTGACATGATAGCAGTCTTCCAATATTTAAGAGGCTGTCAGAAAGAAGAGGGAGACTACATACAGTATCTCCAAAGAACCTGAGGATAAGACAAGAAGTAATGGATCAAAGAGAGATCCCACCTAGAACTAAGGAGAAATTTCTTGATAGTTAGAACAATTAATCAGCGGAACAAACTGCCTCCAGAAGTTGTGAATGCTCCCACACTGGAAGTTTTTAAGAAGAGACTGGACAACCATTTGTCTGGAATGACTATAGGATCTCCTGCTTGGGCAGGGGGTTGGACTAGAAGACCTCCAAGGTCCCTTCCAACTCTGTTATTCTGTATTCGGTTACAAAAGGTTTCCCAAAATATCACAAATGGCTTTTCATAGCTACATCCAATATTTTGTTAAAAAAGAAGCTTGACGTATTTTCTTTTTATTCTTCTCCCTTTACCATTCATCAAGTTACAGATACTGACATTAAAAGAGAAATATCACATATTGGGTTGTGCATGACTGAGATAGTAAGATATAATCATAATTCTTCTTTGTAATCCATCAATTATATCTTCTGGCATTTACTGTGATAGCTGTCAAACTGCCTTATACATCTGGCATAAGCTAACACCGATGACACTATGAGGCATGGAGCAAAGTATGTACCATTTCTGAGACTCAATTCGGATTTACCAAAGTCAGCAGTGAAGTACCCACTGACTTAACACAAGGATAAAGTCCCATAGAAAGTGATCAACATGAGAAAATCAGAATGGGGCATATATGAGCAGCATTTCTTAATCAAATGCTATACAATTACAATAAAGGTAAAGGAGTCCCTGCAGATTTTACTACGCTAGTTGTTGCCAACTATAGGAGGCAGTGCTCACCTCCGTTTCAAGGCCAATGAGCCAGCACTGCCCAAAAACATTTCCATGGTCATGTAGCCGGCATGACATCACTGAGCACTGCTACCCACCCGCCGAAGGGGTGGCATGGTGGCTCAGTGGTTAAGATGCTGGTTTTGTCATCTGGAATGCCAGCAGCCCAGGTTCGAGACCCGAGCTCCACACGATGGGGTGAGCTTCCATCCTCGCCCCAGCTCCTGCCAACCTAGCAGTTCAAAAGCATAGAAATGCAAGTAGATAAATAGGTACTACAATTACGGTAAGGATCACAAATTCAGAAAAGATGAATGAATGCCTGGCATGTTTTAAACTCTGTATAGCTTTCCATTTTCTCATTTTGCCCTTTCCTTTGAAATAATCCTATGTATATATTCTATTTAGAACTCACAACATCCATTTTACAAAAGGTAATCATAAGCAAACATTTCAGCTGGAACAGTATAGGCATAATTTTAGCAGAACAATTTTGTATCCTGTTCTTAGATATTCACACTAATGTATCAATTTAACAATAACAATTATAGAGTTGGAAGGGACTTTTGAGGTCTTCTACTCCAACCCCCTGCTCAGGCAGGAAACCCTATACCATTTCGGACAAATGGCTGTCCAGTCTCTTCTTAAAAACTTCCAGTGTTGGAACGTTCACAACTTCTGGAGGCAGGTTGTTCCACTGATTAATTGTTCTAACTGTCAGGAAATTTCTCCTTAGTTCTAGGTTGCTTCTCTTTATCTTTCCCTTAACTCCCATACAATTTCATATGCTCTTAACCAACTACATTTTTTTCTGAATCACATTCTCAACCTGGATGGGATCTTGTCTGCTATCCTATGTTCCTTTTAAGTAATGGAAATGGTATAGGGAATGTTGGGAGAAAGCTGTAATTATAATATTATCTGATAAGCACTAGATTTTGGAAGACATTAAGTTTCCCAAACTCTCTCATCATACATAGGCTAAGAATGTTCTCAGCACTTCTCATTTGTCAACCCAGCAACATGGGAATGGATTAATCAATGTCAGGCAAGTAAGTCTAAGGTCTTCTCCATCAGATGTATATCATAAACAAGGGAGATTTTAAAAATCTCATGTAATGTCAGTTTTCTGATGAGTTTCAAAATTGCCTTCCCATTCCCACCCCATATGAATCAGTTCCTCATATGGATCAAAACCTAGTTCAAATTAAGACAAGACGATTAATGTTGCACCATGTATAAATTTAATGTTGGAACATAGCAATGAATACTCTTCATTTATATGGTTTATTTGTATTTATTTAGTGTGATGTGCTACTTTTTCAGGGCAACATAAAACAAATCTTAAAATACCAATTAAAACATTAAAACCAGCACTAGTTAACACAATAGATACTCCAATTCTAGCATACTTAATAAAAGGCAAATTGAAATAAAAAAATTGCATAAACTCTGTTGATAGAGATTATATCGTTTGAGTTTGAGAACTGCATTCTCTTTCTTCTCTATCCCCTCATTACTGAACACAAATCAGCTTTTACCCTTGTTAAGAATTTCCCATTAACAACAACCATGCTTTATTTCTATGCTCCTCTGAAACTGGGCTCTTGGATCTCCAAGTTCAATGATCTGGTGCATTGTTGCCTAGCAGATATTATGCAGCTATATAGCATATTTTGCATCTAAGCATTCATAAACCCTTAGTTTAGGTTTTTTCTAATCAATATGGTACTTACAACAACATAGTCCGTAGCTAGAATTTGGTGTACAAAAGCAGCATACCATCTTACAACAAGGATTACAAATTGTTAAATCTCTTCCAGTCATGAGTCCATGTCAAAAATAATGGCTCTGGAGAAATCCCATTAAAAATTATTTGCCACTGCAAAATACATGCAAGAGAGAATTGGAATGAAAAAAATTACATGTCTTGCTTGGAAATATTATATATCATCTTTCAGTTTCAGAAACTTCCAAAGGCAGAACATATAAAATGTAGTACAGGTAATCCTTGTTTAGCAACTGCCTCATTTAGAGACCATTCGCAGTTAAGATGATGACAAAAAATTAACTTTGCAACCAAATCTCACATTTACAATCTTCTTAGGTCTGTGAAGCAAAGGAAAGCTGAAGTAAGATCATAAACAGAGTCAGAGGTTCACTTAGTGATCACTTCACTTAATAAATGAGTTGCTGGTCCCAATTGTGGTCATTAAGCGAAAGCTACCTATATTTGGATTAGGGAGATTACAGGTTCAAATGCCCAGGCAGCCGTGAAATTCTGGACATTATGCAGCCAAACATTAGATACAAAGTAAGTAAACTAATAAAATATAGACTGCATCTTTGGTCATTCAAATCTAAATTTTCAAAATAGAAATCTGGCTTACTTTGTCTCTGCCAGTCACAAGACTTAGTGTTCACCCAAAGCTTTGGATCTTAGTGGTAGTAGTTAAGCTTAATTCCCTTCCAGTTTACACTGGATTGTGCTCCTTTGACAGTGTTATATTTTTTATCATGTGTTTTGTATTTATTGTGCTTATATGTTTATTATTTCTAGTCCTGGAACCCATTGTTAAGATATATCAGGTTATAAACAAATTAATAAATAATAAATACAGAAGAGTGAGCTCTTGCATGGCCTACTGGCATTAAGCAATACTTTGGAATCAGTAGCATGTGTTTTTCTTCAGGCTTAGAGGCTTAGCACACAGAATATGAATTTTAGAAAGGTCAAACTAACAATAAAATGTATGCAGCAAAATCACTAACCTGAAGGGTTCTCCATAAACAAATATATAATCACCTATGGCACTGACCAGCAACAAATTCATATTTCATCTTTACAGGTAACAAATACTTATGATTAGCCAATACATATGTATATATGGGTATGTAATTATATATTGATTAGTTTAGCTTTTAGCATAACATATGAAGGTATTGAATTTCTCCAGAGTAAGAGATAATATTTTTTAAAAATTATACCAATAGGCCATCAGCATTATGAGTAAATTTATTTTCCCCAGCTGTGCTAAAGATATGCAAAATTTTCATATTCTTTTCAGAGTTGCCTAGCAAATGATTAACACCACCTCTCCTCATTATCTTGCTTAACAAAACTTCTCTAAAAACAAATAAATCAAAAAGGCCTCCAACGTTCCTGAATAAATAAATTACAGACCTGTTTCATGGCAGCAATGATATTTTAAAAAGCATGTGCAAGCTCATTGTACAATTTTATTACAAAGCTGCAATTTATAATAAAATTGCCTGCTTCTTCATTTTCTCCCTTTACACATTTTAATACCTGGAACAGTTATGGAACCTCTAAAAAGCAACCTATCAAAAGATGTTAACTCTCTGTCCCAGTAAGTTGCAGTTATTGCTAATTAGGAGCTACTTTGTACCATAAAAGTGGCTCTCTGTGCCAGTGCTTTTCTCCTTCCTGTTGCTGTATTAAAGTTGAAATAGAAATAAGGAGGTTGCAAAGCTTCAGCAAAGACAAGCTGTAGACTGAAAGGAAAAATATTTTTTCAACAATTAACAAGGAAAACAAATATATTGCATATTTCCTAAGTTAAGATAGTTTGACAAGAAGACTAACATAGTGTTCTGATTAACAAACAGGAGATTCAAATACAATTGGGAATTCAGCTACTGAAGTTCACTAAATCAGTCTGGACCAGTCACTCTCTCTTGACCCACCCTACCTTACAGTCATATGGTTGCGGTGGAAAACTAGAAAAAGGAAGGAAGGAAGGAAGGAAGGAAGGAAGGTCTAAAACAGAATTAACTTAATTTTACCAATTTCAATACAGTTACAACTATCAGGGAGGAAACGTGCTGGTATGTAAGTATGGTAGTATGTAGTTAAATATACAAAATAGCATCTATTTCGTCAGATTTCTCTCATTCGGTAGCTGATATTTTGCACATATGACTTCTGCTGAACAGTTTATCACTAGATGCGCAACAATTTCAGGCAAATTTTAGCTATAACCCTATCTGAGCTAAGATGGATGGCCTCAGCCAATCCACATCCTAATAACTTCTTGATTGGATTATTGCAATGTACTTTTCATGGGGCTGTTCTCAAAGACAGTCCAGAGCATGCCAATTAGTAGAGAACTTACTATTCAATAATTAACACTTAGATACCAGGCTAGAAACTAGCAAACCATGGCTTCTAGTCCTTCCTAGGCATGAAGCCAGCTGGGTTACTTTGGGCCAGTCACTCTCAGCCCTAGGAAGGTGGCAATGGTGAGCCACTTCTGAAAAAAAAAATGTTAGAAAAACTGCAAAACCTGTCTAGGCAGACATCAGGAGTCAACAATGACTTGAAGGCACACAAAAAATCTACATACTTAGGACCCAAATACTTCCCTAATGCAATCCAACTCATCCATCCGGGGAACACAGTTTTGTTGTCTACCAATGAGTTAACATCTAGTAGAGAGGCCAGTAATTGTGCCTTTTCAGTGATACGACCCTAATTATGAAAGAGATGTTTGACTTTCTTCCACACCACCTTAAGGTGCTTTTTCGCGAGGCAACTACACTTTCTTTTTCACCCACCCACCAGAGAACAAAATGGAAGTTATCAGAACCCTACACCACCGAGCTGAAGGCCTGCCTACCAGCAAAGATGGAAAAGAAAAAGAACTAAAACACATCAAGGAAGCCTTCAGAATATGTGGCTATCCCAAGTGGGCCTTCATCAAATCCCCAAAAAGACCCAACAGGAGCTCCTCCACAACAGACAAAGAAGAAAACAATAAACGAAGCAACATAGTCATTCCATACGTTGCAGGAATATCGGAAAAACTCAGGAAGATCTTCAGCCAATACAACATATGTGCACACTTCAAACCCAAGAATACACTAAGGGAGAAGCTTGTTCACCCCAAGGATAAAATACTCAGACACAAACTGAGCAACGTGGTATATGCAGTATAAATGCAGTGAGCCACGTGCAGATCTGTACATTGGGGAAACAAAACAATCACTTCATAAACGTATGGCACAACATAGGAGAACAAACCCATCAGGAAAAGATTCAGAGTCCATCTGCATTTAAAAGACAAAGGCCACTCCTTCAAAGACAGCAAAGTCCACATTTTGGACAGAGAAGACTGCTGGTTTGAAAGAGGGGTCAAAGAGGCCATCTATGTCAAAACTGAACAGCCTTCTCTCAACAGAGGGGGAAGGATATGACATCATCTATTTCCAGTCTACAACACAGTCCTTTCAAGAGATCCAAGAAGGCTCCACATCCATTTGCACTATTCAGGTGACTCTGATGACACAGATAAGCCTCCAGGTGGCATCAACAACTCTCTAAAAAATGCAAATGACCAGCTGTTTGCAAGGAGTATAAATCCTCCCATTCCCCACCATCCAGTCAGAGCTGAAGAAGTTCTTGAATGAAAAGCGAAACATCTTCAAAGAAGAAAAAAAGATGTGAAAAAGCACCTCTGGATGACTGAGAATCTCCATAGACTTCCACACCACCTTCCTTCTGAAATAGCTAAAGATACACCTACTTATCCAAGAATTATAAAAACATTCCAATACACAGTGGGCCTGTAAGCATGTCTATTTGATTTGATATTTTTTTTTAAAAAAAAAGATCTTTGCTTTAGTGCTTTTCAATTCAGTAAATTCAGTGTCATATAAATTTAATGAATAAATGAAATAATTTATTAATCATTTTAAAGCACTGTTAACTGGTGTTATTTAAAACATAACTTATACACATCTTTTTCTCTACTAATCCAATTTACCCTCCTCTGGGGCTAGGAGCAACTTAAACATAAAAGAAAAAAATATTCAATTACTGCTTCGCTCAGCATTACACATGAATCCAATCACTTGTGCTCTATCGATGAACCATGAACCCAATTAATTGTGGTTGATTCAACAAACCATACCTCACTGTATGAACTAATATGTTAAGCTAGTCACCAAGTTATTCTATTAATATAAGGGGAGTTAGACTTATTTTCTAATCTGTAGAGTACGAGTTTTAGATATGAATTATAAGTCATCAAAGCAAACATGCATGTGCTGGAAATCTCACCTATGATTTTCAAGTATGTGTTTCAGTCTCAAGGCAGGAGATGGTTTGCAATAGTTTTTTTTTCCAATGAAATAATAAAAGCATTCAACATATCATCAAACTTTAGTCGTTTACTATTTTAATTTTTTGAGATACATAGCCTACTGTGATTTAAAAATAAATTAAATGCAAAGGATACCCAAATGAGAGAAACACTGAGATGCAACTTTGCTATCTCATTCTAACAAGCTTAATATGCATATCCCAATAAAAATAAAACATTATTTCTTAGCAACTCCTAACGTCTTTTTCTTAGCACTGGAAAAAGTAACCCACACTCAAATTAAGGTGACTGAAATATGCTTTCAGCTAACAGAGTAATATGGTAGCTATTCATCACCTGAAGTCATAAAACACTAGGTCCTGTCCTTAGCATATTCTAATGAAGCCTATCATGCAAATGAGAGTGACCTTTACTGTGCATTCTGCAAGTTCACATTTATGCAAGGAGTATATATAGTTTGCCAATACAAACTAGCCAAAGACTGCATAATTACAGTAATCAATTAGTAGTTAGTGTCTCTGCTCATTTGCAGTTAATGTCAACTAAGCCATTTCATAGAGAACCATCCCTGACAATGTCTGTGAATTTTTTTGTAATGCTGGTAGCAGTTTTGTAAAAATGAAAACAATTGGAAACCAACTAGAAGTAAGCTGGTTGCCTACGTCCATACCACAGCTCTTCAAGATTCACCAGAAAAATGCTACCATCTGCAGCAGGATTTACCTGTTCAAAATTATATCTCTTATGGAATAGATACAGACTCAGGTTATGCCCCAAAACACCCATATGGATCTCACCACAACAGGCATTTTATAGAAGAGAAATCTAGTATCACAAAATACTAGAATTTTGTCAAAGGGAACATTAAATAAAATCAAGAGAAGAACTATAGCTGAAGAATATAGTTATCAGTATTTCTCTTACAGTTAATAGGAAGATTTAACATAGGTAAGAGTTTATGGTTCTGAACATTGTAAAACTGAGTTTGAAATACAGTTGTGTACAAATAATGAACATGAAATTACTAAAATGTATAAACTTTTACTGAAATTTGAAATAAAATAAGAACAAGTGAAAGAATGAATGAATGATAAAATAACCTAAACATTTTGGTTTCAGATGAAACAATGGAAAAACATATGGCTGAAAAAATTAAAATTTACAATATGTTATAAAGAGGGTTTTTTTATAAAATAATGTGCCATTGGTTTATGTCACCACAGAAATTGGTCTAGAATGTATAAAGTCAGTTCAAATTTATATTGGACGTGTAAACAACAAGAAGGGCAATTTTATCAAGCTTAGTGAATTTGAAAAAAAGGTAGAAAATTCTGGATTCAAATACATACACTGATTTGGAGAATTTTAAAGATTAATATACAATTGAAACCCAAGGCTTTTCTTTCGGGATTGATAAGACAAACAGTTGGAAAAAAGTTATGGAACTTTATTTTTGTATATGATAGCCACAGCAAGATTATTATACGCACAAAGATGGAAATATCTGGCACTACCTACAATGGAGGAATGATTCGTGAAGACAATCGAACTTACTGAGATGGTTAAATTGACTTCCTTGATCAGAGAAAAGACAGTATATCTACATTTATCGGCAACTGCAAACCCCTTATATATGTTTTTTTTGCTTGAAAGAAAAAAATGGACTTATTATTTATGGTTTCCAGGATTAGATAGGATAAATTAGAAAAAGAAGAGAATTATATTGAAAGCATAGACCAAAAGATAAATTTACAATTGTACTTAGAATTATTGTAAAGAAAATCAGAAGCCCCTTCTTTCTTTCTTTCTTTTCTGTTTTCTTTTACTTTTTTCTCCTTTCTTGCACTTTTAGCTTTCTCTTTGATTTCTTTTTCTTACTTTATATTATTTTTATTAGTTTTTCTTTTCGTTTAAAAAAAATCTTTAATAACATTTTATTTTTTTAGAAAACAAAGTTATAGCTCCTTAAAGCAGCATTATTTTCCACCTGTAAAATTAAGTACTGATATTTAAATATTTAAATGAAGGACCATGGAGTGGTTTGGAGAAAATGTTGAAAGACCTGGTGGAATTTAGGTCCTCGTTTCAATAGATGAGGAAGTAGGCCATAGCCTCTGCTCAGCAACAGTCTATTCTACAGACAGTTATGGATAGGAAACATTACTGCAGCTGGTAATTAAAGTTAAAAACTAATACTATCTCAGAGATGGAGAATTTTGTACAGAAATGCCATTTATCATAGCTTACCGTCTGCAGAACTGAAATGAATTATCTTCTTAGCACATATCTGTTTTATGATCCTATAGCTGCTAAGCTAAAAAGAGGGGCCGCTTGCTGGTTTTAATTTCATAATCTATTATTTATAAGACAAAATATAATAGGTGCTCCCAGATATTACTTACATATAGAGCTCTATTTTCCCAATACACCAGCATGTTCATTGGGAAATCTGATACATGGGAAGAAACTATTAATTAGACTGAAGTTTGGAAGAAAACAAATCTTCTCTATAGATTGTTTTAAAGTTGTATACGCATTCATGTGTACCAATTGCTAACATACCTCAGTATTCCTGGAAGTATCTGGTTTACAAACTTTTGCATTCTTCATTATCAAAGTTTTTCCTGAGTCTCAATTTATTTACATCTTTGTTGTCACCTGATTTGACTCTGCTGTTCAACACTTCTATAAAACCAGTGCTATGTTATTCAGGACAGTATCCATAAGAGACACTGAAGGGAATTGTACATTATACAGAAAAGAGCCACAGAATAAAAATATCACTTCCATGCAGCCCATTCTTCTGGATGTTGCACAATCAACAACATATTTACATTTTCCCGCAGATAATTTCTTTATCTTAATTCCTTTAAGAATAAGCATAGAAGGAACGTCTTGCCAAGTGGAATCTATTGGATCCCTACATTTAGAATTGGTATGACACTGAATGCCAGACTTTTACTTTCCATTTTAGCCAACGGAATAATAATGGAAATAAAAAACTGTAATTTCCAAATTAAGAAGATCTTTGGCAAAGCCAGCAAGCAGCAGAAATGGAACAGTAGCAAAGCAATACTTGTCACCTGCCACATAATCTGGAAGATCATGTGGTGAACACAATATGATTGATATCTTTCTAGTGGCCAAGTCACTTTTTAACATTTTACAAGATGTCTTCTTTTTTTTTTCATCCAGAAACATTAATAAGCTGTATATCGCTCTTCTCCCCCCTCCCCCCCCCATTAGAATTGACCAACTTTTGTCCTCTAATTTTGTAAAGTCAAAATTGCTTGGCAAGTTTGCAAATAAACACACAAGTTGCAACTCCATCTTCTGCATGTTAAAATATTTAAAACAAAAATATTTATACTTCCAGAGCACCATGTGAACTTGGTTTTAACAATATGCCTGAACATTGTGCTGTTTAACTAGAAACAACTTCAAAAGTCAAATCTGAAGTTTTATTTTTCATGAATTTAACGTTTTACTCTTCAAGCAGGGTGTGTCCTGGAGAGATTAGACTCTGTGGCTAGGAAAGAACACCTATATGCTGTGAATGCATCTTACTTTTCGTGGTGGTGGTGCTTGCAAGCCAAAAGGAAAATCATGAAAATAAGTCTTGTAAAACAAAATTGGGCTGCTGTTTCCTCTCAGCCAACTAACCTTAGCCATTTAAAAGAACGTGCTCAGTAGCAGCACACAACAGGATGTGCCTTTGTACCCAAGCAGTGTGTTTCTAAATATGCAACAGCTTACTGCAACTCCAAGCAGCTATGTGAAAGTACAATTGTACATATTGTCAACTATTTTCATTAGCCTGCTCCTAAGAGAGAGAGACTCGTCCACCAAGGCAGGGACCCACCCATCTCTTATAGTTATTCCTCAACCTCCCTCCTATTAAACATATCTTTATTAGACAAGAAGTCACCCAAAAGATTTTTAATTTTTTCCCCAAAGGGGGGGGAACATTGTTTCCATGGTGATGTTCCAAAGGAAAAGAGCAATCAAGCAGCAATAAGTAGAGTGACATTGAAGATTTATTGGTTTATTTCTAAATACTACTGGAACCAGTCACCTCACACAGCGTCAAACACGTACAACTTGTCGATACTGACATGGAGGCAAACAGCAGGAGGATAGCGCTTTTTGTGCTTGTCAAACCATACGCTGATGGGGGCCTCTGACAGTTACTGAGAGGGGACAACCAGGAAAAAGATGAGCAAAGGGACAGAAATAAGCAGCATATTAGAAAGGCCTAAGGCTCCTTGCAGATAACGTCAACCTAGTGGTGGGGAAGGCCTTCTAAAGCCGTGATCTGACTCCTATCAAAGAAAAGGCTAATGTGAGATGCTTCGGAAAGCAGAAGAGTCATTGCTGGCATCCCGCAGGATGGTACCTTTATGATAAACATTCACGACAACTTCTGACCAGAGTCCTGTTACAACACTAATTGTCCATGAAAGCTGACCTGCAGCAAAGCAGCAGAGTTCAGCTTCCATAGGTTTGGCTCAAGAGTACAAACAAGATTGCAGTGACAGAAGACATCCACACATCAAAAAATCTCTGGAAAAAAGTCTGACATGAGTTTACAGACTTGGTTTTATTAAAAAAAAAAAACGGAGCATAGTTTTTAACACTTTCTTGGCTCAGGAAAATAAGCTGCTAACATTTCCTTTACAACCTTTTGAAGCTAAATGAAAACAATAAAGATGATAAGTCCAACCTAGGAGATTATTATTACATTTTTAACTTTTGCTTGAAGTTCATTGGGCTTTATTATCCTTTTTTAAAGGAAGCTTTAAGTGTACAAATGAAGAAGAAAACAATCCAGTTTCTTATAATAAAACATTTCTTAACGTAGAAGGAAAAAGGGAAAGGAAAGGAAAGGAAAGGAAAGGAAATAGCAGTTATGCAATATACAATTATTAGTAAGTAAATAATGTATGTAATAACATACAACATGCCATAAAATATAATACAATCAAAATAAAATTATTATAAATAAATTAATAAAAGAAACATCACAGTAGATGTAAAAAAAGGTTACAACAAAATAAAGGACAAAGCTATAGCTAAGAAATTAACTATTTCTTTCTAAGTATGAAATTATTATATTGAAGAATGTTGCAAATGGAAATAAATTAAATTTCAGGTTGCATGCTGTCAAAAATTTTTAATAATACTTAACAGATTTTTTTTCAAAAAATGAATCCCTAGTCTGAAAATACATATTATCCACTATTTTCTAATTTACCACTAGTGTAACAGTTCATTTTCAATATGTTAATTAAAATATATAAAAGTTTTTACTGGTATTTTAAATTGCAAGTAATTATGTAAAATAGATTCTTATAATAACTTCTTAAAAATAGCACAGAACAAACCAAAATGAGTATTTTAAGTGATAATTTTATAATTCTTAAAGTTCCTAAAAATATAAAGCAAAAAGAGAATTAAAATAATTTCTGATTTATTACAAAATACGTAATTAACTTCTGAACCAGTTTAGTGTTTAAAATGAATTAAATTAATTACAACTGAAGTTGGCTAATTATTCAGTGGAATTAAAAATTATGCATGTATTTTTTAACAGATTGCAATTATTATAGCATGAGGCAAAAAAAGTGAATTGCTAAAACCCAAAAAGTAGTACACAAAACATCATTATAAAATAAGAAGTGTAGGAGGAACACTTAAAATCTCAAAATAACTATATCCCTAATACGATTTTATTTTAAAGAACAGCAGTATATAATTAACCAAAAATGGAAAATACTGAAAAGAGGACAAGAACACTGTAAAGAAAAGTGTACTGTCTTTCAAAATCTTAATTATTTATCACTGCAGCTCAATGGAAAAACTCAGGGGGGGGGGAACCCTCACTTAAAAAAACCCAACTTAACTGAACACTATTCCTTTTTTCTACCTCTCCAGTGCCAAAACTGTTCTGGTTCTTAAAAGAAATTATGTCAGTCCAAGTACCTAGCTTAGCAATTCTGTTACTCGTTATTTTCTTCATGCTAAAGATCTCTGAGCCTGCTTTATAAAGATATGACATAGAAACTTTAAATTCACTTGAAACATTTCTATTTAAGTGATTGCAAAGGCCTTTTAATCTGATATCTTACAAGTGAATTGGACTACAATTCCCATACTTAGGTCTAAACTACAGAGTTTCTAACTTCATTGCCAATAAAACATTACTACAAGGAATCAAGCAGTTTGGTCTAACACGGCAGCAGTTGGTAATCTTTCGTGGCAAATGGAAACCCAGGGATTTGGAAAAATAGCTATGTGACATGTGTCCGATTTATCCATACACAAAATTATGAGATTGTTCTCCAGCATCTATATACCAGTAAAATTCTCAAGTCTGTTTGTTTGTAACATGTAATTGGATGAAATTGGAAGGCAAGGGCAACAGTTTCCAAACCAAGATAATGAAAAAGAAGTAACTTACAAATGCTGGGACTCATGACTCCCATGGGAATGAAATTTGTGGTTGCTTTCGAGCCACCACACTTTCTAACTACACTTCCCAGAATTTTGTAGATTGCCTGGTAAGGAAAGATGGGAGGGTCATATCCCCACCATCTTTCCCACCTCCCTCTGGCCACCATATTCAATCAACTGGCAGCAAGGCAATTGGCTACTTTGGAACCCCAGATGTACAATCGTAACACTAATTTCACTAATACTTTCAAGCTTAAAAGTCAGGACAGTATATATTATGGTAATAAAACTAGTAAGCAGAGGAAGAGCAGTTGAGATACATTTGACTATTCACACAATTTTTCCAAAGCAAAGGAATAGCTGAATAAAAAAACCTCTATCTTGCATATACATATATCTTGCAAACACATTTTTAAAAGCTTTTCTAGCATGTAAAAAATAAGAGAAAGGTAGGATCAAAGGCTACTCTTCTACATGGTTTGGGACCAGGTTATCTGAAGGACCATCTTTTTCCAAAAGTTTCTACCCATCTAATTGGATCTAACAGATAAGAGAATGCCAAAGCGTGTTGACTGGCAGGAGGCAAAGACTTTGCAATAGACCCTGCTTTGTAGAATATTCTCTCCTTGGAGATAGAATGACCACAATCCTGTTGGCCTTTGTAAGATTTTAAAAACTTGGCAAGGTACCCAGTCCTGGGGCTTGCAATTTCTTAAGGCCTCGTTTCTTGGCTTTATTGTTAGTTGACCTTGTCTGCTGTATTATTTATTTTTTGGCTATTTTTACTGTTTTATTGATTTTAATTGTTTTAACTGTTTTATAGTTTTAGAATTATAAGCCACCTAAAGTAATTTGGCTGAGATGAGTGGCTATAAAACTGGATGGATGGATGGATGGATGGATGGATGGATGGATGGATGGATGGATGGATGGATGGATGGATGGATGGATGGATGGATGGATGGATGTGAATGTCTAGGGATGAGTCTTTCAGAAACAGAATCTAATCCTAGTAAACATTTTGGAGACTAAAGCCAACCCCCTTTTCTAGTAAATTGTTATCAACAGAGAAATGCACTTTTTTGTTGTTGTTTATTAGTCAGAAAAGTACAAATGTCTGGGCATTTGAAACTAGGTTGCTATCTTAGGTAGCAATCCAATGTCTAATTAAACAGCAATGGAACTTGTATGGAAATTCTGTGGAACTTAGTGGGCATTACTTCTGAGCAGATAGGTAAAGGACTGCACTGACAGCAGGCCTTTATTACTGAGAGTTGCTAGTCTTCATTTAAACCAAATACGTCCATGTTGGGAAAACTTTTGACACAATACATCATTGCTTCTCTAATCCTAAAGGGCATTTGTACAACGGGTAGACAGAGGAACCCATTTATTATGGCTTTTACGGACTAATAATTTTAGTCAAAGGTCAAAGTTGGCAATGGTCTCTGAAGAATAGTGCAGCAAGAAGATCAAAGTAATAGTTAAAAATCATTACATATAATCAATGCCGAGCAAGCACACCATTAAAGGGCAAGGCAAAGAAACAGTCATTATCAACAAGAAAACAGAAAGTGGCAGGCAACAGGTCCTTAGATGAGAAACCCCATGGCCCAAAGATAAAGAGGATACAAGGGAAATGTACTTCTAAACAACAGTATGTTAACCTAATCACTTCACATATAAAACCCTGTTGGACACGGTTAATAGGTATAACTTTTAATTTATTTATTTATTTGATTTGTATAGCCACGCATCTCAACAAGTGTATGTCATAGACTATTACAGGGTTGCTACATAATGATTGCAAACCTAGCAAAATGCAAGGTTATTTTTTAAAAAAATATTGGAAACAGTGAATTAATAATTTATATAGAAGCTTTTTGGATCTCGGATTATTTTACTCCCTTGCTAAAACACAGAACACTACTTATCTCAGCCTCAATTATCCCAAATCCGTAGAATCCCAGTGATATTTCACATACTAAGAATTAAAGAGTTTTCCCTTTGGAGCCCAGCTTTTGCTTATCTAAATGATCAAAATTTCTTCTAGGTCATTTGGAGTTTCTTTTCAATGTTTCATTCCTGATATCCATTTTTCCACAGTTATATTAACAGGAATTGAGAAGCTCTATAAAATCCATAGAGGTAGCAGGATGGATTAAATGGAGACTAAATTCCTTTTCCACTTGGAAAAGGTATCTTGATTTTAAATCTTCAGAAAATTCATTGTTACCTCATGAAATATTATCAGATGCCATGGACATCTGGGATAAGAGGACACCAAGTCAGATCCAAAATTATAAATAAAGGAAAGGAACAAACAGTAATTTCTTCATGTACAGCAAACTTGTCCCTTTCAGCAAATAAGGTAACATACAAATAAAGGGAAAACAATATATAATCAAACAGCAACCTAATAAAAGGGATATTTAAATGAATGAATAATTAAATAAATGGATGGATTGCACTACAATCCCTACCCTGAAATACTTACGAGTTCCTTAACTTCATGAACATATCCATGAAGTCTCCAGGTCTTCATTTAGCAATGCTAAGAACTAACCATGAAAGATCAATATTCAATAACTATCTTTTCCCATTCAGAAACATATCATGGTAATGCAGTAATATCTTCTCTAAAGGAACACTAGTAACCGCCTTGCTAATGTAAATTTGGAACCAATGGGTTAGGACTATCTTCCTGCCCAATAAGAGACTAAGTTTGCCAGAGTTAACACGCCTCCTGCTGGGCTGATATCCCAGACACGACTTAGTCTTCAGCCCAGCTAGGACGTTCGTGTTGGCTCTGGACAGGTCGTATTATTCATTATTGGTGGATTCTCTCATCATCTAGACTGGGAAGCACAATTCGGACATTAACTAAAATTTCCAAACTCCCCGGCTGCAAAACAGCTGAGCGTCGGCCTCCGGGTCGCTCAGCAACAGCGGTTCGGCGATCGGCCGGATCGGGCCGCTTTGCCGCGTCAGCCCTCGGCATCGGGGATTTCGGCCGACAGACAGCTGATTGTCGGGCCAGGGCTAGCCGCAGCACAGCTGAGCATCGGCCTCCGGGCGCGCTCAGCAACAGCGGGAGCTGCAAATCGCTCCATTAACTGTAGTGCTGCTGGAGGCAAGCAATTTCGATTAATTTATAGTTGGAGCTTGCCGCAGCTGCAGCAGCGCAGAACGCCAGCCTTTGGGCAAATGGCCAGGCCGTTACTCTCCACGGCCCTGTAGCCTCCAGCCAGGATTGATTGCTCTGAATCCGCGCAACGCGCGCTTAGTTGCCGTGGGCTCCCAGATACTGGGCAGCCAAGGCTTCAGCCTGAAGGCCTCCCCCTGCAGTGGGTGAGTTTGAGGCCTCAGATTTTGGCGTGCACATCGCGGCCGCCATTTTGAACGCCAGAGGCCTAACAGGCCTGACAGGGACGGCCCGAGCGAACAGCAGCCACTGCACAAAAGTTTGCAGGCCGCTTACAGAGGCCATTGGCATAACGGTCTGACCTCCTCTCCTTCCCTGCAGGGAATTGCCTAGTCTAGGCCACGGCCTAACAAGCCGCCTCGCCATTGCAGCAGCAGCCATTTTGCGGACTGATCACAGCCGCCATTTTGCAGCTTCAAAACTGCCATTGGCCACCCATGCTCAGATTCTGATCTGGCACAGACAACCCCAGGGCAAACTTGGAGAGGACCTCACCTTTAGCATGAGCTGGCACGCCTTCGGGCTCCGCCGCCACCACCTAGGCTCTGTGTGCAGGCACATATCACTCAGGTGATCGCCGCCACCAACAAGGAGAGGAGTGCGCAGGCACATATCACCAAGGTGATTGCCGCCACTGATCGGTCAACATGTGTGCCAGCACTTGCCGATTGCGACTCACCCATTGGGTCTCGTCGCCACAAGACGCCTGACTAATACGCCTCAGTGCATCACTGGGCATTTTCCAGCCTCTCGGAGCTCTGCCTAGGGCAGTAGGGCGCTCAGTGCAGCGCAAAACCCGGAGCGGACGCTGTTCATCAGCCTTTGCTATACTAACAGCTGGACAATCCGCTCCTGCTCCTGAGTTGCAAGAGGCCTCAGGCCTTCCTTGCAATGGCTGACGACGCAGCTAATCAATCTGCGCAAGGCGCTTCCGGCACTCCCGTTTCAGGGAAGCGCAAGTCCTCTAAACTAGAGGCAGCAGGCAGGACAAAGGCCAAGGCCAGGTCCAAGGCCATCACTGGCAAAAAGGCCTCAAGGGCCGCAGAAAAGGAGGCCAACAGGCGACATATGGCTCTGAAGAAACAGTTCTCCAGGGCACAACACATGTCTGTGGGAGACCAACCTCAGGTTCCCCTTGCCCCCAGGAGAGCTCACTCTTCAACCCCCAACCGGCCCTGCCAGGTCCCACTGCCTTGCGAGCCCTTTCTCCTCAGGGCCCTGTGGCACAGGGTGTTGCTCTGTCCTCTGACCAGGGATTGGACCCCCTAATAGTGGCTTCACCGGCTAGATTCCACTCCCTGCCCGAGGCCACGTTCACGCCCACAGCGGCTGGACTTCGCCCCCCTGAACATCAAGGGGTCGGGCCTGAACAGCTCGAGGCATTAATCGCCCAGGCATATGCCCAGGGCAGGGCTTCCTCGTTCTATGAGAACCCCAGACCGGAGTTTGTCATGCCCGTGGTGCCAGCTCAGGCACGGGCGGAGAGGCCGGAATACCCGGAGTCCGTTTATTCGGACCATTCCTCCCGAACACGGGACTCTGGTTCCGAGGATTATGGGTCAACTGACTTCCAGCTGTCAGAGGATGAGGAGTCGGCCCCAGACCCGTCGCCTTTCATAGGCCTCTTCGACCCAGGTCTATTTAGGTCTCTCCTGCTAAAGGCCACCACATCGGCTAATATTGAGCCGGAGCAGGAAAAGCAGCCGACTGCCTCAACTAGTCAGGACCCCAAGCCACTCTTCTCCGAACCTACGGTGACGGAGCGCTATATCCCTTGCCCTCCCTTTTTCCTGGAAACTATCAGGAAACAATTGGGGAATCCGGGCACTCTACCAACGCCGGGGGGAACAGATAAGAGACTTATGGCCGTCGCCCCGGCCTTGTCAGATCTACTGGAGGTTCCCAGGGTGGACGAACCACTAACCTCTCTTTTTTCTTCCTCCACCGTGTCAGGTGACACGTCTGAGGTCTTGAGGGCAGAGAACAGGAAGTCCGAGCTCTCTCTCCGCAGGTCTCACCTGGCATCGGCATGGGCCGTGCGTGCGTCCACCTCTACTTCCTTCTTTGCCAGAACGTCAATTCTCTGGCTCAGGGAACTCCAAGCGTTGCTTCCCCCGGATCAGGTTTGTGCCCATCAGAATCTGGGTAAGTTGGTGGCATCGGCAGAATACATGGCAGATACTTCCCTCCATGGCGCCAGATTTTCAGCGCGCTCCATGGCCGCTAATACTGCAGCCCGCAGGCTTCTATGGATAAAACAATGGCGAGCGGACTTGAAGTCAAAGTGGCACCTGGCTTCCGCTCCCTGCAGGGACGGACACCTCTTTGGGGAGGCGCTAGAGCCTTACCTTATTGAGAACAGAGATAAGCGTAAGGTGTTGGCCCACCTTGCTAGGAGGCCGGATAGGCGAGCTACTCCGTACCCACGGAGACCGCCCTTCCGCCAGGGACCAGGATCGGTGTGGGGCCCTCCGCCTTGTCCCTCAATCCCCAGGCCCGGCCGCCAACCTGACCGCCCAGCTCCCAGGGCCAGGCAGCAATATCAAGGCAAATGGCCCTTTTGGGGCGCGGGAGGCCATCCTTTCAGAGGTCACAAATGACTCAAGGATGGACCTCCCCATTGGCGGCAGACTCACTCTGTTCCTCCACGAATGGGAGGCAACTATCACAGACACCTGGGTGCTCAACACCATCAGGCACGGCCTCACCCTGGACTTTGTCGCAGCCATGGGATCGATTCGTTGCCTGCCCCACCCCAAGGAGCCCAGCCAAGATAGGTCTCATGTCCGAGGCCATTCACCATTTGCTACAGATCAAGGCCATTGAACCGGTGCCCGCTGGCCAAACCCATCGAGGGTTCTATTCCATTCTCTTCGTGGTTCCAAAGGCTTCGGGAGGGTGGAGAGCAATCCTCGATCTGCAGGAATTGAACTCTCATCTTGTCTACAAGAGATTCAAGATGCAGACGTTGCAGTCCATCCTGGCCAGCATAAGGAGGCACGACTTCCTCGCCTCCATCGACCTTACCGCATCCTACACCTAGGAGTGATCATAGATACCAACCTTTTAATGGTCTACCTGTCCCCGGAACGCCGGGACAGCATTCGCTCCCTGATCAGGCAGATACGGAGGGAGCGGAGGATCACATTGGCCTCACTTTCCCGACTACTGGGCAAGATGGTCTCTTGCATGGGAATAGTGCCATGGACCAGACTACACTTCAGGACCCTACAATGGTTCCTACTCCCATACCAGAGGCAGGGCACCAGTGCATCCAGCCAGAGGGTCGGGGTCACACCCTGGGTTCTGGATTCCCTTCGGTGGTGGCTCTCCCCTGCTGCAGACAGAGGCTCCCTATTCAAAGAACCAAACAGACTCACCTTAACGACGGATGCAAGTCTGTTCTGATGGGGTGCACACCTGGGTTGTCACTTAGCACAGGGACGATGGTCACCCATGGACCTCAGTCACAACATAAATTGGCTGGAGCTCGGGGCCATTCATCTGGCACTGCTTCACTTCAGCGACCAGGTGGTGGGTCAACACGTCCTAGTGCTCACAGACAACGTGGCTGCAAAGGCCCACGTGAACCGGCAGGGCGGCACTCGCTCCAGGACCTTGATGTCCGAAGCACGGTCACTAGGTTCCTGGGCGGAAACCAATCTCTCCTCCTTAAAGGCGGAGCACATTTCGGGGCAGGCCAACCTTCAGGCGGACTCGTTGAGCCGGTCGACAGTAGACCACTCCGAGTGGCGCCTGCATCCCAATTTATTCAGGGAGATTTCGGTGAGGTTCGGGCCTCCGGTGGTGGATCTATTCGCCTCGCCGGCAAATGCCCAACTCCTGAGATTCTTCTCCAGGTTTCCGTCCCGGGGGGCGGAGCGGACGGACGCGCTCCGCAGCCCCTGGCCCACAGGTCTACTCTATGCCTTTCCCCCTCTTCCTCTGCTTCCGGCTCTCATCTGGAAAATTCTGCAGGAACGGGCGGAGATCATAGTGGTTGCCCCACATTGGCCGAGACGGCCGTGGTTTGCCGACCTAGTGGACCTTTCCATCTCTCCTCGGTGGAAGATTCCCCCAGATCAGGTCGCTCTGAGTCAGGGGGTTCTACAACACCCAGAACCCCAAGGCCTACAACTAGCCGTCTGGCACTTGAGAGGTGGCTCTTAACACGAGAATCATTTTCAGAGGGGGTGATCTCAATGATTCAGGCCTCCAGGCGTCCTTCCACTAACAAGATTTATGACTCCTCGTGGAAGAGTTTTTGTGCCTGGTGTTCCAGGAATCGCCTGGACATCTCGGCTGTCACTATCTCGCACATCCTTGAATACTTGCTGGAGGGATTTAACAAGGGCTTGTCACCCAATACCATCAGCAGGCAACTGGCGGCTCTCTCCACAGTACTCATGTGCCAGGATTCCATTCCTTTGGCCCAGCATCCACTGGTACGGTCCTTTCTCAAGGGTGCTACTAACACCAGACCTCCCGTGGTTCACCGTTATCCCTCTTGGGATCTCCCACGGGTGCTACAGGCCCTTACCTTGCCAACGTTCGAGTCTATCAAGACCTGTTCACTGCAGTTCTTGTCCATGAAGGTGGCCTTTCTTGTGGCGATCACATCCGCTAGGCGCATCTCAGAGCTGGCTGCTCTCTCGGTCAGGAAGGACCTATGCGTCTTTCAAAGCGATAGGGTAGTCCTCCGACTGGACCCGGCCTTTGTACCAAAGGTGAACTCGTTGTTCCATAGGGCACAAGAGGTGGTCCTACTGAATTTTTGTCCCCAGCCTGCTCACAACTTAGAACGCCAGTGGCACAACTTGGACGTTCATAGGGCGTTACGCCACTATATTAAGAGGACTTCTGCCTTCCGCAAATCGGAAGCGCTTTTTGTCTCCTTCCAGCCTTCTTTGATGGGGAAGAAAGTCTCCCCATCCACTATTGGCAGATGGATCAGATCCTGCATCGCAAAAGCCTACCAGGCACAGTCCCTGCCACTGCCAGGCCATATCACTGCTCACTCTACCCGCAGTGCCGCTACATCGGCAGTGTGGGCTACGCAGACACCCATTGAGGATATTTGCAGGGCGGCGACCTGATCCTCGCCTTCCCCGTTTGTGAGGCATTACAGGCTGGACAAATTCGCCTCCGCGAAGGCATCGTTTGGCCGGAAGGTACTCTAGCAAGTGGCATCATCAAGTGGGACACAGGCCCTGACTGATTCCCTCCCATAGGGACAGCTCAGCTTTGGTATGTCCCATTGGTGGATTCTCCATCGTCCTGCTGGAGAAGGGGCGTTGTCTTACCTGAACGCCTTTTCTCAGCATGACGATGGAGAATCCACGCCCATCCCCTTAGGACCGTCAGGTCCTGTGTTAGGGGGACAGAGAGCCAACACATCGGTCCATTGTCAGCAGCTTCGCCTTCATCCTGTCTGGGATATCAGCCCAGCAGGAGGCGTGTTAACTCTGGCAAACTTAGTCTCTTATTGGGCAGGAAGATAGTCCTAACCCATTGGTGGATTCTCTATCGTCATGCTGAGAAAAGGCGTTCAGGTAAGACAACGCCCCTTCTATGTGTTTCCCATTTCCCATATTTGCAATAATACATGGACTAAAATTGATAAACATCCTGCATTTGTTAGACTGGGAGGGGGGTTGTTTTTTTGTTTTTTAGAAGGATTTAGCTACCCAATGAGTCAAAGGGAGTGCCACAGATTCTGACCCAGTGCTAGCAATCTTTATGGCTACATGAAGTTAACATACAAAAAAGCCAATATTAAAAATGTAACTTTTATTTTCAGCAGAAAAGGAAACACAAACTATTTCCCTTTCTTTCTACATATAGACCTACACAAGGTCTGAAAACACAGAGCTGTTTTAATAATTTGAAAGAAATGGCTTGTAACAAGCAATTTACACAAAGTATCCCTTCTAAAGCCTTTACATAATCTTAATCAAGGGAGCATTAATTATCAGAGCAATAGTACGTTTCACTTCCCTTTTTGGGAAGATTGCTTGCAGTACTGAGGAAACACTGAAAACACTTTGTCTTTAGAACAAACATCTTTATGGGCTTTGTCTAATTTTCCTCACAGGAAGATGACCAGATATACAGTTTTATCTACGACTGGATCCTGACAGCCACATAATCTGGGCTCCTATATTAGTGTCTTGATCCTAGTGGCATGTGGAATGACCAACTTGTAGCTAGAGTAAAGGACAGAAAACTTATCACACTTTCTATAGGCAAATATAAATACAAATCCAGAAATTGATAATATACCATTTCTTCCTATACTGTTTTGTTGGAATGCCATATAATCAACCACTTTTTTCCTCCTGTGCCAAAACATACTGCTTAACCTCATGAAAAGGCACTTCAAAACATTGTTTGATGGCTCAAGAAATTGCATTCTTTCTTCAAGGTGCTGCAAATTATCCAATAAACACAAACTGATTTCCATACGAAGTGCCAGAATACTTTGTGTATATTCTTAAAAGTCCTTGATTTTGAAATAGTTGAAAGTACTGTGTCAGAACAAAGTGAGAAAGATATCATTAGCCTTCAAATCTGACAAATAAGAGAGACATAAACAAGTGTCAAGATAATTAAAATGGCATTGTTCACTTTTTAGAAGAAAAAGAATGAACTGTACAAGAAATATTAAGCTAACAAAGCAAGAGCAAATATGAGAAAGAAAAAATGACAGTTATCTGCAAAATTCATAAATGTGTCTTTTGTATAACTATAATGATCATATTTTATGCTGTCATTTTACATTTAATTGCTCACCCTGGTACTTTTCTTCATAGAAGCCATCAGTACCCCACAGAGCCAGATGCTGAATTGCAAAAAAACATACTGTGACCACAGACTTATAGGAAACTAACTTTGCTGAGCTGTGGTGTATGACAAGTTAATTTTTGCAATTACACATTCCCAAGAATAAATGAAACCGCAGGCCATTACTATTCTGTATCATTAAAAAAGGAGGGGGGAAGTCTCTATCATAATGCCCTGAACTCAGTTTTCTATTATTTTGACACATGAAAGCAACTTTTCAAGCTATTTTTCTGCAATATGACCTAGTAAAATAAGCATTGCCTTGGCTGAAATGCATAAACATCTCAAAATTGTGAAAAGACAGGAAAAGCTGCAATCTATGGTTAATGTGCAATGCCAAGCTATCACATGATTAGGAGGAGATATGTTCAATGCTGTGTGAGAAGTACCTCACTCACAGTTATTTGTTAGGTTATATTGTATCCCATATAAAGTATTAAATAGATACGGTTGTTCAGCTGTCACGCAGCCTGGGTCTATTCCCTGCTCATTCATCTAGCCACTAAATGTAAAATATACCAAAAATCTAAACATCTGCAGTGTCCATCACTGTCAGATCTACAGGGCAATCAAACAGCAGGAGAGCACCCATCATTATGGAACATGGTCTGTACATTGTCAGCAGCTATGCATACATCACATGAAATAAAACTATGAGCAGACTAGTCATTTTTTAAAATAATAGTCTAAAACAACTTACGCATAAACTAGAAACCTTTTCAATCACTTCACAGATGCTTTTCCTGCCTGCATCCAGAACGCTCCCTTCACCATTAAGGAAGGGTAGACTAAATAATTACAAGGAGGCAACTAATTCTCCTCAGATATTTCAACTTTGTTAAATCTCAGTAACATTGCACAAACTATTTTCTTCCTGAGGAAATTTGGTGCTGTTGCTGCATGTTCAAACCACTCCAATAATTGTTACTGCAATCTATCATCAGTTTTTCCTGAAGAATATTTCTCCATTATTTGAGGAATATAATTCTGAGTTGGCTTGTTTCAATATGTCTATTAGTTCTTAAATATATAAATCCTATTACAGGTTAAACTATATATTTTTGTGGTGCCTTCGAGTCAGTCTTGACTCCTGGCAATGGCCTGGATAAGTCCCTCAATTTTCTTGACAGGATTTTGCCTCCTTCCTAAGGCTGAGAAGAGTGTCATCTAGTCATCCAGCTGGTTTTGTGCCAGGGCGGGACTAGAACTCTTGGTCTCCCAGTTTCTAGTCTGATGTCTGATGCACGAAACTGGTTCTCATTATATGAACAATGTCTGTAAAATATTTTACTTCATTCAAATAATACTTGCATAAATAACAAGTTTGATTCATGATGGAGAATTTAAGGGAACGTTATTGCAGATTAAAATATCTAAGAAATTGCTGGGTACGTTTTCCTAAATGGCCATGATTAAACTATTAATAAGTTCTTCACTGCTGAACTTTCAGGATATATTTCAGTGGATCTAGAATATGTTCCATTTTTGAAATTAAGACATATTTTTCCAGAAACCATATTTCTATTTATTAAGTGCTACTTTTCCATGTTTGACTCTTAAAAATTTTCCTACTTAAATCACCTTGTAACCTATCCATCTATTTTCATTTATCACCTTCTTCTCTTTTTGCATAGTAGTATATAGTGATAGTGATACGCAGACAGTAATAAACTATAAATATAGCAGTAAAGGCAATAGTTAGTCTCATTTGCCAGGCTTTTGAATAAACAAGGAAACTTGTTTCTTATTGAAATCGATATCCTAAACCAGCAGTCCCCAAGCCCCAGTCCGTGGACCAGTACAGGCCACAGCATGCCAGCAACCGATCTGTATAAACAAGCAAAGCCCCATCCTCGAGTTGCAGGCAGCACATAAAACCAGGCCCCCTCCAGTCCACAGAAAAACCTCTCTCCACGGAAGTGGTCCCTGGCGCCCAAAAGGTTGGAGGCCTCTGTCCTAAACAGTGTGTTTGAAACAACTATCATGTATATCATTTTTGCAAACCTGTTTTTTTCCTTTTACCAACAATATCATTTGACAGAGGACAGAATTTTAGATTTTCCTATAAGAGACTTTGTACAGCTAACACATACTGTAGATCTTTATAAAAATGCTTAATCTCCTGAAAATATTTGCTGTACAATGCTACTACAAAGAACAACAAGAACATATAGGGAAAACACCCGTGATACTTGTTATAAGACAGAAGTATTGCAAAAACCAATTATATCTTTTCATTCTCTTTTGCTTAATTAAAGCAAAAAGCATCACTATCTTTCTCAGCAGTAATCATGTGGAAGCTGTATAGCACAGATACAGTAATTAACTTAACCTTATCACTTAACTGTATTGGGTCATTCTAGTGAGGCACAGTATCAAAGCTTGAAATCAATGCTGTAATGCTAACATCTGAAGTAGTTCAAAGATTGAATAATGCCATCTGTGAATGGACAGTCTTTGTTCCTGCTTAGCTATGCTGAATAAATGTTCCTGTTCATAACTTTAATATATCAGCTTAACCATTTAATCATTGTACATTAATACATTATCAATACTGGAAACATGTAGGTACAAAATTACTTGTCAGGAAAATCAGATATTAGTGATTTTCTTTGCATAAATGCAATACACTGCAGATTTCGTCTTAATTATATACTTAGCAGAATATATATGATGACATTACATACTTCTCTCTCTCTCTCTCTCTCTCTCTCTCTCTCTCTCTCTCTCTCACACACACACACACATACACACACACACACAAACACACCACACATACACAGTGACATCAATGACTAACAATATTAAACAATGAAAATGTAATTTCTTTTCATAAAATTCTATACCAGTTCAACACATCCATATTCTATTTAGTATGCCCTGAAAAAGACAATAATTTGTAAGTCTAAATATGTGTATATATATTGACATTCTAACTCTAAAACATTTACCTGAAATTCTTACAGGAGTGCAGCCCCAGTATAATTATACTTTCTGTTCCAGTTCTACACTTAATTGCTAGATTTAATATGATGCTAAATATTTCATAGGGCGTAGTAGTCCTGATTTCAGATTATTTCCATTTATAGCCTATTTCCAGGTTGTCATAAATGCTTTTTGCTCGTTTAATTCTTTGGTGTTATAATTAAAAAAAAAATCTGTAGCTCTGTTGCCAGAGACAGTTTTTTGAGATCCTTCACTTTCACCAAGTCAGACACTAAATCATAAGGGACAATAATCAGCAAATTCTCTCCGACAGGCCCTAAGCCTGCTGAGGTAATGCAGCTGACAAACTTTGATGCGCCATGCCCGTGCACATTATGTTCATGTAGTGTGTACATCTGGGCACCCTTTATGGCAATGCAGCAAACAGCCAATCATTTATTCCACTCTAATTAGCACACATGTAAATCCTCACCAATCAAGCCATTCACAAGGTTACCGTTGTGGCAGCCATATAACAAAGCTGGCAGGACAGATGAAGAAAGTGCAAGATGTAACTATTGGGTTTGATTTGAACCTGCCATCACTCCCCAGCAGGTCCTCCCAGTCCTGACTGTCACCAGCTCTGCCTTTCAAAACCCATAAAAACCTACCGAAGAAAAAGGTCATCAGCCAGGAACTGACGGGTCAAGTTGTTTCCATTCTATATAAGATTTAGAAGCACTTCTGGGGCACCAACCCCCTTTGAGCTAGCTGTTGCAAACAAATCAACAGCTTTCAATGGCATGCATACACATCAACCTAAAGAACCACTTATCCAATTCAGAATTACAAACCTTTAGATTTCAATTGAATTTTCCTATCAGACACCAGCAGCTTTCCCCTCTTTTTCTATAGTCATAACATCCTCTGTATAAATGCTCCATTTTGTATCTTTGGTTGAAACCTGGAAGCAAAACTATTCAGTATGAATACCAGGATTTGTTTAACTTATTTATTAAAATTATATGCCATCCATCTCCCCTACAAGATGGTAGCTTAATATAATAAGGCAATAACATATTGAATTTTTCAGAACTGAGGATTGCAGTACAATTATTTAAAAAAATGGGTAGGACATTCTATTTCTCTCAATTAGTTAAAAACTTCAGCATAAAATTTCTTTAATCATGTTGAAAAGAATATTTCCTGAAAATAAAAAATAATGAATCCTTTACTCCTGAAGTTTGTTAACATATTTAAAATGTCTGGATATTTAAATCATCATCACCATTAAAAACAGTAGTTATAGGATTTTGTTTTTCAAACCAGATTTACAGATAATGAAAGATAGAAGTATGCACTCTGTGTTAAAGCTTCTGACCATTTGTGTGCCATTAATCTTCATTCAGATGCAAGTAGACATGTTTATAAATTGATTTGTTGTATCTCACAAATTAATGAAGCAATTAACTCCAAATGATTTGGTGGCAGTTCATATTTCAGAATATTTTTGGATAAAATAACTGCAAATTAAATTATTTCTATGAAATTAGATTGCAATGAAACTCTAGAGATTCATATAAAAAAGGATAGCCTTCCATATTTTTGAAAAAAAATCAAAAACAAAAATTCAATTAGAAATTTAGATTCTTAGTAGATTTTTGGAAAACTAATATACACAATTATTGTGATTATGACATTAGAATATAAGAATATATTCATGTCTGAATTAAACATAGGAACCAGAAGTTGTGCCAACAGAAGTAAAAATATTTTGTCAAGGAGCACCAGCTTTGGCGTCATCTCTAGGGTAAACCATATAGCACACTCATCTATATTTTTTATGGGTTTTTCCCTCGCTGCATATATTCTATTGTTAAGGAAGTATTCTTGCCAAAACAAGAAAACACCAAGTATGAAGTGTAAATCTCATTTTTAATTTAAATTGATAGGTTCACTATAAATCATATCTAGCATTTTGCATTTTACTGGGGGGAAAAACAAGAGCAAACTAGGGGATACAATTCTAAGCACATCCAGAATTAAGACTGGATCAGAAATAAATTAAAAAGAAAAAAGAAAATACTTTCAGGAGACATGATAAAAGTCAGAATCACTGATTTTAAAAAGCAGATTCCAGAATAGCACAAGATTTTAATTCACTGGCATTCCGTAGGTGCACAGGGCAAGAGTATAGTCAACCACAACATCTTCAGGACAGAAAAGTTTTAAGTACATTCAGCTATTTAAGTTTTTTTTTATAAGAATCCCCATATACAACAAATGCAATATCTTCAGAATGCCCAGCAAGAAGAAAGTTCATAAGAACAATCAGGAAAAAAGGCATGCAACTCCATATAGACCTTAATGCTCAGTGCCAAGATCGGCAAAGGAGTGGAAGCATAGCAATATGTAGATATGGTTTGCATGAAAACTCTGAGCTTTAATATGCACACCCTGTGTTTTAATATTCAAAGTCCAAGCTTAACATTTACAAATTGCCGGTAAATACAGAGAGACAGTTCAGTCTAGTGGTTAAGGAGCTGGCCTAGAAACCAGGGGGCTTTGAATTTTAGTGTTGCCCTTAAGCATGAAAAACTGGCTGGGTAATTTTGGACCAGTGCCTCTTTCTCAGCCCAACTCATCTCACAGGATTATTGTACTGGGAAAATAGGAGGAGAAAGGAGTATTAGTATGTTCATCACCTTGAATTGTATGTATGTATATAAAAAGATGGGATAAAAACCTAAGACAAATAAATAAGCTAAATAAATGTCCCATGACCATTAATGACAACAATGTTTAAGGCTACATAATATGCAGGTTTATTTTGGTTTGTCTGGAATTGGGTTGACTTTCCCCAGTGTGGCCAGACTTTTGATAAACAAGAAGATGCAGGCCAGATGAAATGAAGCCCTTGACTTATAACAATAATTGAGTCCAGAATTTCAGTCGCAATCATGGCAGTTATAAATTGAGGCATCACATGACTGGACTCAATTTTTGGACATTTTTTGTGACAAACACCATGGTCATTAAGTGAATCCATTTTCCCCATTTTGGGGGGGGGGGAACCAGAAATAAACTCCAGAAACTAGCAGAAAACATGGGTCACATGACCTTGGACACTATAAGTGGCCATAAATATGAGCTGGTTGCCAAATGCCTAAAATGCAATCACATGAACTGGTATGTGTGTGTGTGATTGTGTGTGATTGTGTGTGTGTGTGTGTGTGTGTGTGCAGCTATCATAACTTTGAAACCAGGTTGTAAGTAATTCTGCAGAGGTCCATCATAACATCAAACAGTCGTTAAGGACTATCTGCATTATGTTGAACTCAATGGGCCCTAATCATTGCTTTTTTTCTTATCCAGTACAGCCCATTCCCTTTTTGTTATGTAATAAAAGAAAGATGCCTCCAGATGAATTTTGGGGCACTTGAGATGACTAGAATGATCATTCTTGGGTCTAAGCTAATGAATTCACACAACCTCCTGCAGAACATCAGACATGCAGAAAGCAAAATTATTAATAAATATAAAACAGAAAAATCATATAGAAAAATTCCTGGGGGGAAAATGACTAACTAGCAAGCACTAGCCTCTGGAAGCTTCATTAGGAGCCACTAGAGAGTAGTCCAAGAGACCTCAATCATATCTGACGGACAACCACAACTCATGATCAGTAGTATCAAAAGACATCAGAAAAATCCATGAGATCAATTGAGTGTCATTGCCACTATTGATCTCTAGGCAGTATCTGTCAGCTAAAGACGGAGGTGCAGTCTCAAATGTTGTAAGATTAAAAGTCAGACTGATGGATTTAGAAATCTGTCTTGAAACCAGAGAGACAAAGGAACAACCCATTCCATTACAGCTCTCCCCACCAATATAAATAACCAGACAGAGTCAGGGTCAACTGTGGAATATGGTTCTTTGATCTGATTGAACAAACATATATTTGATGTCATGTGATACTCTGTTTCCTATTAAAGGTGTAGGCTATTCTTCTAGATCCTGAAAGAGACTCAGTCAAGATCACAGTAAATGGTCCAAATATGCACACACTCTTACTTTTAGAGGGTGGTTGCACCATAACTACATGAAAAGTGAGTGGAATTTTACAAGAACTGATCCAAAATGTCAACTTTCCTCATTTATCCTAAACTGAGAAAAAGTACATGAAAAGGGCAGAAATACCCAAAAGAACCATCTCTTAATCCTGCACTGAAATTATTATTCGCAAAATTGCAAGGAGATCATATAAAATGGTTCTCAGGGCCAGCAATTATAAAAATAACGAACAGAGGATCTTCTCCAAAAAGTGGTGGTTTGTAAGCATAATCTAATTTGTACATCAAAGACATCTTGTTTTTAGGTTGTTCGTTATTTGATCTGCTTAAGATAGATTAGGATTTCTGACATTCAAGTAAACAACTAAGAGTTAGCCACACTAATAAAGGAGAAACTTCATCCAACTTTATGAAATTTTTGAATCCTTATCTGCCAAAATTTCTGTGTGTGTGTGTGTGTGAGAGAGAGAGAGAGAGACAGAGACAGAGACGAGAGAGAGAGAGAGAGAGACAAGAGAGACAATGAGAGAAAGAGAGAGAACTCAATATTTATCTTTGGCTTCTGATTCCTGGTTTTTTTTAGCAGACAAGACAGTGTCACTATAAAATAATCATGTTTCCTTAGCTACTCATACTTACAGAATAAATAGGATGGGAGTATTCAAGTCACACAAATTAATAGGCTGTTTGTACCAAGTCAGAATTTTGAAGAACACCGCTTAACTGTAAAGTGCAAATGCATAGGGAACTAGCAGGATTAATAAAATCCTAATTTTGCGAACTTTTGCAAATATTTATGAGATCTTTCTCCATAGCTTTACAATGATCTTTGTTGTAAAAAGGAGACATATTTCTTAAAGTAATTCTTACAAGTAAAAGAATTGAGCAAATCAGCATGACGGGGGGGAGGGGAGAGAGAATTGTATCAGTAAAAAATGAACAATATTTTAGTCAGTACATAATAGTTCAGATGACAATATGAAGTAATTATGTTTTGTGCCACTATCTCCCACAGCAAAAGAAAATAATAAATATGAAATATGTATCTATTTAGTACAGATATTATTTAAAGCCTAGATCCCTCACCCCTACTGATAACATCATTAATAAGCCAAAATATTTTACCCCATTAGAAAAAAAACAGAAAATAGAATTTTTATTATCAGTGCCCTTAAGGAAGCTGACTGTCATTTCAGGCTGTTTTCAGTGTCAGCAGTCTAAAAGGCTAATACAACCCTGGGTCAACACAATTGCCCTAAAGCCTTTAAAGGGCTGACCTGCTTGTCGCATTTAAGTCAGAGGAGATTATTTTAGCAGTATATACAGGACTGCTGAGGCCAAATATTTGAAATACAGGCCTACGTACCTTACCACAAAAAAGAACATTATAGAAATTTGAGAAGGGACATCAGAGAATAGCCAGAATGATAGAGGACTCTAGGAACTTAGGAAGTCCAAAAGGTTAAAGAAACTATGTCAGAGGTGAAATCTTTGGGAAAAAAGAAAATTAAAGGGAGACTGTACTACACTATACAAAAGAATAAAGGGATTTGGGCAGGAGGAACCAGCTTATGAAATGGTAACCATATTAACAATAGAAGCAGAATCCCACACACCTAAGAGCAAAACAAGAAAAAATACACCAAAAATATTTTTAGAAATGTGCACAACAAAAAGTATACATTGAGATTTTTATACCACAGGATTGGGATAGATAATGTGAGGTCTTTGGATATTAAGGAAATATGACCTCCTGTCATCTGCCAGGTTTTGTGTTCTATGTAGTTTAATTTTATTTATGTATTCTACTTTAAAAAAAATCATATGGAAAGCTGGCATATTACAAACAAACACCTCAAATATCTTTATTTCCAGCATTGCTGCTTAGCCCATGATAGATCCCATAAACTTTGTCAGAAAATTTTACAATGTACTTAGTTGGGGAAAATATTCACTTATTCCAAAAATAGAAAAAGAAAAAAAGACCAAGGTAGGCTTAGAGTAATGTTTCTCAGCTTTGGCAACATTAAGATGTGTAGACTTCAATTGCCAAAATCCCCAGCCAGTACACTAGTAGGGAAACTCTGGGAGCTGAAGTCCACACATCTTAGAAGTTGCCAACGTTGAGAAACATTGGCTTAACAGTAATAAGGAACATTCTTGCAGGCTAGAACTTTTATGTATTTATTTATTTCTTGTGTGTCCAATCACACTTGGCCAATAAAGAATTCTATTTTATTGCAAGGTTCCCAGAGAATTTTTATTGGACAGCTGAAACATTTTAATAAATAAATAATATCAGGTGTATATATACCACAGGCTTCTAGTAGAACTGGCCCACAGCAGTAAACAACTCCCAAAAAATCACAACCAAAATAAAAATAAAACTAGCCCAAAGATAAAAGAACGTATTAAAACAATATAAAACATCAGAACACAAAACCAATAAATATTATGTTCTCATAATGTAGAGATATTAGAGAACTTCCACTTTATATACTGTATAACTTCCACTTTATATACTGGCACAGATTCCTCCTTTCTGATTATTTTGGTTTGGCTTTGCTTTGTTTTTTTCAGAAGCAAATTTTCTTAGAACAATTTCCTAGAACAAATAAATCCATCATGTCCACCACTAGTTTATGAATGATAATCAACCACATGGTGGCACTGAAAGAAGAAATTCTGAATGGTCCAGATTTCTGATCCTCTCCCATTCTATCCAGTTTTGAACTGCGACTTTCTGAGTATCTGGATATACGTGTCTACAGTTTTGAATCTGAGTGCCACAATCTCCAACAGCAAATGAACCTCCCTGTCTTTTGTTTTCAACTGGGACTGCTATCTGGCCTCTATTTCTATAAAGATGAGAAATTTTGCATTAGGATGGAGAATTAGATACATTAAACTTTATAACTGACACAACCATTTTTTCGACATTGCAAATTAACCCACACAACACATGGCGTTCCTACTAATGTCTTTTGGAGTATCAGTCATTTCTTGAGTACCGTATGTCAAGACTTTCTTATCAAGCATTCATGTGATGTCAGTCCATTCTCTGAATTTCCATTATATAGGGTACCTGTCGGCACTATTCTCAACACAGTTATTTTTTACACCCCCACACAGTGTTAATGAGTTGCCAGCTGCCTGTTGTGATATAACAAGAAATCACGAACCCAATGTCTTCCTTATACTTTGCTGGTGGAGCTTCCTATAGCTGAAGTATCAGGTAGTATGATCAGAAGTAAACAGCCATGACAGACAAGAGAAAAGTTACTGACAGTTAAAGATGCTGATATCTATTATGCCTCCATAACTACCACCTCCTGGAGAGATGGTTGAAGGCTTTGAAATGTTTCATTATATTCTTGGCTAACACAGATCTTTCATAAAACAATACATTTTCTCTGGGACAGACTAGTTTACCCCATGAACACTGCATAGTACAATTCAACTACATGGAACATCAGTTGTCTCTAACACGTCTTTTGTGTTCTATCTTTCAGTTACTTTACAAGATTATGTAATTAAGAGACAACCAGTTCTTGTTTTCCATATCTTTGTTTTGCATACTACATAGCATATAGTGTAATGTGGCTTCAGAAAAGAAATAAAACATGTTTTTATGAATTTGGCTGGTAACAGTAAGCATCATCATTTCTGTGATACATTTGTCATGTTTTGGTTCATAATGTGTTATGAAATTAATTTAATCAACCCAGTCATAAGCAATACATGATTTCTCCTAGTGTAGACAATGTGAGAAAATAACTCTGCCACCATCAATGCTTTTTCTATCTAAGGAGAAGAATGCTAGTTGTCTAGGTGGTATTATAGTTATTAAGTAGCACTATGGATATTAAGGAGCACAACAGTCTACACTAGTATCACAGCTAAAAGAAGGTGCAGTTGTAATTCTTTCTTATATTTATTGTCATTGTCTCTAAAATGTATCAAGTATTAACTTAAATAGCTGCAAATAATTAAAATCAAATGTTATATATCCGTATGTGATTAGGTAACTATATACTGATAGAATGATATCTACCAACAAATATTCCTATTTGTTGGTAGATATTTCCCAAATCTGCTCCAGGTTTAAGAATGTAGAGTGAACAGTATGATGAGAAAATCCTGTGGAAATTTTGTTTTCTAATATTTAAATTCTCAAAAAATGAGAATTCAAAGAACAAATGTTGGACTAAACTCAAAAGTGTCATCAAAGTAAATGGTATTCCAAAATATTACCACTTTTATTCAAATTCCAGAAATGAATAGGTGATTTTCAGGTGAAATTGAATATGTCCAAGGATAAGAGCTAACAAGGTCAGAAACCCAAGGCGTAGAGATTGGCCCTTCTACTGCAATAAGGTACTGGTGACTCCTTGCAGTCAATTTGCAGAAAAAAAATCAGTCAAATTGTTTTTAAAATGTTTTTGAAAATTCTTATTAGATAAAATTCTCTTGTGGTGACACTTGGATGTTTTTCTTTTGCTCCAGTAAGATACCAATTGAAGGGAATGTGAGCAGAGTTTGAACCTGGCCTTGATTTCCATAGGGCACAATTGGCTGAGTAGGGTTTCACAACAAATATACTGCTGTGGGTGCTATAGAAATGTAATACAACTTGCCTATCTACTTTGTCCAATGCTATGATTTTGGCAATGATTTAAATCCAATTCAGGCTAGTTCAATCTTCCTTACCTAGGTGTTTTTTGGTGCCCTGCATTTAACTGTGCCTTTATGGAGTCATGTTCTCTGTGGTAGCTTGTATGGTTAGTAGACTGGATCCATTCTGCAAATGTGGCCAAACTATCTCAGATACAGTTTTCTCAGTTCTCATCATCTATTGTTGGCTGGCTGTGGCGTTGCTGATGGATTATCTCACTCTTACATCAATTGGAAGGCCCAGGATCCTACAGAGATAGAGCATTGGAAGGTTCCAGTTTTGAATCTGACTGAAGAAGCATCCATGATTTTGTCCCATGGATATTAAATTTTGTATTTTTTTTTACAATCCACACACTAATCTCTCCCATGTTCTCTTCAGCTAACCTGACCTCTCCACGATAGGAAAGTGTGGCAGAAAATGAACTCCCAACAGTCTGTGGATACAGACTGACAAAAATAACATTCAGTCAATAATTGTATCCACTATAATACCTATATTGCAGGTTCAACCAGCAAATGTAACACGTTTTAGAGAATGGGGCGTTTGTTCATCTGTTTTGACAGCACAGCACTAGTGGTGCCAAAAAAAGGCTGGAAGTCCTGGCTAGCGAAACGAGAGCATCAGCAGAAGAGAATAAATACTGCTGCTTAGTACAGAAGCCAACCAAGGAAACACAACACACACACACACCAGGCTTTTTGTGTATTTATATCATGAAACAGCAACATGGAACAAAAATGAGAGTAAATATTGCACACATATCTTCATTTAGCAAAACAAGTCTTGTTTTTCCACATATAACTACAAAGGAGCCAAATAATTGTGCAACAGTTCAAATCAATAAGTTCAAACACAGCTTTGTGCTAAAAATGCACCATGGATTGGATCAAGAGATCATAAGATCATAAGCAGAGTGTACCCATTTAGCCTTTGCATTTTTAAATGCATTCTGAAGCCTCTACAAACAAAAGAGCACAAAAAAAGTCTGGTAGAAACAGATATCAAAACCTCAGCAAGCAAACAAGCCAAAATTGCCCTTTGTTTGCTTGCTAATTTATTCATGGGTGTATCACAATCGTTTTAACCAGCCCCTTCTTTTTAACCAATCTATTTCTTTCAAGCATGGCTTGTTTGAATGTAGTTTGTAGGGGTGGAGGGGGGTGGAAGATCTACTAGACCTAAAATAAGGAAATAGTTGGGTAAGGGGAAAATCTTTGTTTAAAAGAGGAAATTGCCAATGTGTCTGTTATCTAGCAAGCAGCAGTTAATATTACCATAACCTACACTACGTCTAATAGGAAAAATTGAGTTTTGCAAGTAGAGAGTAGATTCATCTCTATTTTTCTTCAAAACAAAACTAACATCCAAAAAAGAGCAACAAAAACACTTCAGCTAAAATGGGATAGGCAGTTGGAGATCGCTTCAGAAGCAAGTAGCCAGATATATTCTCCAATTCTAGCAACAACTGAAGGGTAAGCACTGAGCAGTACTTCCTGGTCTTCCTCTCTAGGCTTCTACAGTAGATGGCTCCATAATGGCTCCTGTAACATTCCATGTTCTCTACAAAATTCTTATTAATTTGCTCAAAAATCCCATAATCACCTCAAATTATTCAAACCAGCAGGAACAGATTCCAGAACTGCAAAGCAGATCCAGGCAAAACAGGTGTGTTTTGTTTCCAGAAAACTTGAGTTTTGTTCCAGCCATGAAGTTCCTGAAACAACGATTTCAAGTTATAACCAGTCCCATTGAACTACTATCCTTATGCTATGGTCTGTTTCATCAATACAATAGCAGTTTTATTCCTGAACATCTGCATAGGTTGATACTGTTCAAGACAACTATGCATACAACAGAGGGATCTGCATGGAGAATATTTCACATATATAATTATATGTGAATTTGTTACTTTAGAGTAGACCTCAACAGGGCAATGTTCTTATTCACATGGAAGCCAATAGAGCAGGGGTCTTCAAACTTGGCCCTTTTATGACTTGTGGACTTCAACTCCCAGAATTCTTCAGCCAGGCATGCTGGCTGAGGAATTCTGGGAGTTGAAGTCCACAAGTCATAAAAGGGCCAAGTTTGAAGACCCCTGCAATAGAGGCCTTTCCCTACAAATATCTATATTTCTGAGGACATTCTGTAGCAGGTAATTTAAGCTGGGAACAGAGTTTATTGGAGGATTTGTCAGGATGAGTTCTTCTAGTTTCTGGATATCTTTATAGAGTGCTACTGTCATTATTTAATTTAAGCTAAATATGCCTATAATCCATCAGTTGCAAAGGCAGTTGACTTGTCTCTTGCCTGAGAACTTCAGGCTTTGGGCTTCAGTAAAACAACAACAGCAAACAGGATGCACACTTCTCCTAATGTCTGCTTAAGCTAATCAGATTTGAAACGCGACATCAAGGAGTTCAATATTTAGTACAGTATATTTCCAGAGGAGCTTCAAGATGAATGTACAATTTAATCGTGCCCTTTTGATGATCCCTAGAAAACTCATGCATATATAAATTCATTACTCAGAATCTCTGTATCTGCAATTAGTGGGCTTCTGTATCAGCAAGTAGAGAAATCTCTGTTTGAGGAAATTAGAATAGTAAGTTAAATTACAACGTTTGTCAATGAGCCCATTCTTACACTATTGATTTGTGCTAGGTGACATGATGACCTGATCTGAACCACACACACAAATGTGATGTTTCCTTAATTGAAAACCAATTGGGTCTTTATTCCCCAACCACCTTTTTTAAGGATTCATTTGTATTATCTATACTTTAAATCTCTGATACATTTAGTAAATATTACAGATCACAAAACTACTGATTTATATTGTAATTCAGAAATATGCAGTACTTCAGGATGAAAGATTTCAACACAACATGCAATGCACATTAAAATCCAAATTAAAAAAAACCCTTTGAAAAGAGAAGAATGTTAACACTTTTCTTGTATATATTGTAGTGCACTAATTGTTGGTTTTCATAATGTAGCTCATTAGTTTTGCATAATTTAAGTTTTAATTCATCGTTTAATTTTTAATTAAGGAGTCTTTCAAGATGAGCTTTCTGCTCAGATTTTAGTCAGTTGCTAAATATGTTTTATAAAAAAAATGCTCAGGCAAGGCAATGTCATGGTAGCCAATATAGTTTTCTCTGATATCACTGTGAAAACAACCATTTTAGTATATATGGGGAAAAAATAATTGCAATTTTAACATTGCATACAGTACTTTTAATAATTAAAAGTAATGAGAGTATTCAGACACTGAGGGGGGAAATTCTTAAATAAAAAAGGGATCTTTCTACCAACAAAGTGGTATCACATTTTGTTTAGAATTATCACAAAATGATATTTGCAGTTTAACAATTTCATTGTATCATTTGGTTAACATACAAACATTTGCCAGCTGCATTCCACTGAACTTAAACTGACTTTATCAGCAGTAATTCATATCCTTAGTTTCCCATACAGAATTCAAAAAGACAGCATAGTTCTACATAAGGAGACAATGCATTATGTAACTTGTATTTAGAGAGCCAATTTTTGGATTAATTCTGTTAAACCTAGAATTACATTTTTAAATATGCATGTATGTGTCCTGTTTTATGTAATATTCATACATAAGTCTTACCATGTTGAAACAGGAATGTGGCTGTGCATTTAGTTCTCCTACCCATAATAACTATCAATGAAGTACAGTATATTCCACTTTTTCCCTAAGCAATATGTAGAGCATTCCCTGCAAGATAAGCTATCTATCTGTCCGTCCATCCGTCCATCCATCTGTCCATTCATCCATCATTTTGGCTTATATGGGACTCATCTTAGGTACCATAATCCTGAGTGGTTCATAAAAACAGCACTAAAAACATTAAGGGAAAATATAACCAGAATCAAAAACTTCCCACCCCAAAACAAATATCCCCCAGTACAGCAACATCTAGATTGACTGTGCCTGACCCCAGCCTCAGTTTAACCCAACGCTTGGTGGAAGAGCCACCCCTTGAAGATCTTCCAGAAAACTAGAAAGATAAGGGCCTGCGAGGCCCAAATGACAATGCCTGACTAAAGTTAGGTCCCTTTTCCATAACCAGCACCAGCTCACGGAATTTAATTGTTAGGAAACTTTATATGCAAGCAATTTATTTCATGCAGAGTCATCTTATGGCCAAATATATAGCAAGGAACCTTTACAAGTGTATTCCGACTTGTCTATTAAGTGTCCCTTTGCAAATGCCCACGTTTGGGATGCAAATTTAAGATACCTAGATTACTGGTAGTGAGATTACTGAAGGTCAATCCCACCACTGCAGTTTAATAATTCTCCAGAAATCACTGTACTTGTTTCTGAGCCCCACTATGCTTTGGGGCCCAATTCAGAGAGCTAACAAAGATTTACAAAGCTTTATACCAGATTGCACCAGGCACCACCTTGGCATAATTGAGTCTGCCTGCCACTGAGAATATTTGGGGAAGGTTTGTGAAGACTCATTTCTCTATCTGAAATTAAGGAGACAAATTCTTCTCTGAGATTGCCTCCATATTGGAACTCCTCCCAAATGTACTTCAAGCTCCCTCTTTCGTGGCATTTCAATAACTGAACACAGTTTTATTTCACAGAGCTTCCAATCCTAGTTAGAAGTTACTATTGTAGAAGAGTTGCAACTGTGGTTGCTATTGGTATTATATTGAACTATTTTAGTAAGTTGTAACCTACCCAGAGACTTTGGAATTAGGTGGGCTATAAAACTTTAACATAAATAAGCCCAAAAGCCTACTGTTTCAGTGTAGTAAAGTCCAATATACAAGTTCCAGAATTAACATGGAAATACATAAATATTTGTTACACACGAATAAATATAGATGATAGAACTACAATAGTTAATATAGGCATAATTGCTATGTATTACCTCTAGATTGAACCACATTTAGCATGCTTTTGATATCAGTTTCTAGGGCAGGGGTCTGCAACCCCCAGGCTGCGGTTCATTCAGAACTGGCCCACAAAAGTGGCAGGCAAATGCGCATGCGCGTGCAGCTCCAATTGCGTACGTGGCGAGCAAGCACTTGCGCGCAGCTCCATTTCTGTGAGCAGTGCATGTGTGCCCACCTCTGGTGCAAAAGGAGCTGTGCGCACGTGCACTCACCCACCACTCACACGGAACCATCCCCTCTCCCTCCCCACCGGTCTGGAAAGCTGGAAATATTGGATATTCTAGGGAATGAATGCAGGAAAGTGATATTATGGCTTTGCATAGCTCTTTAGTTAACCACTGTGAGGAATAAAGTGCTGGATTAAATGCCGGTCTTTAAATATAATTTCTTCATGTTCTTATGCTTAAGGCTGAGATAAAATTAGTAAACTGAATTGATAGGAGGGTTTTTAAAAAATAGATGAATTTAACAGAGATATTTGTTTGCTAGATTTGAAACTCAGAGTCTTAATCCATTTATTTTGGTCTGTACAATTTAATATTTCTTTCTCACAATTTATCACAGAAACATAACCACTTTTGACTCTCCAAATTTTCAACCTATGTGTTATTTTTAAAATGATTTCTAGAGCACATTAGCTGGAGAGGTGAAGGAGCTTCACCTTTTTATTTTGGAAGTTGGAGGTTTTTTGAAGCAAAATAAGTGTATGCATTTCATTACAGGCACTTATTTTACTGCTTATTTTGGTAATTGATCTGCAAACAGCAATACTACAAACTTGTGGTGCTCTTGTGGTCCCAGAAAGGGGCTGGGGATTGCATGCAAGCCATGGGTTACACAGTCCCGATATAGAGTTTCATCTATATGAATTGTGTAGTATGTATGAAGATTGTTCATTTCACACCCAAATGGATTTCCAGGACTGAAATAACTTTACTTATTTTTATTGTAAACATGTGTGGTTCACTCACGTCACATATTTATTTTACAAGTAGCTAAATTCCAGTAGCTTTTTTGGCTTATATAAACCAAACAAAATAGAAATGCCTGTATCAATTACATAATAAACAAAAGAAATTATGTAAATATATCGTGGTTGCTACATTATTAAGACAAAGCACTCCCTGAGAGGAAAGTTACAAGGTAGGAGGGGAAGAGAATGGGAGGAATTAGGAATATAATGGATCCTTAATCAATTTTAAGTCCCTCACTTTGACTTCTTCCTTAATATTAGGCAGATCTCCATAGCCCTCTAAAAAGAATTGCTAAGGTAACAAAGTAGATGCCATAAAATTAAAGAAAACGGACCATCACAAGCATTGATGGAAGCCCAAAAATCTCATGCTAGAAATACATAGGCATAGATTTTTCCAGAAGAACGCATCAATATTTTTTTAAGTTGGAAAAATATAAAACTGTCAATTTTGCTAGAGTTCATAGTGCCACTAAAACTATACTAAGTCAAATTATAGATAAATATTGAATAAATGAGAGGGAGGAGAGAGGAAAACAGAGAGAGAGGGAGGGAGAGGGGGGTAGAGGGGGAGAAGAAGACAAAGCAAAAAGAGAAATTTTAAGTGACTATTAATTCGTTTATTAGGGAACCCAAAATATTGTTACGGAATCCCTCTCAAAAATTATTTCATTAACCACTACTGTCTTTTCAGCTGCCTGTTCTTCCTCAATTATTGCTGATGCTATTTTATGGTTTTATTATTGTCATTGATGCAGAATCCAAGGAGATATAATGAGAGGAACATTTTTACAGTAATAAAATTGCAATATTTTTATGTCAATGGAAGTAAGACAAATAGCAGCACATTATGGACAAATCCATAAGCTACAAATGGTGCTTTATACCATGTGCCCTTTTTTCCCCTGAAGAGGAACATATCAAACTCAATGTATACAATTAGTACTACTAGAAAATTATCCCATTCTGTCATTAGCACAGCCACATCATGGTTTAAAACAGGCACATACTGTATCTCATTGACCCTTTTCCTAAGATGGAATAAGTCTTGCTATCTTAGCAAGCTCTATCAGATGTTTTATCACATTTTTTCTGAAGGCACTGAAACTATCTTCAGAAACCTATGTGTGCAGAAATGGCAACAAAATTCAGAGTTCAGTACTGTAGTTAAGGTAAAACTATTTCTCATTTTTAGGAGTAAAATATTACCTATGTGCAACACTGTAAAATTTGACTAATTAGGTCAATAAGACCATGCAAGTAACCTGCTTTGTTGTCGAGCTGTGGTAAACAAGCAATTAATTTTAACAATCATAGTATATGAATTATTAGCTTATCAGAGTTTGGGGTCTCACTTTTATGACACAGCAACGGACCATGGTGTTTTTTTTAATCACCTAACATACAGATTTTAGACAAGCAGGAAAGATGGTAAGAAGAGACAAGCAGCAGATTTAATATATATTTTGCTGATGATAAGAATGCAAAAACATGCTGTAGAACAGATAAAAGGTTTCCTCCCCACCTCCTCTATTCACCAATACTAGAATTTATTTATTACTTAGAGAATAGCCTGAGGAATAAATAAGCATTGTTCTGGACCAGTAACCTGGCAGTGGTGCAAATGATTAATATGTAGTTAGCTCAGATGAACAAGGTGATATAATTATAGTAAGAGCAAGGCTGCTCCATTACTCAATATTGAATATTCATTTTAAAGCCAAATTTGTCAGAGGTTTAAATAATAGCACTGTCAAGCCCCCTCCCCCCCAAGCTTTATTTCTAGAAGGGCAGTTTTAGGAGATCAACAGAAGACAGAACAAATCTGAAGAAATCTGCATGTTTCAAATCAATATACTGTGAATGCATCAGAAATTAACCAAAAGAACATTTGCTATTGTGGGTCTAACCTGCATATTTTCAAAAGGAATAGCAAGCTTCCTGAAATTCATTAGCAGTCCTTTTCTATGTTAATTATTTTAAAAATAACTGTAACGATTTAGTGGGAAGAGAGGAATCAAAAAGTTAAAATAGCTCCCAAGTCAGGTGGTTGCTATTTAAAATATGAAACCTATTCTATCCATTTCCTTACAGATTTTAAGACTCAATTTACAAGCAGATGAAGAAATATGACAGAAAAATTTAGCAGACAACATGGGTTGACATATCAAAGCCACCATCCCTGTTTCTTCAAAACTTTCTATAATGTTTTAAAAGCAAAGAGATTTTTAAACAAGTACATATCCTTGATAGAAAATGGAATCTTTTAAATCTAGTAGGCAGCAAAACTTTGAGGATATTAATCTTGTTTAAAGAAAATACTCTGGCTTTTCAGATCTTAAAATGCTTCTGACTATACAAATGTTGAAAAGCTATTTAAAGCATTGCATTAGGCATGGTCATTCTCATCTTAATCTTTTTGCTCAAATCATCTGTGAACTCACTCTAGTGACCGGTCAAAGTGAAAAAGATAAAGCATAGCTAAATAGTTAAGAGCGCTAGGAAATGGCAGAGGACCAAATTAAATGGGGTTGATTCCAGAATATTCACTGCATAAACTCCCACTGCAGCAAGCGAATGTAAGTTAAATCATAATTAACTTCTGCCATTGATTTCAAGGAGACAAGTCCAATTCACTTTGAAGCAATTTAAATATGGGACAGTTCAAACAAAATGGTAAGCTACAGCATGATGACTGTTTAATAGCTTTACAGTTTAGAAATGGCTACGTCATGGGAGAGAAACGGTACTTCAAGCCATAATTTGTTACTGTCTACTACTATTGGTTCCATTCAAAAACTCTGTGACCATCTGACCCATGTCCAATGAGTAGATTTTCCACCCATAGTTAACACAACCTAAGATAAGCAAAACAAATTGTGAAGATCTCTGTATTTAACCTATAGCAGTGCATCAAACAAAAACCAAAAGGAGATGGAGATGGAACTCTAAGCTCTTCCTCCCTTGCAGAGTGCTGAGAAGGATCCCTCTTACGAAGCAAGCATTTACTATGGATAAAAATCCCCACTGTATGAATGTAATTTTGTTGTTACAGGGGAAGTTGGGAAAGCCAGTGTCAGCATACTGCCAAAGCCAGCAGCAAGAGGCTGAGGAAGGGACAATAATAACCAGATGCCCAGTAATTTCAGGCCGGCTGTTACAAGTTCTTCTAAATGAGAACATTATTGAAATGGAGATTTAAAAAATGTTGTGTAGTACAATACAAAAATGCAACATCCACTTGCCATTTTTCAAGGGCAAACCCTTTCCTCTAAACATTACCCTCTTTTCTAGCATTGAGATTTAGTTTTAAACAAAGAATTAAAGAAAAACATAAAAAAAATCTTCTGATTATTAAAACCTCTCAAAATGTAAAGACTTTAAATGAAAAGCAACTCTTCCGAATGTATTAAATTGCAGGTCATTTCTATTATCTTTATAAATTAATTGTTTAAGGAAAAAAATCAATTCTCTTAAAATTCAGAATAGCCTATATTTAAAATATTCTATAATTACTGCAAAGATATAAATTAACAGTTTGTGGAAGTACTGAGATAAATGAATGAACCATCTACCAACTACGGTATAAATATGAGTGGCTTTTTTATACAGAAATCATTTTACGGCATTTTTGCCACTGCAAGATGTTAGGTCATAACATTAGTACTTTGAAAACCTAATAATTACTAACCTTTTTCATTTCTGAGTTGATTATTGACTTTGTGATAAATTGGCTAAGTTAGTCTCACCATCAATTGCAATTATGAACTGAATTACTTATTTCAACCCTGCTGACCATTAGCATTAAAATGCAAGCATTCCCTTAAATTCAGTTTCAAGAAAATGTAGGAATCTGAATTGCCATGTTTTTTAAAAAAATTGGATAACGAAGTTTGGTAAGCTAAAACAAGTTCTCTTGATAAATGACAGGAGTTATGTTTTGTTTTTCCTTTTGCATTTTCTCCATTGCAAGAGGGGAAAAGATTGAGAAATGTATTTATTAGCCCTTCCTTGTTGGTCACATTCCTGATTGCTCAGGCAAGCAATCCTCCACAAATTAAGGCTAAATTTCTGTCATGAGAATCTCTGCCGTGTTTACATAGATTCTCCTTATTTTTATAACTTGGCCAGAGCAGAGGTTTAAATTATATACAAGTACAGAAGCTTTGAAAACCTGCTAGAATAGAGAAAAAAATCCTGTAGAGAAGTGAATTGGAGTGGCCTTCTGGAAACTTAGGCAGTTTTTTCAGTTTCTCATCACAAATGTTCTTGCTATTGCTGGGATGTGAAAAAGAGACTCTCTCTACAAATACTAATACCGAAGCAAATTCATAATAAAGAAGGTAGCTCTTCAGATACTTACTGGTCCTACAGTACATCATAGACATAGAAGGTTTGAAAATGGAATGACTCTGAACTGGGTTTGAAAATAAACCAGGATAACTAAAATACTGAATGATCCCAATAACTCAATGCCATTAACAGTCTATTAAAAATATTGAGGATTAGCTGAAGTTTCCAAATACTTTGTTAGTTACTGCCATCAATTAGGTATCAAAACTGCGTTCAAAGGCACTACTAAATGCCAGGTTGAAACTTTAAAAGGAGTTTCTTGATCTATTGTACTGACCTGAAAGAATTCTGTCTTGTAAGTTGTAAATTAATTCTCTTTGGCATAAGTACCTATAGTATGCTGGCGAGAAATACGTTTGGAATCTGCAAACCCCAAATTAAGAACACAGCTTTTTATGCAACTTGCTAACTAGCTTTAATTTATTCAAATTATCATTTTCTAATTAATCTTAAAGTTGAATTAAGTTAAGAATATATGACATTGTATTCATCACATTGTTCACATGTTTGCTGGGCATTTAGTATGGAAAGCATGATGATCTCCAGATACTGTTGAAATACAACTCCCAACCAGCACAGCTTCCTCTGGAATTTTTCTCCACAACAACCTTGTGAGATAGGTTGAAGTGAGAGAGATTGACTGACTCAATCACCAGAGAGTTTCTGTGACTAAGAATGGACTCAAACTGGTCTTAGTCCAGGACCATATCCAATATACCACACATTAGAATAAAAAGACTCTTAGGAAACATAACATTTCTCTTACCAATCAAAAATCAATTGGTTTAATATCTATTTCCAGAAAGGCCCTTTCTCACTTCAATTTAGGAGTCTTTGCATAATAAGGAAACACTGTGAAATAAAGATACTTGTAACACCTTGACTTATTTTCACTAAATAATCAAAGAATTATTACAGCAATGGCAGTAGCACCATATTCAATTAGAAGTAAGCTTTCTTTAAAAAAAAATAGATGTTTAGTGACTACACATGTCAGATAGTAAAAGTTCCACTCCAGCTTCCAGCATTTAAAACCAGAAATAGCCCTACTCAAGAAAAACAATGGAGAATCTAAGTACCATGACTGTATGATTTATAAAATACGCCAACAAATGGCAGTAGCTTTCTTTGTGATATCTACAAAAATAAAACCATTATTTAAAAGAAGAACCATCCACCATAATAAGAACCAATAAAAACAGAAGAGTCAGATAAAGGGCTTCAGGGTTGACGAATGATCCGATATAATCGGATCGTGCTTGTTTATCACAAACACAAAAACACACTATCAAACAGAGGAGGGAATAACTAAATAACATGTCTGGGTGACAGTTTCTTTTTCAACCAGCTGCCAGAGTAGATAGGCCCAGTTAAATCTACTTTCATTACAAGTTATGTTGCAATGCCAGGTAGAATATAAAAAAAAAATTAAAGGAAAGAATATAATAGAATCCCCTTCCTGTATTGTAAAATGTGAAGAACTGGTTATCCTATAGGCAAAATAGCTTATGCATCCAGGACACTAAATTGAAACAATCCCTTCGTTCCTCTTTCAGGATCATCAGTGTATCAAAGGATGCAGGGTGTGTGTGTGTGAATGTACACAAGGAGAATCACATTCCAGGAAAAAGCAGTCGAGGGAGAAGAAACAGATAAAGGCATGAAGGAAGTAGTGGGAAATTACAGCTATCAGACACAAGAAGCAACAAAAGTTAAAGGAAAAAAAGAATGCTATGTGCTTATACAAGTGGTAGAAGGTAGCAAGGAAATGGTACATTTAAGGGGATAGCTGCTCAGTCTTATCAGTGGGTTTCTTTCCATCCTGATCTGAACAGCATCCAGATGCTAGGTCAATACACTGATAACTTCTATAGGCTGGGGTTGAGATGTATAATTGGGTATCACTTGCATACAGAGACCAAACCCCAAACTAACTGATGAGCTCATCTAATAGTTTCATGTAAATGTTAAACAGGAGGGCTTCCAAGATTAAAGCCTGAAGTACCCCACAAGTGAGGAGTTGTGGGTGCAATCTCTTGCATCCTGTCAATAGCCACTGAGGACCAACCATGGAGGAAAGAAATAAATCATCCATAGCCAGTTCAGAAGGATACTGTGGCTTACAATATCAAAAGCCACTTAAGAGATCAGATTTCCATGGGAGGTACGACAAACAGAAGATAGTTGTACAAATGTAGAGCCAATGACTGCAGCAAAGACCAAGGAACCAGTGAATAAAGAAAGGGTGGGATATTGCCCATATATGCTCCAGACAGCTGCTCTGGGTGGGCTGCTGAGGATTTGAGTAACAGATGACGGGCTCAAACATCTTGCTGACATCTGTGGCATTTTAAAGGACAACGTTGCCTGGCAGTGAGATGGGTGGCATATAAATTTATTGAATGAATGAATGAATGAATGAATGAATGAATGAATGAATGAATGTTCACAAATCTCACTTCCAGAAATTACCTATTAACCATCTTAAAGCTACTAGGTATCCTCAGAAAAAACAAGTTTGAAAAATCTTCATCAAATGAGTTTATTTTCAACTCTGAGCAAAAGAAAATGTAATTATAAGATTAAGAACCTAAAGAATTTGGAATAAACAGCAAAGAGCTAAATAAGATTTTGATCTAAGAAAGTTATAAATAGATTAAGGATCCAGATAAATTTGGAATACTTAAGATTTTTGAATTAATTATCAAAAATAAATAGCTTCTCATGGGAAATAGACTTATTTTGGCTATCCTGGGTGATAAAGATAAGTGATGATTTTAGAAACTGGACATTAGAAGGGACTAAAGATTCTAAGCAGAAGAAAAAAAAACATAAGCTGTTCTTGGTATCAGTTAATACTGAGACTTACAAAAAGACACCAAATGTTATCAGAAATATAACATTTAAATGAGATATTTGAAGAATGGAACCAGAACTTTTTAGGATATAATTTTACCATGATAGTTCTGCTAAAACATATGTTCTGTAGGTAAATGCCATTCCATTACTGCATGATCACAATACAACCCTAAGTAAATATAATCAAGTAAGGTCAAAAATTATAGCTAGGTTACTTCTTTTAATATACCAGTTTGGAAGAAGCATATACATATATTCAGACTAAACAAATGTAGAAAATCATAGCAAATAGTATTGCATTAATCACTGTTGTGCAACTTTTACCACACGAAAAAAAATCAAAGCAAAAATAGCTGTCAAAGCATACATTGAATCAATTTCGAATTGAACAGAAAATTATTTTCCATTTCCAACAGTACTCACTTGAAGTGATCTTAAACCTTTGGAAAAGAATTCCCCAATTTCAGAAATTCTGAAGTCTAATTACAAGTAATTATAGCTTTTCATTTGCAACATGATGAAATAATTTGATTCTTTTTACAAGAGGTCTGGTTTAGCTCAAAACAGACAAGTTCTTCTGCTACGAGTTAGTACACAAAGACAATAAAGATCCTTCTTGCAAGAAAATCAGGCATAGATGCTGGCCATAAATCATAGATACACGATTACAGCAAAGAAAAAAGAAAAAAAAAGTGCCACTCATTTCCATAGCACATGAGTGAAATAAAATAAACAGACCACTGATGTTCTTGACTTTCAAATAGAAGCTGTGTAAGATTGAAAGAAGAAAAATAAAACAAGCAGCCTAACAATTACCTTAACAAACAATCTGTTTTAAAGAGAAAGAGAGCAAATGGAGTGAAAACAATTCTTATGATAGAAAACCAAACACAACCTACCCAAAGCTAAGTTAAAACTAAATATTATTTTAAATCTGTTTTATTATTACATATTGCTGTTAATTGTTTCCCCTTTCAAAAAGAAACCATTTTAGTACATAAAAATAAATTGTAATCAGATATATTACATCTTTAAGACTGACTTGCAATTGCTCCAAATTAAAACCTGAAAACCTAACACAGACAATGTGAAAAAAGCCAATTTAGATCATCAGTACCACATTATATGGTGCTATACTCAGCCAACGACAAAAACAGAATAATATATGAACTGCCATTTGATTTTTACTGAATGTACCCAGTTACATTGATTAAAATGCTTGGATATAGATGTGAACTCACAAAAATGCATATCTAACTACTCCAATAATATTCTCAGCATCCAACCTAGGATAGGATGTGCCTTTCCATTACCTCTCAGCAGGGATAAGAATTTGCATTCACATACAAGCAATTGTGACTCTTTCTGGATCAAAAAGCAAAATCTCTAGCCAGAACTATCAGTAGGATAAATGCTTATGTACCAACAAAAACAGCAGCCTGACTCTGTTCTAACAATCTAATACAACATACATGCCATCATATTAGCCTACTTCAGGCATGTCCACTTCTGCAAACAGCAACCAAAGAAATAAAGTCAGAGTATGATGATGAACTAATATACTTACTCTGTACTACTAGATGCTAAGAGAGAAAAAGATACAATGCAATTATCTCTCCTTCATGATGTCTTTATCTAACTTCTGTTAGGCAACTTGTAGTCCACTTCCAGGATCAAAAGAATCAGCCTATGGCAATATTTTAGAAATAGCTTCGTTATTTAAAAAAAAAACTTAAAACTTTAAGGAACTTAATTTGAGGCAATACTAACTTTATTAAGAAATTCTGACTATATCTGAAGAGCAGACTTACAGTTTGGTAGCTACGCCAAGCCTCATCCAACCAAGGTGCATCCTGATCTTGGATTGACTTTATCAGCTACTCATTCCTAATAGTTAAGTGATTTAGAAATAAGAAAATTATCCCACAGATCTCTAGAACCCCCAACTAATGTCAAGAATCTAACTTTGTGGAGGAACATCATCAGTCCACAAAAAAAATGTGAAACACCTTCATAATCCATAGAACTTGGCCATATAAAACACTGTTTTATTTTAGCATCTATCAGTTCTGTTGGGATTATAACTCCTACAATTCTTGGTCACCAGCCAAATTGCCTGGAATACGGGAATTAGAATTTTAGGTGGCCCATGCATTGTTATTGCTTTTTATTTGTTCTTGGCATCCAACATAGATACTTATGTTGTATCATTGTTTTTACTGCTTTAAATATGCAGTAAATTATGAGCTGCCCACAGTCATATCTGCAAGATGGGTAGCAAAATCAACTGATTTAATTAATAAAAAATAAATAAAAGAAACAATTGAGAGTTGCAGTCTGAACACATTTGAAGCATCCCAAACTGGAGAAGGAGTTTTACTTCACACACTATATTAACTAGAAATGAGTATTCTTTAAAAAAAAACTAAGATGGTATTATGGCATTAAAAAAAATAACTGGCTATCTTCCATGGAAACTGAAAACATTCTACTTTGTTCAAGAAAAAGAGAGGCAATTAATTAGTTCATAAGGAATTTGGGTAATTCTACAGTCCAGTTAGTAGAACTGCTATAGATATTCTGCCTACTTAATGGCTCCAGTACTATTTGATATTACTGCTTTAATGGTTTCACATATAGGAATATTTTACAGAGTAGTTGACTAGTTTTCTTGAGTAAACTTGCTGAAAATTGTAACATACCTTATGAAATCTGGTTGTATCTTAACTGAGAAAACGTATTCACCATTGGCTTTGAAACAGTTATTTTAACTCTGAGAATATGCTTATGAATAATGGCTACAGTTTCTGAATTGAGGCAGTGATCAACAATTTAGAAGGAAGCATTCTAATCTCCAAACAATTTTATATTCACACTTTGTAAAGTGAGTAGCTGTTTTTTCAGAAGCTTACTTCTTACCAGGTACTAGTAAGGATTTACTAGTTAATCAGACCTTCAGAATGCAATAAATGAAAGATTAACACTTCATAGAAAAGTTTTGGACAAATATCATAGAACAAAAAAATATCTGTGTTTGTATGTGCAGTGTAACTTATGGGAGGGAGGAGCTCTTACCTCTTTCCTCTTCTGAGATAGCCAAAAACAGTCCCAGGAACAATTACCCAGAAAAGGATAGCAGGAAGGTTGACTTCAGTCAAATCGGAGGCCACACTCACTTGCACCTAGGTTGCCATGTGTACACCTATTCACCATCTATGTTGCTTGCAGGGCACTTTCTCATCACACTTGGGGGACCTAATACCCATGTAGCAAAAGCTCAGTATAAAAGAGAAGGAGAGTTTCTAAACAAAGAGGTGATAGACTAGAGCTTATAGTTTTAGATACAGTAATTTATTCTGTCAGCTCATCCAGAGTTTTCCAGAAAATAGTAGGAGAAAAATATATGGAAACTAATAAGACAGCAAAATCTTAAGATTATGACAATGAAACAAATCCATTTTTTGAACTTAATCCTTTAATGGGTTCTGCACAGGCAGAGACAGAAAGGATGGTGAGGGTGATAGAAGATGTATCTTCTGCCTAAGGCTGCAAAAGTCTATTGCTCCATCCTAAAGGGAATGTGTAGATACCTCTCCATTCTGATGGCGACAGTGTCGTTCTTCACATTTGCTGGTATAGCTTGATTGCTTGTTATATTTCTGTGGATATACCATCAGATCTTGTAGTCTTCTGACTTGTTAATGATCACAGTGCTATTCTCTGAGCAGTTCACCTTCTAGTACTAAAGGTTCTTGGAAACAGAGTATTTTGATCCCGAACAGCTCAAGGTTTACTCAGCCTTCCATCCTTCCAAGGTCGGTAAAATGAGGACCAAATAGGGGCAATATGCTGACTTGTATAAAGCACTGTGGAGCAGTATATAGGTCTAAGTGCTATTACTCTATTGCTATATCTTCTAAGATAGCTTAAATGTTGACATCTCTACTGTACAATATTTCAGCATATTCCTTCCATTTTTGTTTGATCTTTAAATCAGCTATTATCTGTCCATTGACATCCTTTATCAAATCTATTTAAGGTTGGAACTTTCTTCCAAGTTCATAGATCTTTTGGAAGTTTTTGTTTTTTTAAATGTATGTTTCCATCTTCAATGTCTTCACATATGTTGTCAAAATACTTCTTATCTCTACTAACAGTTCTGTAAAAACTCAATCTTTCTACCAAGACAAAGTATAGGGATGAAATTTAACATCTTCCAAACAAATTGTTTTTTTCTAACCCCTGCAGCCCCTCAGACATTCTCAAAATCTATTCTGAAGGTTTGGATGTTGAAGGGAACAAGCTAGCACCCTTGGGGGAGAGACGGAACTGCCTCCTCTCATTCCAACAACAGAATTTTTACTAGCAAAAGCAAAACTGACCTCATCCAAAACTGAATGGGAAGTATATTTTTACTCTATAGAACAGGGCTTTTCAACCTTTTCACAGATTGTACCACTTTTAGGACAGGACAATATTTGAGTACCACCAGTGCTTAGCAAGGTGTCAAAAACTTGATGACTAAAAAAAAAAAGGGGGGGGGTTGGGTTTTACTGATTAGATTCATTTGTTGTTATGGAAATGGCTAGTTTATAGTATTATGGAAAAGTAAAAAGTTGAGGTTCAATGTTAATGCTTCCTTCTACTGCAACAGAGGAAGTATGTTTTTTCCCTTCTCCCCCTCACTTTTCCCCCCTTTTTCCTCCCCACTGTGTCCTACTATTTGCTTTTGTATTTTTGTATTTTATTCTATAATCTAATAAAATATTACAAACTGTAGAAAAAAAGAGAAAAAGTACCAATTTTAATTTCTGCAGTGGCTGTTCCTTTGCTGAATTACTTTCCCTTTGCACTGACAAATGTATGATGAATTTATCCATGTTTATTAATATGCATCACTACTAGCTAGTTCAGGGGTCTTCAAACTTGGCACTTTTAAGACGTGGACTTCAACTCCCAGAATTCCTCAGCCCTCATGGCTGGTTGAGGAATTCTGGGAGTTGAAGTCCACAGGTCTTAAAGTTGCTAAGTTTGTAGACTCCTGAGCTAGCCGGTTTGCCCTTCTGAGCTCTCCACAGTGTAGTAAGAATGCACCCCCCCCAATCCCTTCCCTGTACCCTTAAAGACAGAGGAATCAAGTGCAAAGCAAGAAAATAAAGAAACACAAACTTCATTTTTTTTCTCTTTAAGCTGTGTCACTTGTCACAATGTTGCAATTCTAGACTGATAGGCTCCGGCAATTGCGAAAAGCTTTAGCCTGTTTACCTTCAAAGAAAACTTTCTAAAAGCCACAGACAGACTCAATTAAAGGGGGTAAAACTAATTACATTTGTTTAAAGGGATTAAACCTTTCCTGTTGTCTTTTTTCCCCTTCCCCCACCCAAACCATGTTCTTTTATAGCCTCTCCTCTCTCCCCCCCTTTTTCTTCAGTTCACCTCCAGCTCCCAGCTGCTTCTGGAAGCGCCAATCAGCTGGAGCCAATCAGCTGGAGCCCTGCCAGCTCCTGGGGCTCCTGCAGCTGCAGCTGCCTCTCCCTCAGGCTTGGCTCGCTTCGGCTCATTCCCCTCCCCTGCTACACTTGGCTAGCAATCGCGTACTACAAGTGGTACACGTACCACTGGTTGAAAACTCCTGCTATAGAAAGCTGCCTAATACAGATTTAGAAAATTGATTCATCAAACTCAGTGTGGTTTACAATGAGCAACATTTGAGAATATCAGCAAGTTCTTCACAGTCCTAGCAGGAAGACATCTCCAAATTTTGTACGCAAGGCATGTGACAATGGTCTTTTCATCAATTTAGTCTCACCTCCTCTTCTGTTTTATCCTGCCCCTTAAACAACTGTTCAAAGTTATGACAGTGCTGAAAAAGTAACTTGGTGACAGGTGCTCATACTTATGACTAGCGCATCATCCCCACGGTACCATATTCACAATTTGGGTACCTCACAACTGGCAAATGTTTATGACCATGTCTCCTGCACTCAGTTGCATGCTTTCAACAAGCAGAGCCAATGGAGAAGTCAGCAGTAAAATCACAGTCACATTATGTCTCATTTAACAGCTGCAGAGGATTCGCTTAATGAGCACAATGAATTCATAAGTCCGTTGTCACAAGAAGTCTCATTTAACAACTGCTTTTCTTAGTGACATAATTGCCAGTATCAATTGTGGTTGTTAAGTGAGGAGTAGCTGTAATTAATTGAGAACTACGTTTGTCAGGGGAGGAACCAAAATTATCTCTTAGTTAGCAAAACATGTATTTCAAATGGAGCATTAGCAGTAATACTGATCCCAGAGAATAGGAGCATCCATAAGGCATATATAAAATTGAAAGTTTAGTTTATGTATCAAATAACTGTGTTATTGATTAGCTTTATCACAAAAGCCTGCTAGAGGAAAAATAATCATCATTTTCATCTTCTGGCAGTTTAAAAAACTTAAATATTTAACTATAACCTAAGCTAATCCATAAGGGTTATCTAAGGTGCCATGGGGCTGTTTTTGTTCAAAAAACTAAAATGATTGTGCCACCAAAAAATTATAATGATAAAGGACTCAACAGGCAGCAATAATGTTTTATTATGCTTTTAATCATCATCAAATGAGTAATGTAAGGACATTGAAAATGTCTTATAATTTTTCAAGTCCAAAATGACAATTCTGTATAAATAATGCTACAAAATATTTAAACAGTGAACAAAACCAATAAACACGCAATCTAAGTCAAACAATTTTTATTACCAAGAACATCATAAATGATATCTACTTGTCTTTATGTCTTTATACAGAAAAGAGAATGAAACAACCATATACAGCAGAACATAGAATACCAATAAAATCTCAGAGCTGTTCAAAAGAATTAGCACTGTTAACAAACTTACAAAATCAGGAAGGCCTTCAATTGGCTTTGGAATAATAGTATGTTCCACAGACAAGAGCATTACATGCTCCCGACTGGCAGCATGTAATGGCTGTTACTACAGAGAGGAGGGATTAGCTCACCCCCTAATTACACCATCATATCTCCTTACCTTCCAAGCAGAAGTAAACTGGATGGGCAAATGATATAGTTAAACATTAAAAGGTAATTTGAGATTATGTCTTAGAAACATTATTTTGGTGTAGTGGTTAAAGCACCAGGCTAGGGGACCATGTGTTCTTAGTCCCACCTTAGACACGAAAGCCAACTGGGCAACTTTGGGCCAATCGCTCTCTCTCAGCCCAACTCACCTCAGCAGGGAAAATAAGAGGAGAAAGATGTATTGGATATGTTCACTGCCTTGAGTTATTTGTAAAATTAATAAAGGCGGGAAATAAATAAATAAGTTTGCTTGGTTTGCTTGCAGGCAATTAGTTATTGTTTATATACCTTCTCTATTTTTAGTCCTCCTGTACAAGAGGACTAATTTTTTTATATGAGCAGGAATGATAGGTGCTAATATCATATCTAAACTGGTAAGCTATATGTCCGTTTCATTTACTATCTGTCCCCTAACTTTGTGCTATAGAATTTTTTTTAAAAAAGGTTATAGAGTTGCATCAGAAACAAACAAAAATATTACATGTGGCCATATAAATATACTAAGCTTGGCATTACTGAATGTCCTGTAGGCCTGAATTGTTTTTCCAAGATTAGCACTTTCAATTCACGCCAACACTTAATAATAGTTGCTAGTCTGTGACTTGAAAAATTGATGGTACACAGGTGAAGCAGAGATTTACATGGTTGAGGAATATGGGAAGGTCAAAAGCTGCAAGGCAGTTGAATTAAAAGTCAGGCACATTTGAAAAACAAAAATCTCACTTACCAAGAAAATACACAACGCAAAAGCAGACTGCCGAACATTATAGGCAGACATAATAATAGAGATTAAAATCATCCTACTGAAAATAGACCTGAGTAACTTAAACCAAACTGTTTTTGCTTAACAGATGCATTTGCATATGATACTATCTAATATACTGATTTATTCACCCTCGTGTAACATGCTAGCTCAGGAATTCTGGGAGTTGAAGCCTACAACTCATAAAGGAGCCATAGTAGAGTAATAAAGGAAGAAATAATATTTTCAACCCTGATATGATGATATTTTATCATGTATGTTGGAACACCAGTAACACCTCCAATGCTTCCATAAGTCATCTACTTTGCAGTGTTATGTAGGCAAAGATCATAAGTTTGAAGAGTGAGAAGCAAGTGTGACATCTCTGGAGTATTCCTGTTCAAAGTGACACTGGTCATGCTCAAGCGACATGGCTACATTTAAGAAAACAGGAGGAAGTAATGAGACATTCTTTCTTCCCAGCATACTATGACAGATCTCCTTTCACTAGTTACTGATCAGTTGACTAAAGGGAAAACTAGTCAGCAATCCATTCCTTGCAGGCCAGTGGAAAAGTGAGTGGGAAACTGCACTTTTGTAGCAGTCTGTGATAAAGAAATGTAATAGAGTAAATCCACAATATAACCATGGTTAGCTTTGAACTATATATTAAATTCCTAAACCTCATTTGACAATGCCCATTGCCTTGATAAATCCTCATCATTCTGAACCACAGACAGCTGTAACCCTGATGCTGCTCTCTCTTTAGTTTCAACATATGCTTTTTTTCGGGTGAGAGTTTCAGTTTGAAGCTTGGCACTGTAGTTAAATAAGCATATTAAGTTTAGACCACTTCAGGAAAAGTGAATATTTATTTTTGTAATGGTACCAAGTTACAATTGTGATGTGCATGGCTACTAAATTAAAGGGTTCAACCATAATGAATGACTATCAAATGAAGGCAGAGTTACTTTCAAAATAGCCTTATTTGAATGTTGCTTGGTTTTACACAACACTAGAGCAAGGATAAGATCAGGCTGAGGATGCAGAGCAAATGTCTGAAACAAGGAGGCCTTTGCCCATCTTGCTTACATATGTTCAGTTCCATATGAGTAAAAGTCCTACATTTGCATTATGATGTACACGCAAAGCTCAACTTAATAAAGTTATCTGTACTTATCTAATGTATGTTTACAGGAATATATATTATCCAAGGCAGAGCTGTTCAGCAAATCTAGGAAGCCAGATAAAGAGTGACAACGATTCAAAGCCAAATTGGGAGGGTGTTTTATTATCTGTCTGTTTGTCTGTCTCTCTGTCTATCTTCTTAACTGCCCATCTTCCCCATAGAGGGGCTTTGGGCAGTGTACAATTTAATCAATATAATAAAAAATTAAAAACTGAATAATTTAAGATAAAAGATTAAATCTTAAATTAAGATTTAAAAAAATTTAAAAATGTAAAACAACTTTATAAGCCTAACGCTATAAGTTAGGCTGCATAGGAGCAACCTGTAAAGTCTATGCTGTCCATCCATTCAACTTGCAACAACAAATGGCTCCCCACTAGGGTTACCAAAACACAGGCCTGAAAATTCTCAAAATACAGTTTAGAACAGGGGTCTTCAAACTTGGCCCTTTTATGACTTGTGGACTTCAACTCCCAGAATTCCTCAGCCAGTGTGCCTGGCTGAGGAATTCTAGGAGTTGAAGTCCACAAGTCATAAAAGGGCCAAGTTTGAAGACCCCTGGTTTAGAAGATCCTACTAAATAGCCACATTATTCAGCTAACCTCTCTAATTTATGTAGGCATGAGATTGGAGGCATTCAGTATGCGTTCACCAAATATCACTGTGATTTAATCCTAAATTTCCACACCAGCTATTACTATACCAACAGCCACAACTGGTGACCAGTTACTTTAAAACTGGTTAACTCACAAGCTTCAGATTTGTCTCTCCTAAATAAACAGCTGTCACATTTCTACATAAATCAATCATTGAGATATAAATTAGTTTCAGGCAAGTTTATTATCCTAAGGTAAAAGATTTCACTAAACATATCTCGTTTGGAATTTAGTCAGAATTTAGATCTTCGAAAATTCCTACTGCCCACAGTTAAGCTAAGAAGCAATAGATTTATATAAGTGGGCAGTTTATTTAGATTAAGATTTATGCAATTTATTTAGATTGTATATTTATGCAATTTACAAATCTGCATTCAGACTCATTTACTGTATAGTGGGAAATGGCCATTTGGCTTTTAGGTTTTACAGCACCCCAACTGAAATTGCTAATAATCTTCTAATTCAGGTTCATAATTTTAAAAAAAATCCTCAGAGTAAAATCCTAGAATCAAAGAAAGTTTCCTTCCTGAAAATATTGAAACTACCCATCTTTTCATGTGTGTGTGTGTGTGTGTGTGTGTGTTTATGCTATACATACATACCTACACACACATATGCATGTGTGAATAAATAAGACAAGATTAATTATTTCCCAAATATAGTGGTGTTTCACCTGGCAGTTTGAGGCAGCCCATTGTACGTGACAACATTGATTTTACTTTTTCCTCTGTACAGACATCTATGTAAAGAAATCCATCAGGCAGACAGTTCTCATCTCTATTGACTGACAGACTGACAATCAAATATTGTTCACTTTCTAAACTGACTGACAGTTAGACACTTAAACAAGCCTTCAAGTTGCAATAATAGTATGAAACACTTTCAATTACCTGAATCAAACAAATCCATGATCCCACTAGTTGAATATATTTTTCTGTCAGCTCCTTTGCCTGGGATGATTTTTCTTTTTTACACTGTGCTATGGGTAATTCAGACTCTTAACAAAAAGACTGCATATAGCAAAATGCAAACCATGAATACTGAAGCAAAATATTTCTTCCCTTTCATATGTATGTGAATGAAATGAACAATAAAAGGTCACAATTCTGCAAATCAGCTTAGCTATTTTAAAAACTTCCTTCACTGTTCTAAAATAAGATTGGACCTGGTAAGCATAGCCCTTTAATCTGAAATGTAAGTATCCCCAGTTATCAGTGATCAGCCTTAGAACCAATAATGTGTCAATTGTAGACATTTTAAACAAGAACATATAATTCATATGTATTTACCTGTTTATGTGCAATTATGGGAAGAATGAACAAATTCATTCTGATGATAACCCTTGGCAAGCCACTATTATGGCCATTTTACTGATATAAAATGAAGAAAAATAATCACAGTGCCACCCAGTGATATTGCTCAAGCAAGATTTTGAATTCAGCTTTACTCATCTACCAGGGCATTGTGGTACTCTCATTTGAAAGAAGAAGAAAAATGTATTGTAAATTAAAGCAGTTGCTATTAATTAGAAGCTGTTTTTTCTAGCCTAAATTCCAGCTATTTTTACCATTTAAGTGCATTCTAATGAGTTAACCCCTCTCCAATTAAGATCTGAATTCTACTGAGGGCATAGGAATGAATCACCATGTAAGATGCATGGGAAACTCCAGATAAAAGCGTATCTGAATTCTGCAATTTGTAGAATGAATACCTAAGGTTAAAAGTATCATCTAATGCGGAGGCATCAATATGTATTGCTGCAAGACATTCAGCTTGATCAGGCTGAAATATCTAAATGAACATGCTTAGGAGTTGAACATATACACTGCAGAACAAGCAAACAAGTAGGATCAGGGGGTGCTCTATTGTATTGTAATTGGTTTGACAGAAATAAAAGGCAAAGTCGTAGCCCATCAAGTACTGTTCAGTAAAAACACACAAAAAGCAAAAAGATTGTCTTCATAATTGTATAGTTACATCAAAAATGGTCAAAGCATTTTAAAAGATGCAATTTTATTTTCCAAGGAAACAGGTTTTGAAAATAAATCGTATTTCCATAGATCTCCTTCATGAAAACTGGCTTTTAAGTCAATTTACGTCTAAAGCTGCAGTGGAATCTCATATACATAATCATACTCTATGTCTACTACAGTCTTGCTTCTTTTAAAAGAAAAACAGAAAAAACAGGTTTTTTAACCAAATTTAGTGCTATTTTGAACTAAGCTTTGAGAATAGGCAAAAACAATACTTACTTTTTAATAAATATTTTTAATTTTTTTTAAAAAAACACCGATGGTTCAATGACAATCACTGAATATCAGAAGCTGTTTAAAGATATTTTGCAGCACATTAAAAAAAAAAGCCCTCCAAATGCATCCTCCTAAGTAAGAGAAGTGCGCTCAAACAATTTTTAACAAAATGACACGTTTGCTATTAGTGTATACAGAATTCCTTGAAATTATACGTCAGCTCCCCAGAGTGGGATTATGGTATTTAGTATTTTTTTAATTAGTAGTCAATACTATTTGAAAGAGGCAAGGGAGAATTTACTGTTTGTGCATTGTAAAATGATTCTCTGAGAGGAATCCAGCTGTTGTACGCTATAAAGACAATTGATTTTCTAGAAGCCTATATTTAACCTAAGTTTGCCATATTATGTGAAAAGGGATCATACATATTGATTCCTTTATTACAAATCCTCTTGCATTCAGTAAACATTTAGGACATGCATGGTAATTTTGGGGGTTTCAGTATTTTACAAAGGTGCCGTCTTGTTTTTACTGTTAAAATAGGTCTTTCTTTTCTAGTAATTGTAAATTGCAGGAGCTGTGCAGCTAGAATATTACAACCTTTTGTTATTCTTAAGATTTCTAAAAGAACATTTTGTGTTCATTTTCAATTGGTCCTTCCTTCCTTCCTTCCTTCCTTCCTTCCTTCCTTCCTTCCTTCCTTCCTTCCTTCCTTCCTTCCTTCCTCTCCCTCCTTCCCCTCTCCCTCCTTCCCTCCCTCTTTGTCTCTCTCTCTCTCTCTCTCTCTCTCTAATTATTATCTCTCTAATTATTAAATAGACTTGAAGAGGGGATTTAATTCCTTCATAACTAAGATGGGGGGGAGGAGGTGAGGAAAAAAAGAAGACAAAAGAGAGCACCATTTCACATTTCAGGCATAAGCAAGAGAAGCTTATGTTATCCAGATCGATGAACCTAGAATATTATAGTAATGGAACATGAATTTTATATTGCTTCCTTTTGAACACAATTAAACTTCAGAGAACATTAACATGTACTTTCTGGAACCGATGTAAGCAATTAAAAATTGCAACCAAAATGTTTTGTGAGGCGTAATTACTATAAGGTCAGTAGATATTATTTGGAGTCAGTTTAGTTTATCACATTACAACATGACAGGACATGAGGCAAAAATTATAAATTCCTTCCCTAAATCTGTCCTTTTCTGATTTAGATGGATGAAGAATAATTAACTCTTAATTATTCAGATGACTTCAAGGCAGTTTTAGGAATCAGCAAAAGAATTCAGTCATTTTAACCAAGAAAAGCAGTCTCCTGTCATTTATCAAATCTTGCAACTTGACCAATGATGAATTGAAATAAAAAAAATCTATGTTTACGCACAGCACTAACTGCTACCTTAGAGGTGCTTAAGCAACAAAATTCCTTTTAAATTCTACCATATGCAAATTATCAGATGCAATTTGCATTTTAAAGTATTTAACTCTACATATTTATTGGATTTTGAGGCCATGCTGATCATTGATTTATGTGCTTCTGGCATTCATATTTCCATATTTGTATGATTCTGATGACAGTAATAATTCAAATACGCAGAAAGTTGTTCTTTGAACAATATCTTTAATTACATCCTCAAAGCATCATTGTTTTTGCCTGGTATCCTGACAAAAATTATTTGAAATGAGAAATGGCACCAAGATCTGAAATGTACAAAAGTACATTTGTCCTTGCCTGTCTAATACCAGATGTATGGAGATGACTTTTTGTGAAGCAATCCTTAGCCCTAAACAGTTTGCAGAGCTCGGCAACCTTGCATGTAAATACTTTATTAATTCTGACATACTTTCACGACAAATTCAATCACAGTTCATAAGATTTCTGTTCAAAATGCAAAGCCTGCCCCATTTATTTTGCCGCTAACTCAGAAAGTTTTGCTGCCATGTCTTCTTATTGGAGTTGTCACAAATTATGTGCACTCTTATGAAAGCTATCATGAAGTGTAATCATTAAAGGTTCACGAAGGTTTTACCTACTTCTTGTTTCAAAACCAAACCATCAGATGCATCTTCAGTCATAATCACCTGAACAATTCCTTTTAGGATTACTGTTGACATTTGGATATATTCACAAACTTTCCAAAATCACTGTTCATTCATGTAGATGTATACAAAACAAATGCTTAGCTAATGCAAATTACCTATATTAACTATTATTATTCACACAAATGTTCCTTTGAATATTGTGCATGTGTCAAGTATCACACTATTTTAGCTTTTCAGTGCAATATATATAGACCCACCCTTATACAAATTAGGGTTGTTTTTATAGATGGCTTTCTGAATAATTCAATATTCACCTCTGAGGCACATTGTTTTGTTTTGTTTTCTTACAAAAAGAGCTGGCATTTTGTACAATTTGCTTTTAGGAAATCTCATTTTTTCTACACAGAACTCAATCATATTTCCCTAATGTTTTATTTTTTAGGATGCAATTAAACTATTAAAATTATTAAAGGTGTATGTTTTTACATTTCCTATTACGTTTTTTCAGCATATGACTGGGCTTGCCAATTGTTTTTATAACTTTTATATAAAGCATAAGTAGGTATTAAAAACATTACATTATTTCTTTCCCATGTAAGTTGGCAATGCCTCAATAATGTGCATTTATCCCTAATTTGAAGTTTTTCTTTTTTAAAAAAAAAACCACTATAATATATATATGGAAACTGTATATTGTATGTTTAGTTGTTTCGTTTTAAAGAAAGGGGATAATCGAAGTATATTTTATATTATTTTATGAAAATGCTCCTGGGAAAGGAATTGTATAGAATGTACTGGATGTTATCTCTTAATATAGTTTCTATATATACCCATACATATATACATTTAAACTGAAGGGAAAATTTATTTTATATAATATGAACTATTTTCTTCAATATGCATATTTTAAATGCATTTATTATAATGTTTACTCATGTTAGATTCAACTTTAAGTAGCAAAATACATTTCAAAAGTCTAATTTTATTTGCATCTTTTCCTCTTGACTAAGAGGGAAAAAATGTTAATTTAAAAGAAATGACACTACTAGAATTTTACAAGATATTTGTAGGGAGGGGAAATAAAAGAAGCCTCTCAAGGCAAAGAGTATTTATTTCTTTGTTCAGTTAAAATGATTTCCCAATACATTTATATTAATATAACTGTTATTAACCAGACGTATTATAGGCAGCTGTTAAGCAATTCATTTTATTAGTAACATTCAGCATTTTCCCTTTTGATTTTTGAAGAAAATGTATGAGGAATGATGAAAAATAAGTAATACTGGTAAGAAAAGTTACAACATCGTGCTCTTTTTAAAAAGAGACACAAATTCATATTGAAAAATACTGTAATCCCAAACACACACATTTACGCTCCCTAGTGGCCAATCTAATAATAGCACTGTGGAATCCTTACAGCTAAAACTACAATTCTGGCCAAAGAAGATTACAAGAATACTGAATGGCAAGGCAAACTGACAATTCCTTGAAAAGGTATACAAGAATATTGAAGAGATGCTTCTAGAGAGACAAATTCAGCATTATAGTGAATATCATTGGGGATGGGGAGATGTGGTAAGAGAAGATTCGTTTTCCAATTTACTGGGTTTCAGTTCTGTATCAGGATTCCGTCCATTAGCTCTCTCACCCACTTTGTTAGATTCAGCAACCATTTTCCAAAGCATTAATATTATTATTATCTACATATTAAAGGCAGGCAAGACACTTATAAGATGTTTCTCCCTAGCAAAACTAACAAAGAATACAATTTATTCACATATCTCTTAAAATCTCTTAAGGTTTTGTAAGAGTTGGTTGTATATAAGATTCTGCAAGAAAAATAGCCATGCTTTCCAGGGAATGGGGATCAGTCACTTTGTTATTCCCTTTGCAAATTCTTTAAATTTGTTCATTGTTCATGAATATACTATTTAGATTCCTTTCCTATTGTTCATGTTGTTATCAGGACTGCACTTTAAAATCTATATATAAGGTGGGTAACTAAAGCTCAGTCACAACAACTATGGTTTAAAGAACTTAGGTATGAAGATGTTTGTTTGAATATCTTTGGAAGAGTGAAAATAATTTGGGGAATTGTACTGAGAGATGTCCAAAATCTTTCCTTAAAATAGTTTTTATTGTAACATTGAAAAATTGGGGGAAAATAGAAAAGGTGAAAGAAATGCAAAAAGCAAGCATTCTTCATAGATAGAATAGCAAGCCAAATTTTCCTTTTCGTTCTAAAGCTACTCATTAGTATAGCTATTTGTATTATAACGGCAATGCCTAAAATTTAAGAAATTGCTATGGACAGTCAATGCAACATTGTAACCAAATGGGTAAATGGGTGCATATGTTAGTTACAATGACAATCTTTGGGAATATATATTTCAAGAAAATTAATGAACCACTAAATCAGTACTATAAAACATAAAGAATTTATATGTAATTAAGACATTTGTCTTCATGCTACCACAGAAAAGTTAATGTTTATCATCTACATGTTAAAATGAAACTCTTAAACTGTCACCTTGTATCATTTGTAATGCTGAGCACTATCTCTATTAATAATATATTAAGCGGTTGCATCCGGATATATAAATTGGTAGCTGATTGTAGTGGGACAGAAAAAGGATAACAGATAAGATTATGTTTAATAAAAATCTTTTTACATTTTAAAAAATACAAGAATGTATGCATGTATTTGTGTGTGTGTGTGTATGAATGAATAGACAGACAGACAGACAGACAGATAGACATATCTAATAGCTTTTCAGAAAGAAAATCCAGAGAAAATATAAAGATAAACATTATTATTACAAAGAAAGAAAAACTGATTGAAGTCTGCAAGTGCTAACAGTAATTACTGGTATATTATTCCCCTAAGCACTGAAAACTGATTGTTGTACTTAGATGTATACTATTTTATACAAATCTATATATGTTTGTGTGGAGGTAGCCACACAGACATATAACATACCTATGGCTACACCATCATGTTTATGGATCTAATTAGAAGGACATTCAAGAAACACAATAGTAATGTTGTTTAGCTACTTTACATTTTTCTCTTCTATCAGATCATTTATTAATTATCAAGAAGGATATAAATGCTGACTGATTTGAAAAAAATTGTAAACATATTTAAAAAAGCAAAATTCCAATACATAGAGCTTTTTATGTCCAACATAAATTATATTGTTTAAAATGCAATATGAATAGAATTATTTTTTTGAACACTAAGTGAAACCATTTAAAACAAAAACAAAAAACAGCTGTCCCAATACAAGCGGGCCAAAAAGAACCTATAAATATTTATTATAATTCCTCAGGCTGATACTAAGAAAAGGGGGTTTCATAGCATATAATATGAAGCTCACATAAGGCTTCTTGTTATATTCTATGTGGTTGTGTTAGACTCCAGTATAATACAGCACTGCAAAATATTGAAACAAAACAGCACAGCCACAATATTTACACTGAAGACTCTTGCCTCAAAAGTAATAAGAGCATTGTACATTTTTGGAGGGCTTTAGAGAAAGCATTCTTAGAATAATGATGAAGAGTGAATGACTAAGCACACGAAGCAAGAAAAATGTCCAGGTCAACTCATTTATAGTAATTCAACCTTCATCTTCTGATTTACTTACTGTAAAAATCTATTAAAGCTCCAATTTGGTAGTGAACTATAGCCATCTACTGGAATAAGAAGATAAAGCAAATGCTTACAACATACATCCCCAGAAATCTAGCATGTTCTGCTTATTATCTAATCTAATCCTGGAAGAAATTGAATATACTTAGATGCTATTAATACTATTAAAGACATTCTTTTCCAAGCAACTGCTTGTTCGATTCAGGGTGCCATGATTTGGGTGTCAAAGTTTTAAAAATGCTTACATACAATGTTTTATTATTTCCCATTGAAAAGAGAGAGTCCATTAATTCTTTTTATGTTCCGCCAAATAGAAAAAGGTTGTGTTCCACTACCAAAGCTTTTATTACTTTCCAGAATCAGTCTGGTACAGGACTTCAGTAGCCTGTAAGAATGCTGTTTCTCTATGGAGCGGTTTATAGTCATGGAATAATCTGTTCATAGAACTAAACATACTTGCAAAGGAGAGAACAGGAAAGTACAAAACCTTCTAGGCTTCAGTGTTAGGAAAAACATATGTCTGTTTTTACACTAAGACAACTGGAGCCACATATAGTTGCTTAAGATGAAATTGGATCCTTGGCTGCATACCTCAAAGAAACAAATCACTCAATGCTGGGCTAATGACTCTTTTCTCAAGACTCTTAACAAATTACTCTTTTCTCAAGCTTCCCATGCACACACACAAACTCAATAAAGGACAAACTAAAAAACGTACAAAAGGACCCAGTTCACATATGCAGATGGGAAATCAAAGTGACAAGTTGCCTCAGCAATGCAACCAAGCTCCAGAATTTAGGCTGTTTGGTTAGGACAATGAACTTTAAAAAGATCCTGCCTTACTCATGCTCCATGTGGATTGCCAGACTGTGCTCCGGCACAATGCGTCGTGAGTCTGTATATCTGTTTTTTAAAATAGAGATTTCACTCCTGAACTCACAGCTTAAAGCAAAGTAGCTGATTGGCATGGAAGGAGGTGTGCCTTCAAGTCAGTCTTAACTTCTGGTGATTAGCTAAACAAGGCCCTGCCATTTTCTTGGCAAAGTTTTTTGGAAGTGGCTTTCCATTGCTTCCTTCCTAGAACTAAGAATGCATGATTGGCTCAAGGTCACCTAGCTGACTTCCTCTCTAAGGTGGGAGTAGAATTCACAGTGTCTCAGTTTCAAGCCTGGTACATTAACCACTACACCAAACTGGGTCCCACTGATATATCTAAACCCATAAATATTGCCAGTGCAAACATCATCATAACAACCTCACAATTTAGCACAAGGGGAAAACATACAACTCAAATGCTGCAAGTATTTAAATTCTCAGTCTCAGTTTTCACAATTAAAAATATTACTAACATTTATCGTGACAGACAAAAGCAGAGCAAAATTGAGTATTAGACATTGTCTAATGATTTTACAGCTGTCGCCTGCAATGCGATGACTGGTCAGCTTTGTGGTCAGTTGGCCCAAACTTAGAACTCTGAAGAGAAACTGTTTTAATTTCTCCACCCAATTCCAGCAGAACTATTGTTTCAGAACCTGTGGCCATGAGAGGGGCGTTGTCTTACCTGAACGCCTTTTCTCAGCATGATGAATCCACCAATGGGTTAATTCTGACCTCCTGCCCAAGTAGACCAAGTCAGTCAAAGCTGCCATGCCCGTCTGGCTGAGGACACGCCCCCAGTTTCGAAGAGGGCGAAGCCAATGACTGTACGACTGTTGGCTCCCAGATCCCTAATGCTGGACCGGACTGCGCATAAGGGATGGGTGTGGATTCTCCATTCATCATGCTGAGAAAAGGCATTCAGGTAAGACAACGCCCCTTCTCCAGCATGAAGAATGGAGAATCCACCAATGGGACATACCAAAGCCCTTCTGTCCCTATGGGGGGGAAGCAGACTGGGCCAGTGTCCCTGCCGCCGGCACCATCTATTGCAGTACCCTGCGGCCAAAAGAGGCCTCCGCCGAGGCAAACTTATCAAGTCTATAATGGTGCACAAAAGGGGAAGGCGAAGACCACATCGCCGCCCTGCAAATGTCATCTATGGTGGCCTGTGTAGCCCATGCTGCAGAGGTAGCAGCACTGCAAGTGGAATGTGCCATCAAATGACCTGGAATCGCTAAGAAGGATGCCTGATAGGCCTCCAAAATACAGGTCCTAATCCACTTGCTAATGGTAGAAGAAGACACTTTCTGACCCTTGGAAGCCGGGTGGAAGGAAACAAAAAGGGCTTCAGACCTGCGAAAAGGCGCCGTCCGCTTGATGTAATAGCGTAACGCCCTGCGGACATCGAGAGTGTGCCATTGCCGTTCCAGGGCATGAGACGGGTTAGGGCAAAAGTCCGGTAACACGATCTCTTGTGCCCTGTGAAATAAGGTGTTAACCTTGGGAACGAATGAGGGGTCCAAACGCAGGACCACTCTGTCCGTGTGAAAAACACACAAGTCCTCGTTGACAGAAGAGCTGCCAGTTCCGAGATACGCCTAGCCGAGGTAATTGCAACCAAGAAGGCAACCTTAAGAGACAAGGACCTAAGGTTGCAGGTCCTAACAGGTTCAAAGGGTGACTTGGTAAGGGCCTGCAAGACCCATGGCAACTCCCAAGTGGGATACCTATGTATCACGGGTGGTTTACTGTTGGTGACCCCTTTGATGAAGGAGCGGACCATGGGGTGTTGAGCCAGTGGTTCCGAATTGCCATAGGTAAACACCGTGCCCAGAGCCGCGACCTGTCGGCGTATAGTGTTGGGCACCAATCCTTTATCAACACCCTCCAACAGATAGTCCAAGAGGGAGAGGCGGAATAGTCACCTCTGAGAGAGCCAAGTGGTTGCTGTCGCACCAACGGCAGAAATTCCTCCATGTGGAGTCATAAATGCGATTGGTCGCCGGCCTTCGGGAGGCTTGAATCATGGAGATCACTCCCAATGGGTAGGATTCTCTGGTTAAGATCCGGTGTTCAAGTGCCAAGCAGTTAACTGGAGCCACTGAGGCTCCGGGTGTTGTATGACTCCCTGTATGACCTTATTCGATCCGGAGGGATCCTCCACGGAGGGGCCACAGAGAGACTCACGAGGTTGGCAAACCACGGTCGCCTCGGCCAGTGCGGAGCAATGAATATGAGCTCTGCCCATTCCTGCAGTGCTTTTCTGATGACTGCCAGGATCAGAGGGAGAGGCGGAAAGGCGTACATCAGGCCCCTTGGCCATGGGCTGCGAAGGGCATCCGCCCTCTCTGCCCCCGGAGAGGGGAACCGGGAAAAGAATCTTGGAAGCTGGGAGTTCGCCGGTGAGGTGAACAAGTCCAGAACCGGTTGCCCGAACCTCTCCAATATCTCCCTGAAGAGATCTGAGTGTAGACTCCATTCTGAATGGTCTACTGTCGCCCGGCTTAAGTAATCCGCCTGACGATTCGCCTCTCCCGAGATGTGCTCGGCCTTCAGGGAGAGGAGATTGTTTTCTGCCCAGGATCCCAATAACTTGGCCTCGGCCATGAGAGACCGGGATCGGGTACCGCCTTGGCAGTTCACATGGGCTTTTGCCGCCACGTTGTCCGTGAGGACCAGCACGTGTTGCCTCACAATCTTGTTGCGGAAGTGGCGGAGGGCCAGATGAATAGCTCTGAGTTCCAGCCAATTGATATTGTGCTTCAGGTCTGCCCGGGACCACCAGCCCTGAGCCAATTGAGACTGGAAGTGCGCTCCCCAGCCAAACAGACTGGCATCTGTGGTCAGGGTTAGCCTGCTGGGGTCCTTGAACAGTGACCCCCTGGCTACCGCTTGGGAGGTCCACCACAGAAGGGATCCTAGGGTCTGGAATGGGACCCGTACCCTTTGGTTGGAAGAGCTTGTGCCCAGCCTTTGGAATGGGAGCAAGAACCATTGAAGGTTTCTGGAGTGTAGTCTGGCGCAAGGCACTATCTCTATGCATGATATCATCTTTCTCAGTAGTTGGGAGAGTATAGCCAGTGCCACTACACGCTCCCTGCGGACCTTGAGGACCATGTCTCGAATGCTGTTTTGACGTTCCCGAGACAGGTAGACCCAGCAAAGGCCTGAGTTTATTACTGCGCCTAAGTGTAGAAGGCGGGTTGAGGGAATCAGCTGACTCTTTTGAAAGTTGACTGAAAAACCATGGTCCTGAAGTGTCCTTATAGTGAGGGCCAGCTCCGCCTGGGCGGCCAGAGCAGAGGACGACTGGATGAGGATGTCGTCCAGGTAACATTGGATGCGCACCGGCACCAAACGTAGGTGAGCGGCGAGTACCGCCAAGATCTTGGTGAAAACCCCGGGAGCCGACGAGAGGCCGAACGGCAGGGCTTTGTATTGATAGTGACTGTTGGAATAGCAAAACCTGAGATATTGTCGGTGGTTTGGATGTATGGGGATGTGGAGGTACGCCTCCGTAAGATCTATGGACGTCATGAAGTCCCCTCGTCTGACGCTGGCCAAGATGGACTGGAGCGTCTGCATCTTGAACTTTCGGTACGACAGGTGGGAGTTTAGGCCCTTGAGGTCGAGTATCGCCCTCCATCCCCGAGGCCTTTGGGACAACGAATAGGATGGAGTAAAAACCTTGTCTTAGTTGGTTGGATGGCACCCTTTCTATGGCTCTTATGTGTAACAGGTGTTGAAAGGCCTCCCTCAGAAGGCTCTTCTTGACTGGGTTCCTTAGAGGGGGACAGGAAATAAAGCGTCGAGGTGGCCTGGTCACGAACTCCAGAGACAGACCGTCCCTGATGGTGCTTAGCACCCAAGAGTCCGTGGTTGTGGTCTCCCATTGGTGGAGAAAGTAAGTTAGTCTGCCACCTATGGGAGAGTCCCTTCCTGAGTCACTTGTATTTACGAAAGGGACTGCCTCCCCTGCCTCGAAAGGACCGCTTACCCTGAGCCTGTTGTCTGTATCTGTCTCTGTAGCCAGACCGATCAAAGGAACGGTCCGGACCTGCAGGAAATGGCCGGGAGACTTGTGCTGAGGCCGAATCTGATCCGGGCCGAAATGGCTGCCGGCGGGTGTACGGGGAGAACCGTCGGCTTGGCCTCCTGGAAAGGTGGTAAAGGACCCTCTGTTTCTCCCTGTTCTCAATTAAATAGGGAGCTAGGGCCTCCCCAAAAAGGCGGGCGCCATGGTATGGGGCGGAAGCCACGCGCCATTTGTGTTTAACCTCGGCCTTCCAATTCCTGAGCCATAGCAACTGGCGTGCAGTGACGTTGGATGCTATGGCACGGGCCGAGAATCTGGCGGCCTGCAGAGACACGTCTGCCATGTACTGTGATGCCACCATTAATTTCGTTAAGTCCTGATGGACTCTTACCTCCTCTGGGGGAATTCTGGCCTGTAATTGACGGAGCCAGATAAGAGAGACCCTTGCGAAGAATGAGGTTGAGGTGGACGCTCTTATTGCCCATGCCGAAGCCTGGTGTGTCCTGCGGAGAGAAGCCTCGGATTTCTTATCCTCGGGCTTCAACACCTCCGCCATATCCCCTGGCACCTTGGAATCAGAAAATAAAGGGTTTAAGGACTCATCCACCTCAGGCACTTCCAGTGCCTTATTCAAGACCGGCACCGTGTCAATCAACTTACGGTCGATTCCCGTATTGAGGGAAAAGCACCTGGGGACTCCCATTGCCCCTGAATGGATTTCAAGAACATGGGGGGTAAGGGATTTGTTTGTGTATCACAACCGGTTCAGAAAACAACGGGTCCGTGTCCTGGCTAGGAGCCTGTTCAGGTACCGATGGCTGAACCGGATTTATCTTACCAGTCGCACAGGCCTTGTGGAGCAGGGACGGAAAGAGCGGGATTAAACAAGACTATGAGAGGAGGAGGTTCCTGAAGAGGTTCCTCATCGTCCGACCACTGCCCCTCCGCATGGCTATACTCCGCGTATTCCAAGACACCGCTGGCAAAGGAGTGAGGTGGTGAATCTGATTCTGGGTATTGGAGAGCGCCGGACCTCGAGAGGTCTGGTGATACCGTGGAGACCATGGGAGCGGAGGCCACTTGTGTACGCCCTGTGGGCGTCATAGCCTGAGCAACTGCCTGGGAAACCATAACCTGTAGATGAGCTTTGAAGAATGGGTCCTCCAGATCGCGAAGTCCCGCTGCTGTGGGGGTAAAAGTGGCAGTTGGAGCCTGCACTTGGCCCGCGAAGGATGATCCCTCAAGAGGTCGAAGCCCCGCTGCAGTTGGAGTAAATGTGGCTTCTGGTGCCTTAGGATCCTGAGGCCCCTGCTCCTCTTCAAAGAGGGAAAAGCGCTCCTGATAATGGCCAGTTGAAAAAGCCCCTTTGGAGTCCCGTTCTGGGGACCATACGGGTGCGGGGGGCTCAGGGTGTGGGCCACAAGGCAGTGTTGCCATTGTGGTAGGGGGCGGATTGACCGTCTCCCCTACAGCCAGTTTTTGTGCATGGGAGAACTGTTTCTCCAAGGCACGATGCCTACGGCTAGCCTGTTTGTCGGCCGCCTTGGAGGCTCGCTTGTTTGAGCCGGCCTTAGTTTTGGCCTTGATTTTTGCAGCTGCCTCCTGACTAGAGGACTTACGCTTTGTGTGTCCACCTGAAGTGGAAGCCTGTGGCTCAGGTGTTATCTGCCATTGTAAAGCGAGAGTTTTCAGTGGGGTGCTGAAGCATCTCGGTCTGCAAGAGATACAGCTGTTAACCACCAAGGTGGGACCGGCCTGCACGTGGATCTGTGACAGTCCGGCCCACTGGCAAGCACGGAGTCACACTTAGCGACGGATGTCGCACGTCACTTAGCGATGATGAAACTGAGCGTGGGAGACCTATCATTGAGGTCAAGTTCGCATTTAGTGACGGGATCACACGTGTCTCACTTAGTGATGGCAAGCTCAGTATTGACCATTCACTAGATGCAGACTATGGCAACAGGCTATAACTGGCAAGGCCCAAATTAGCATTCAGTGATGATTGTTAGAAGAGAGCAAATGACGCTGGGTCCAATTTTGTTAGGCCTGGTGTGTACAAATACAGGGGACCACAGTATCCGTGCTGCAATATAGGGTCAAGCAGAGCCCTTGTGGCCAGCAGCAAGTAAGGCCTAAAATGGCAAGCAACCAAAGGCCTGATTAGAATCAAAATCCCCTGGCACACACTGAATAATGATTCCAACAGGAGGAATGCAAATGAGTGGCCTTTTGGATTACTCCCTCCCCTGCTCCGTCCGGAATCCAAGGCCTTGACTGCATGCTGCAGACTAAAATGGCGGCCGCCAGCAATCCGGACCAGGGGAAAATGAAAGTAAGCTGATTTAGTCGCTTTGTCCAGGAAAAGACAGTTTTCCTTGAATCCTGGTTAAATTAAGAGCTGCCAAGCCTCCCTTTTGGTCCTTTGAAGAGAGAATAAATCGATCGGCTAAATAATTTCAAGGCCCAAGGCAGCCTAGATAACAGGGAGCACTCCCTTTCCCCAAACTGCTCTCTTTAAAAGATAAATCAGTAATTACGAGTAATGACTATAAGGAGTCGGATTGGCCGAGTAATTTTCAAGGCCTGAAGAACGGGGAACACTTTTTCCCCCAAAAGGTTCACTATAAGCAAGAAATCAGTACTGACAATAACGAAATAGAGGGAGAGGGGGAGAGGCACGAAAATCAACAAAAAACACTGGAAGAATCCACGAATGGAATAATAAAACCTGCTGTTCTCAAGTAGCTGGGAGCCAAATCTACCACGTCTGTCTGGGCTGAAGACCAAATCAAAACTGGGGGGGTGTCCTCAGCCAGACGGGCGTGGCAGCTTTGACTGACTTGGTCTACCTGGGCAGGAGGTCAGAATTAACCCATTGGTGGATTCTCCATTCTTCATGTTGGAGAAGGGTATAATCTAAGGGTACTGGAGCTTAATTAATACTGGAATAGGAAATACAAGTACACAGCAATACGAAGAGTGATTCAGACAGTCTTTTTCTAGTTATGAGGCTCTACCTTTGTAATATATTTTATGCATGCTGTAATGATAACTTACATATGAATAAAAGTATTCCTTTCAATTAAAAATCCCACAGAAATATATACTACCTTCTACTGGACAATAAGAAAATGGGTTAAAAGCACTTGCCGCCACAGACAGCTAAAGAAAACTTTCAGCTGATTTGTGTATTTAAGAAACCCCCGAGATTGCTTCAGCTCCATGGGATGTGGGGTAATGATAAGAATTTCTTTGTACAAGGTTTCTTCCTGTATTACTTTTGAGGGACATAAGTCACATACTTAAGGCTTTCAAAGGACTGAACTCAGGTTCCTAGGCTGATGGCAGAGGCCAGCGTACCTCTAATTTCCAATGTCATATCAAAGAGGAAATGCAGTCTTATTTATTCCATCCATTCAAAACCTCTCAAGAAAGGTATTAATTTAAAAAAATGGATAAAGGTACCATAGAGGCATACACAGAATAGATAAAAGGGGAGGCTATCTTTGACCACAGTTAAGATAGATTTACTGCCAGCAAAATCACATTTTTTGCTTGTATTTCAGAAATCTCATCTTATAAATCCAGTTATTAAGGTGTGTGTGTGTGTGTGTGTGTGTGTGTGTGTGTGTGTATGTGTGTGTACTTTTTTTTCAACTCTTAATATATCCAAAATAACAAATAGCTATTACTGGACAAGGAACCCAAGGAACCCAAAATCAAGAGAGTCCGGTAGCATGTTTTCCATCTAAAAGCACCCACCTTATGATAAAATGTGTTTGATACTACCAGGTTTATACTGGTAGTATTTGTATGTTTTTTATAATGACAATGCCTTTATGTGAAATTTGCCTTATTAGGATCAATTAGGATGCCTTATGTAAATGCAGCCAAAAAAACAGGTTTATCTGGCTGCATTTGCATAAGGCATCCTGATTGATCCTAAAAATGCAAATACTACATAAAGGCATTACAAAAAAACACATTAACACAGAAGAGCATTTGTTAAGATCAGGAATTATATGAAGGAGTTGCACACAGATACTCCTCCCTCCTCTTTGATTTCTACCCTTTTGCGTGCATTGTCAGTGCTGGTCAGCGGGTACTCTAAACAGCTCTAGGAACCTTTTCACATTTCATCAGGTTAAAACGTCTCTGCCTGACCCAATATCTTAACAAAGTATTTCCAGAAAAAGTTTAGTTCCCACTATCTCTTTTGAGAAATAGCATTTCTTACAACATGTTTGACAAAGGCATACACACGTAAGTGCATATATGCACTCATGGAGCTATCATTTTTTCTACTTTCCCTAGTTTTTATTATTTAAGTTTTCAGAGGACCTCAGTTTTCATTCCACCATGATCATCTTGAGGCTTAGCAGTTCATTAAGAGGATTAGGATAGTAAACGGTGGGTAGAGTTAAGACTATGCTGAGAGTACAGAAAATAATCCATCTGTCATTCTTTCATAAACTTCATTTTTTGAGCCGTCTTCAGTCTTGACACTGTGAATTGCCATGTGAGTTTTCAACTCCTTTAAAATAAAAAAGCACAAGGTTGTCTTCCTACTATTAAGACTTTTGAGATCAATATTCGCCTACTAGGAGGACTGCAATACCATGAACAGCTGGTATTCAAAACAATTTTGCCAAATGCTGTTTCGTTACTCACCTCTTAAATGGAAGCTTCGCCTACTACTTAGTAGTACCCTTATCTATATTTTGTGTACAAAATTTGCCTTCAGAATAAAAAGAAATGTTCATTTTCGTAACAAATTATTTATTTTATTAACAATCTTAAAAATAGTATTAAAGCTCAACAGTATCTCTTTCCAAGCCTAAGTTTTCGTTTCTTTTGGTTACAATTACCATTTTCCATCAACACTGACTTTTTGGCGTATTTCAGCCTCAACTTCAACATTTTCCCATAGTGGTTTATACTACACAAGAATGTTACAACTGAGCATTACACCATTCAGTGGAGGCTACCCAAAGGCAGCATATGCTATCTAATCCACAAAATAAGGGCATAAGGGTCAGAATATGGCTGATCAACTACATCCAGATTTAGAGTTCCAGATATTTCTTTAAAATTAAAACTATTTCTTTAAAAAGAATCTCCTGAAACTCTGGGGAAAAAAGAAAAATGAAATAGAAATCCCCTGTACTCCTTGCTTAAAAATCTAACCTATGATCAGCATTGTCATACTTTCAGAACAATGTGATGAATCTTAGTGATGACTTTAAAACCAAAACAGAAAAAAAAAAAACTATAGCACCTCTCAGGTGAGAAATCCAAACCTGATAATATTCACTGTTATTTATTTGTTTGTGTGTTAACTTAATTTGTGGCCAATCTCGCTGTGGGGCTACTCTGGGTGGCTTACAACAATGAAACCGAAAAAAGATTTAAAAATGTAAAAATAACAATAGTAAAGGAATGTAACAATTAACAATGGATGTACAATAATATGAAATTAAAAAGATGAGCGGAGGGAGAACAGGAAGCACAGGGGGAAGGTGGGGTTAGCAAGTTAGTCCAGTAACCAACTCCACCAATGTGGTCCCCTATGCCAGGGGTCCCCAACCCCCAGTCCGTGGACCAGTACCGGGCCGCGGCATACCAGCAACCAGTCCGCACAAACAAGCAAAGTCCCATCCGTGAGATGCAGGCAGCACACAAAACCACACACCCTCCGGTCCGCGGAAAAACCTCTCTCCATGGAACCAGTCCCTGGTGCCCAAAAGGTTGGGGACCTCTGCCCTATTCGGTCCCCAGCAGAGCCTCTAAAGAACTTCCCCCCTTTTTTTCAGTTATAAATTTAGACTTAGGGTACAGTGCACAGATCATCCTCGAGTTACCTCACAATTGAGCCCAAAATTTATGTTGCTAAGTGAAACATTTGTTAAGTGAATTTTGCTCCATTTTATGACCTTTCTTGCCACAGTTGTTAAGTGAATCACTGCAGTTGTCAAATTAGTAACACAACTGTTAACTGAATCTGGCTTCCCCATTGACTTTGCGTTTCAGAAGGTCGCAAAAACTGATCACATGACTACAGGACACTGCAACTATCATACATATGAACCAGTTGCCAAGCATCTGAATTTTGATCATGTGACTATGGGGAATGCTGCAACGGTCGTAAGTGTGAAAAACGGTCATAAGGAACTTTTTTCAGCATTGTTCTAACTTTGAAAGGTCACTAAAAGAAGTCTTGTAAGTCGAGGACTACCTGTATAGACCAATAATCAGATGGTCTCAACATCTGCTTGTTTGTTTGAGTGCCATTCCTTACAAAAACTTTTCAGAGCACCATAAAATAAAAATATAAAACAGAAGGAGTGGTGTTTTGTACCTGTATAAATGCTTGTTTTAGGGGGAGCTGAGAAACCGCAATGGTAAAATTGTTTCAAAAGACTGCCTGACCGAATTCTCTCAATCGTCAAGAAGGGGAATCTCAGAACTGGCAGGCACTAAGAGCAGATGTCATTGTGGTCTACACAGTGTTCACAGTAATAAAATAGTATATATTACTGCTGTATATTTTTTCTAGTTGGTTAGCTATGAAACATAGTGATTTGTGCACTGATTGTTCACATATTGTGTGCTCTGATTGCCAAAAGTATGAGATAGCTTGTTTGTGGTTACTGGTAACTCACAAATTATTATTATGCTGTTAGTAATAGTTGAGGTTCCACTATCATTTTTCAACCGCACAACAGAAATCTATAAATGAAAATAAGCAAGCCGAGAGGCTCACTGTAAGCAAGTTCCTAAACAAAAGTCCAAAGCAACTCAAGGGAGCATGCCATGTAAAGGAAAAGGCTTACAGAAATAAATATTGGGGCTTTTAAAAAAAAAAAAAAAAAAGGTTGATCGTATTTTTGCTCCTGAAGCCAATTCTAGATTGAATAAAAAATGGTTCAGGCTATGAGGATTATGGGTGCATGATGGTGATGCTATGACTTTATGAAAATAGATAGTTCAACATTTAGTTTGCAAGAGGGGAGCGTCAAAAAGAAATGATTAACTTACTGGAAAATCATCTTTTATTTTAACCCTTATATTTCCAAAAAGGAGGGAAATTGCAACACCAAAAATAACCATTTATTTTACTGGTAAAATATTTGGAGCTGGAAAGCTACAAAAATTGGGCTGTACTGCGGAAGATAGGCATGGGTTATTCAACCTTGCTGTAAACATGCTTTGAAGCAAGATAGAAATTGTAACTTGGTCAGTTTCCTTATCCAGACGTTTTGTATCTGGCAAGCTGAAGTGGCAGAGTGACTTCCCCTTGCTGAATTTAGGCTCTTCATATTTTGCAGGGAAAAAAGTAGATCATTCCTGAGTAAACTGCATACTGTTACAATTCATCATCTTACATCATACTGCTGATATTTAAGCAGCTGTCTTCCCAAATTAATTTACCTGGGATGGCATAACTACCTGAAATTTATTTAGCGATGGTGTAGTTTCTTCTTCGATTTACCAAGTCAGCTAATGAATACAATGTTAGCTGATTAGTTGCATATGCCTTAATTGATTAACCAATTAAATCAACATACATTTTCGCAAGGATCAAAAACAGTTTTGTAAGAAAGTCGGACTTTTTTGCACTAAAATAATAGAGCTATAATTAACAGCCAACATCTGATTTTCTCCTAGAAAATGGGGAGAAGAGGAATGTCATTTAAGAACATAAAGGACATTAGAAATTGTAAATAGACATGCTGCCAGATGCTCTTTGAAGTTACAGAGACATATTTCTCTTAGGCACATCCTAACTGGCAGGCTGAACAGTTCAAATATTTAGATTTATCATAGATTTATCTTTTTGCGGTAAAGTGAAAGCATGAATATGAGCTTCAAAGTATTTTTTCATACTTCATAAAAAAATCAGGTTTACTGATTGCTTGTGCCTGCTGTTTAAGAAGGGGAAGAATAGTTGCTTCTGCATGAGAGTATACTAGAAATCGCTAAAGGAATTTTAAGAAACCAAGAGGACCAACTAGTGTGACAAAACTAACAGTTATGATAAGATAATATTTGACTTGAGTTAGATTTTCAGAGAAAGTTGACTGAAATGTGATGTTAAAACCAAACAAACGACTACTAAATAGTGAGGAACTGCTTAAGATATTTAATTGCAAACTGGATAGGATCCGTTTCAAATTCCATCCAACAGCTTTTGTACGGGCATGGTGACCAAATAGGAAATATCAGTGAGACAGCTAATCACATCTGTATAACTTTAAATAATTACCCACACATTAGATTTCTTATATGTTTGAAACAGGTTGTGGCTTTGTACAGCCATGGGTTATATCAAGTAACTCCTTCTCAAAGCTTGTCAAAATAAATGTAGGAGCACTTAGTAAGACAGTCGTAAAGCACTTACACGGGGAGGTATGATCTGGTGCCTCAACAGAGTGTCCTCCTGTATAAACGTCCCACCAAAAGCATGCCAGTACTAACACAAACACAGAACAGAAAGCATTAATAATACTTTCACACAAATGTAGCTCAAGCAAATCTAACCCAATACATTTTCAAAGCAGTCATGGAGAAAGAGTAAGCCACATGCCTAATTGTGTTACTAATTATTACGCTGGGTTCTGAAAACAGAATCAGCAAAATGAAATGTCGGTTGCAGCTACTCTGCTCTGTGTCCTTTTGCAAAATGAATATACTCACTTAAATTGAAATTTTAAAATGTTTGTCCCTCTGTATCACTTTCTACAGAGTTCAGATCGTACCGTGGTCACCTTAACATTCATGTGGGCTGTAATTATCAAAGCGTTTATGCGAAATTAAAACACTAAAAGAACTAAGATTACAACATTTTGTCTGCAATGGGCAATTTAAAATGGGTTCTCTTTATATTAACTCTTACAGAGAAAACTATTATGAGGACCACAGTGTTCAGTTTTAATAGAGTTTCTCCCTCTAGGGCTGCATATTTACACACATCACACATATGGATGTGACACAACTTTATTTCACTA
>JALGBA010001792.1:0-190000 GCA_023970755.1 Azemiops feae | reverse complement strand
TATATTCTAAAACAGCGTTCCCCAACCTTTCCGGGTTAGCGGGCTGGCGTGGAGGGAGAGGTTGAAAGAGAGGATGGGGACACCAGTTCTAAAACATAGTGAGTTATTCTTTTTTTTAAGCTGTTATTTTAGGTGTAAATCCCCATTTAATAGTTGACCAATTTAATATACTCTGGTATTGTGCAAACAAGCAATTTATAAGTGAAGAAGGCTTGAAAGAGAATAATAGGTACAACTTAGCACCTTGCTGAAATATTTTCAGATCTGGATTTTTTCCATTGGGCTCATTTAGCTATATCAAGTGTGTTAATCAAACACAAATGCATCCATGTGCAACAGTGGCATGATTCTATGAGACTGGAACTACATGAAGAAAATGAGAGGGAAAGAAATTATACCACAGGTCCTAATCAAGGCACAAACTATTTGATTTCTTCACTATGACCAATATCACTTGTATCTATTACAAAGTACAGAATTACAATGGCAATCAGAATACTTTACTTAAACGTTTTGGAGGATTAAGCTCTTATATACTAACATTGCTTTCACAATCGATAGTACTATCTACGGAAAGTTCAGCATACTATTACTTTACCGGACTTAGCTAAAGGAAATATTCCCTTTATTCCAAGGGTATACAACGCTCCTGCTTCAGTCTGTCGGAAGATTTATAATTAATGTAACAAGAAAAACAGAGGAAGATGAAAATATCTTGACTGTAATGTGATTGCTGCTTGTTTCTTTACAGTATCTTCTCAAATTTATTGCTGTCAATTAAATTGCTGTGTGATTTTTGTCTTTCAGAAAAATTACATAACTGTTCTCTTTCTCTAATTGTTTTGATAATGCAGTGGGGGCAGAGAAGAGAGGAAGATTTGAAATTAAGTCATTCATGCAATTCTCTATAGCAAAACCTAAAAAGATTCTAGTTCTATTTATTACTCTTCTAATTTGTTCAATAATCCAAATATTCAGACAGTAAAAACAACAAGAAAAATAAATAGAACAATATATTCATAAGTTGAACTGGAAGGATGTAAAGATAAAACTATGTATGAAATAAATTTGCTTCCTTGTTAATTACATCACAAATACTTAAAAATTTAAGTTTCTTTCCCTTCCCATACCCAACCCCTCAAATACCACTATATATAAGACAAACCTGCCCTTATCACAAATCTTACGTAACCATTTTCCTGAACTTTTATGCAATGCTCTTTATTTATTTATTGGCTTTCTTGCTTGTTAAAAGCACACAACTCTCCTTATTTCAAGCCAAAGGCTCATTTTCTATTTTCTCTCTCTTGTCTACCTGAAAAGCTAAAATAAATTTATTGAAAATAATCCCTTCTTGGTTAAATGATCGATCCTTTTAAAACTTCTTATAATCTTTAGCCCTGGATTCATGTCTTTTTAACTTGCTTTCATCCTTTCTGTCTCCTACATATCACAGATGCTGCTATGAGCATATAATCAGCTGTTTTGTGCCAAACGTTATCCACTGAGACAAAAAGGCAATGAAGATTGTTTTAACCTGAGTAGAATTTCATTGAGGTTTCCTCTTCAACCCAGTTGAATTGCTTAATGCCCAGGACAGAGTTCAGGGGGAAAAAAGAGCTGGTTGTTTCTGTAACTACTACCCATAGTCCCTCTACTCATGGCTAGTGCAAAGGGAGAAAAAGATGCCTGCCACATTGAGAACTTGCACTACGGACTGAACTGAATAGCAAAATCTAAGAAATCTTTTCATTTATCTACTTCTATGATTTCATCTTACCAACCATAACCAAAACTAAGATGGAAATGGAAAACAGGGAAGATGTTACAGACCGGGAATAGTTAAGAGATCGCTGTCAAACTTTTTCATTCCTTTCCTTTCTTTCTCACAAGACTAATATCACCTTACAGATGGAAAGCACTGGGAAACTACTATTTTTTGTTATTATTAAAATGATAAAATACCATAGTGAAGATTCAACCAAATTCTCAACTATGTAAAACTGAAGTTATGGAACTTTGTGCTACTGTGCATGACAATTCCATCTCCTGCCCCTCAAATAGTTTAACTTTTTTTTTTGTTAAAAAAATTATCATTCCTGCCATTTTTTAAATTAAAGTACTGAGGTAACAACCAGATCAGATTTCTTAGGTAGTGCCCTTGAGGGTCAAAGGCCAATGTTAAAACACAGTAAGCCAACTGGTACCTTTTGCTGACTTAATTTGGGCAGTGCAAATTTCAGGACTAGATGTTTAAAAATAAGCACTTAAAGATAATGCTTGTGTAGTACACTGTAACTATCTTTAGATATACCCATAAATTAGAGCTGGGCAATGATTCATTTACTATGCTGCCTGGTCAGACACTTAAAAAAATAGGCAGGGTACCATATAGCACATCCTTCTTCTAAATACTTGCCAATGAACATGTTATCTAAACCATGTAGCATTTTCCAGCCAAGGATTCTGACTCTTTACCAGATCAATGTTTAATCTGATGGGAAAAGAGTGCAGCATAAAATGGAGCATAAATTCAGCCAAGTCCACAAAAAAAGTCTAAATTGTTACCTGCTCCATCATTGAGACGTACTATCAGGATTTCATACAATTGAATAGATAATACATTTTTCTTGGAGAAAAGGAAGAGAAATCTCATCTTCCTGGAATAGGAATACCTAATTACAATAAATTCTATAACAATGGCAACCGAGTAAGCTATATATTAACAATCATTTCTATTTTATTAAATACTAGTCACGTTCCTTGCAACAATTGTTTCTATGATTCAATAATGTATTCTGTTTTTCAGAACCGTTCTGGTATACATACACATAAGAAATGCCTCTAGAAGACACAGTAGTTGTTCTAGGTGGCACATATATCACAATCACACAGCTACGTGCATCTTTATAATTGCAGTTTGAAAGTGCATTGCATTGGATTATATATAGTGGAGGTATAAGAATAAATCACCAGTAGTGTCCTTAACTCAAATACAAACATATATTCAGTTAAGTATGTACTCTTCATATCTTTTCACTTCAGCAAGTCCAACAAAAGCACTGTCATAACTCAACTGAAGTAGAGGTGGATAAAAATACGCTTTTCATACAGCATTACAACTAGGAGTTGGCCTTGACTTTTCTGCTTCATTTGCCAAACTGGACACTAGTGAAGCATACTGATAGCTATTCAATAGGAAGATCTTTATGGCACTTCTGCAGTTCTGCTCATGTCTTAAACAAAAACCAATTCATGTAAGCCCGCCCTCCAAAAACTCCAAGTCCTTACACAGCATCTAACATTAGATGTGGCAGTAATAGCAACAGATGATCAGAGAAGAGTAAAGTATATTAAAATGGTACTCTGCAGTAGAAAAATACTGGATTATATCTATTTTAAGGAAGCAAACGTTTGCTAGAAAATAGAACTCCCTGTTGTTCCCTTTGCCATCCCTAAATACATACATATCCCAGAGGTTCTATAGTAGAGTTAATAAAATCCACAATCCATTCAACTAGAAAAACAATGTCATCGGCGAAAAAAATATTATACGGAAACACAGTCCAGTTTATTTCCCATCATTAGCAAACAAAAAGAGAAAGCAATTTACACATATTGTCTTAGCATATGTACTTCAAACATTTCTCAAAAAAGGTTAGTCAAAATATGATTTAATAATGAAATATATTATTATCAGCATGATATTTTTCTTTGTTGATTATGAGCCAAATTATCATGGGATCTACTCTAAAGCTGTCCTCTCTATATTGTGAATATTTCAGATTATTGAAGCCACAGAAAGTCTGTTTTACTTTGTTGCTTCAGCATTGTTTTATTTGGTTACAGCTGTGGATATGATGTGTGTAATTAATTTTTCAGTCAAAAATGTGATTCCATGCTACATTTGATTATTTAAATATAAAACAGCTTTAGTTCTCTGAGCCAACCAAAAATAGTGATTTTAATTTATTCCTGCTGCCTGCAATTACTCACAACCATGTATTTTTAAATATTTCCAGCCTATAAAAATTACTAATTTTTGCCACTTATGTTTATCTGCCTTTAGACTTTGATTTGGATAAATTAAGCTCTCAAGTGTTCCTTGCTTTATGAAACGCTGCATGTTGTACACTTCAACACAAATAAATGACTTCTACCATTAGAGGTTTAAATAATGTAATGTATTTCATGCTCAGCCTGAAGCGGGATTCCAATGAGGTTGCTAATGCACGTAATGATTAAGTGTAACTCAAATACTAACTGTGTTGTTGAAAACATGACAGGCAATAATTTGGTCTATTATATTCTGCCATTTAATTGCCTAGTACAGACATTCTCTGACACTTTATGAAGCAATGATTTACAATTATTCAAGCTGCAAAGGTCAGAAAGTGACATTATAATCATCTACACAGAGATCCCTTCTAAAGCACAAAAAAATAGGTAATACCACACAAAAATAGTTTTAACTGAAGTTTCAACTTTCTATTTAAAGATTTTTCATAGCCTTAGAACAAACAATTCACTTACAATACCATTAAGACATATTTAAAATCCCAAAGCACATCTCCCACTCTTCCTAATATTGTTTAAAAATGAATACTCTTTGTTCTTCAAAGACAATACTAAACATGCTTTTTCTTATTAATTTGTTGATATATGGATCCACAGCCAAAGAACCTGAAACTAATTCTAAAAAAAACATGACAAAACAAAGAGTGAGAGCAAAATACATAACACTGTGGATGCAGTGATTTCACCTCTCTTTCAGGCAAGTTCTTTTAATTTTCTGTGTAACATTGTCAAAATTCAGTAATTCCTAGGAATCATTTAGAAATAAATACTATAAAAGGCACATTCATAAATACACTGGAAAAAGTGCTACGATCAAACTTCAAAGGAAGTTTAATGTTTAAAAACTTCTTTAGAAGATATGTGAGTTAATGCACAATAGGTAATACACAAACACAAAAGAAATGGAAACCACAGGCATGTTACAAAAATGGGAAATGTATGTGCTTCAATTAATGTTCAAAATATATAACCATTTCTTAATGTAAATATGTATTTTCACACATTACAAGAATGTATAAGGTAAGCATCTAGGTTGATTTCAAATTATTAACATTTTTTAATGTTAATTTTTTTCTAACCTTTTCACCTACTGATTTATTTATCTCACTTTAATAAAACTCTTAGAAGTGAAGGAGAAAAAAAATCTGTCGCGTTTCTTTAGTAGCCTTATATTTCAAGCAAAAGTATGAAAAAGTAGATGCATTTTTAAGGTATGCTGCCCGTAAACTTGTTTAAAATCTGAAATCACGAGCAATTCATTGCTTTTAAAATCTCAAAACTGCAAGCTAAGCCTTTTTTCTCATTCCAGTGCACAAGTTTTGCAAACATAACTATTTGAAAACCAATTTAAGTTTGCTAATCTTAGAGTAATCAACAACTTCGTGCCCAGACTTCTGAAAATTAAATTTAAATAAGTAGCAGTTGGATACTCGCTGAAAACAGATCCCTTCTCAAACCAGGGATGCATTTTTCATTTATGAACATAATGCAAAGGAAAACAATCGCCACGCATCTGCTGACAAGGAAATGAGTAGCAGACGGTTTATTTCAAATGCTGAAAGATTAGTAGCTTCCAATCTCTATAGCAAAGTATTTCTACAGTGCAGCTGGAAAAAATTAAATTTAGATTTGAAACAATAAAAGCAACATGCAAAAGCAGTGCTGCGTTTCCTCCATCTTTGATGTTAACTACACAGTGTATAAAATCTCTTAATTTTTACCATCACTTCCCCAAAATTTTTCGCCTTCCGATTCAGCTCAGCATTATATTTCAAGGCAATCAAATGATATCTTCCATTTGTACTGATTCATAATCTTGCACAGACAATTCACATGTCCAAACAGATTATGTAACCACTGGAAAAATTATCTAACCTTCCTATCTAATGGAAAGCTTGTCCAATGAATCTAAATGACAGGACAGAATCTTAACTACTGAAGAAAAGAAAACACAGTATAGGACCTTCTGTTTGTGACAAAATTACCAAGTTAATGTTCCTGAAAGATCACTTCACCTCTTAAAACATGATTTTTTTAAAAAGGTAAATTTATAGCAATTAAAGCTAATGAAGGAATGAAGCATGAGCTGCTTATGTTCGGGAACTAATAGGTCCACTGAGCATTTCTAAGATTATTTAGCTATCAATGATAATGAATTGACATTGTCAGTGGTTTTACTGTACCAGCTCTAAACTGCTGCTAATATGCTATTCATTGCTAGCTTTTTTATACTGCCATTTTTAAATCTACCTACTAGCCTATTCTTATAGCAAAAATATAGCACATATTTCCTCCTTGCCACACACTAATAGTGGCAGAGTTATTTAGTTGAAAGTGCAAACACCCTATCCTCTCTTTTTCAAAACCCATTATACTTTATTACAGTTTTGCTAATCCACTCACTGTTAATGGACTAATATTTATGGTGTATCTCAGACTAAACTGTATTATTATTTCAATTGCAACAGAAGACATATCTGAAGTAGATTTTGGAGTATCTTTCTCATTAAATATGTAAGGCTACTTTGACAACTTTGACATGTATTTAAGTGTCAAAAAAAAGATGACTTCTCAAACAATAAAAAGCAGTTTCTTTTAAGATATTCACAATGTAGTCCTTCACACATGAGAATAAGCTAATTACAAAGAGTTACAACCATAATTTAAAATGGTTTGCCAATTCTGATCCACCATTCCCACTATCCATACACAAGCAAATCCAAGTTCCATTTTTCATTTGCCTATTAAATATCAGACAAATGGTGGCTTACTCACAGACCCAGTATGCACAGAACTACTAATTATATCACAAAATAGATAGCTACCCATACACAGTAGTTGTGAATATTATTTGTTGCCCAAGGACCAGAGGATAAGTCCTCTGTTACTTTACAGTGACAACTTTCGTATCAATTTCCTCTGTGTTTGCAAGTAATTTGGTCAGCAACTGTCCAGTGCTTCTTCCCGTCAGATAATCACACCACTCTTGTCAGTTTAATGTGTTATTTTTGTGAGAAACATTTGCCTCTAGTGAAAAGCATTCCAATTTTCTTTTGAATATTGCACTCACTTTGTTCTGCTAAGAGGTTTAATTGCAAGAGCTGACACGACCAAACTCCAGCTGAAAAATATCCTTAACCACTCACTTTATCATTTTGGTGGGCATTCACTGAACCAACCCCAAACTTTACACTAACCATCAGGCCTCTCCAGCAACTTAAAATGTTTTGAAAAAAGCATTTCATGCGGCACATATATTAGCTAATTTTTTAGCATAATAACATTAAAATACACTTTTAATAAGAGCACAATACTAAAACCCACCTCTGAATGTCCTACACCATACTATATATGCCATGGCATTTGAAAACCTTTTAAACATTTCTGCTAAATTAATTAGCTTTGGATTAAAGAGTTTCAGGATCCGCCATTTTAAATGCAATATAGTTGAAGTTCAATTAAACATTATGAATGGTCCATGTGATGAAATAACCATTAGGAAAGAAAGAAAAATGGAGGCATTTTTAAAACAAGATGCCTCTGATTATGTGCCCACATCGATGTGTGGGAATAGATAAAAAAATCTTTAGAAAGTTTTCTTCTATCTCCTGTAATACAAAAACCTTATAGAAACACATAGTTCTAGAATCAAAACAATACATAAGACAAACATGGATGGCACAGGAAAACACAGACTACACTGAAGACTATATTTTTTTAAACACATATGCACATACTTTACATCTCTCTCTCTCTCTCTCTCACACACACACACACACACACACACACACACACACACCTTTAAAAGGAAATTTACAGTTCTCCCTGGCAATGTGAATGAACATCCTATAATTTAGTCAATTTACAGATTACAGGTTCAAATTGACCTTGTAGCCCATAAAATTGCTCATCTGCGGTACTGGATTAGAAGTAGGAAAAGAATGTCATAACTGTATTTAAGGAATTTACCATAACAATGGGAAGGAGGATATGCATGCATAATTTTAGCCTCTCTTGCTCACATTCCCTCTTTGAACGCTGAAACAATGCATAGCCTGCACTCCTTTCCTGCTAACCAAAGGAGGAACTATTTCAATTTACTCACCCACAGATATGACACTTGTATTCCCTCATCCCAAGGTGCCTCTTGACATGGTTTCTGGCATCTCCTAGTTGAGCTGTTGCAAAATGGCAAATCTTGCACTTGAATGGCTTTGATCCTGAGTAAAATTTAGCATAAAGAAAATTAGAAGCTGAATTAGAATATTATATTACCCTTGGATAAAGAAATCACCATCTGTGGGAGACAAAGCCATTAAAAAAAAAACCTTTAAAGGTAAGTGTAAAAACCACCACCCCATATTTAATCTGTTTTAAGAATCTTTCTTAGCCCCTCAAAGAAAAATGCCTATTGCATACATTTATAACTCCAGGGATACTATTAGGATATTTCTCATTAAATATACTTGCAAGAGTTCAAATACAAAAGTTAAGCAAGAAAGGGGTTTCATTAACAGACACGGTATCAATAATTAGAAGATGAGATACTCTGAAACATTAAAATGAAACAAAAGTTGTTCCGTAGAAATTGTCCATTATGAAATGGCCTGGATTTCAGGTATCACCAGCTGAAGCTTGACACAGTTCATTTCAGTAGGTTCTAATTACAGTTTCTACAGAACTGTACAAATCTCATTATTATTATTAAGGTGGAAGACTTAAAAATACATCAAAAATGCTCAAGTAGCTTAACTAGCCTGCTATAGCAATTCCCAGAAATCTGAGCCAATGTGACTACATCATTGCACTCCAAATACAACTGAAGGGACATTTGCTTGGGGAGGGCTGATTTGGACTAATAAGTAGAACTATCTGAAGTTCTAATATACAGAGAGGTTTTGACAGTCAAAGTAAATTATAAAAATGGCCTTTAAAGTGTTTAAAATAATTATGTGAATCAGCACTTAGAGAACATCCATATGTTAATCTGATTATTTCAATTCTCATTAGAAATCAAATATGCTTTTTTCTCCTGAAGACTACAATTGTTGCTAAAATATAGTAGGTGGAGGAATATAGCAGGTGTTGAAGTCCAATGTGTCTCAAGTTTTCCTAATACGCAAATGCCATTTTTAGACTTTTAAACTCCATGAGTTTTTTTTTTTTTAAAGTGGCACTATTGAAAGTTATCATGAAAACTTTGGCCATTTAAGTAACTGTCTATTTTGTTGTGCCCTTCTTTATGGCACAAAATAACATCTTAATATTGCTATTCTTGCAGAAGGAAGAGACCCAGGAAGAATGATACATTTCTATTGCAATGACATGAAGTATATAAATATATGGTGAATAAAATATTATAACTTGATGACTGTTTTATAGTTTAAATTTATGATTATTCTGAAAACTGGAGGTATTGACATTTGGGCTATTATTTATTTCAGGAACAAATTTAACTGGCTAGAATAGACTAAAGAATTATAGATATCCATCAAGACACTCACACAAACAGGCAAAACTGTCTTGTTCTTTTGTAAAGCAATCAGTCCAAGAAAAAAAAATTTAAATAAAATTGCATATTGTAATTTAAGATGGCTTTCCTACCAAACTGAGACAATTATGTTATCATAAAAATACAGTCATTAAACCTGGTAGGTATCAGTACTGCACTACCAAGTGGTAACACATTATTTTAAAGTATTCTTTGACCCTTTCCAACTTTTAAAAGAGCAGCAAATCTCTATATCCATAAATCCCAGAATTGAAGTTAAGTGTAAGTGCAATATGCTCACAGATACTTCATATTATGTTTGGGATATGTTTTGTGAAGAACTTCTTCCAATATAGTTAGGCATAATATGAAATATGGGATCTTTAATAAATATACATAAAAGAGTTCGGGTAAGAAAAATGTTACAGTACATCATACTTGATCAATGATCCCTTCTGTGCCCTTGAACACACAATAGCCTCAAAGAAGACTTTGTTTAAATTGAGGATCTCGGTTAAAAAAAATTTAAAGTCTTAAATTTCAATCTAATTCTCAAAAGCTGACAAAAAATGAACCATTTAATTTTAATCTTCTCACAGAAATAAAAAGTCAACAGTACTAAGCACAGGCAGACAAGGTTGAATATTTCACAGTTCAATGACAATGAAGCCAGATCTCTTAATACTTCCATTTCTACTGTTCAAAGTAGATGTAAAATATATTTAGCACCTGAACAGTTATATCTAGTCAGCTTTATATGTTTAAATGTCAAAAGCAAGTTGAGTTTGCAGAGAGCAGGAATCACACTGAATCAATCACACCAGAACATCAAGTTTATTTAAATTGTAATGATAAAATTGAATTAACCATTAATTTGCTAGTATTTTGTATCTTCAGTGCATCCTGTAAAGAGGCCAGTGAAAATAAAACCATTTAAGTTTCTGTGCCCATATTAAATACAATATAAAGGTTTAATTTATCAGTTAGACTTAACATGTTATATAATGCTAAAATTGTAAGCAGCATGCAGATGTTCATTTTGTTTCATAAAAAAATGCTTGCAGATTTAATCCCATTTCCTTTGCTTATTTCTCTAATTACACAAGAGTAGACCACACTTTGGGGCTAATAGGCACAATATTAAATATTGAAGGTATATCATGCCTATTCATAAAAAGACTGCCACACAGGGCAACTTTTATGCTCACAAAATGGCCACTATGGGTTCTGTCAAGCTTTTGTACTATGGATAACTAAAAAACCTGATCTCCCAGTTCCACATTCCCAACAATATCTCAGCAAATTTGACTGCAACAATTAGACAGCCATTAATAGTAAGACATTTTGCATCTAACAGCACACAAGAAACCTGACCTGTTCGTTAATCCTAAAGTTCAAATCCTTAACCTCTATCCCGCCTTTCCAAGCCAAAAGATTGAATAATAATTCATTAAATTTATATACTGCTCAATTCAAGGAGATTCAGGATATTAAATATTCTTTCATTAAAAAGATTTAAACATTTATTGAAGTGCTGGAATTGTATAGGTAGAAAATATGGAAGGAGAGCAGCTGAGCTTGCCATGGAGCATCCCAAGGGGGACAATTATGGCGATGGGTTTTGTTTTACTGTTTCATTGTTTTTATTGTTTTATTATTGTTTCATCTATTGGTTTTATTGTTATTGCGAGCTGCCCAGAGTTGCTTAAGATGGGCAGCCATGTAAACCTTTTAAATAAATAAATAAAAACCAAAAGTGATACTCAAATCATAACAACGGCACAAGACAAATGAATAATGATGGAAAGGAAAACAAGTCCAAAGGGGAGCAAAAAGAAAGGAGCGTCAAAGGCCTGGGAGAAGAGCCAGGCCTTTAAAGGCCTTCAAAATATTAATAGGCTGGGATCCATTTAAATTTCAGGGGGAACCTCATTCCAGAGGGTAGACACTGCTATAGAAAAGGCATACTGCTGGGCTCCCAATAGATACTGTTTGATTGATGGGACCTGGAGCATGCGAACCCCACCAGATCAAACTGGACAGGCAGATACTATGGGAAGCAGATGATCCCTCAAGCAACCAAGCCCTATCCCATATAAAAAGTGTGTGTGTGTTTGTGTGTGTGTGTGTGTGTGTGTGTGTAGATAGAGACAGAAGTAGAGGTAGAGATAATAGAGATAAAGATGATAGAGATAGAAATACAGAGATAAGAGAGACAGAGCTATATAGGCTCTCACAATATAGATTTAAATTTTATATGGATATAGATAAACAGTAAACATCTACCACAAAATGAGCTGATGATGTTCTTCCTATCCAATTCCTCTAAACTTTCTAGATGCTTTCCTATCATCCTTTTTTCTGTTCAGGTATATGCATTTGACATTGGGAATTCACTCTTCACCCAAAGTTTGCAAAGCTCCCCTCACATGATTTTAGACGATTTTAAATATAGTTTTATTATATTGGATTTCAATTCCAGGTTTTATTGGCATCCATCTCAAGAGACGATTGATTTATTTTTATGGATTTACTGTTATTGTTTCATTTTTATTGTTGCACTTATAATTTTAACTTGGGTTTTAACCTCTTGAGTTAGGGGGAGTATAAAAATTGTCAAATCACTTCCATACAATGCACCAAGCTGCAGCTTTTCATTGTTTTCCTCTTGTATGCTTCTGTCATCCAGAGGTTTTAAGTAAAAGCAATGCTAGAGGATAACACTTTGCTTTGCTTTCCATTGTATGGTAGGAGCCTGGTGGGTGCCAAAGAAGACAGCAGTGGGGCAGAGAGATGTTCAGATACATTGTACTGCCCATTTGTGGACTGCACTGTAAATTTGTTATTACTCCACGTTTACCCCATATGGTATTCTCTGTAAGTGACTGCTTTCCCCAGAGCATCATTTTTCCATTCAACTGGCAGGCTTAAAAGCACCAAGAAGTTGGGTATAAAGGTGGACACCAGAGAACACAGGGATCTGCCAACAATGCTATTGTATCTAAAATAAACATATATTGCACACCTTACTTATTAATGTTAGTTACTGATCTTCATTATTAAGGTGCAGGGCTGATCTATCTTTTACATATTGAACAGAATCAGAATATCGATGGAAATGCTTCCATAAAAGCAAAATGGATTCATTTTTTGTTCAGTATGTTATATGACAAACCACTGCTGAAAGTAACAGGATTTTCAGCTTGGATATATAAAATCCTAGGGGCAAAATGCTTCCAAAAAGCATAAATATCGCATTGTATAAATTAACCTACAGTATAAATCTTTGACATTACTGGTATTCCAAATTTCCAAAATGCATGTATAGTGAAAACTCTCAACTGTGGTTGATCATTTACATTATCTGTTCCTTGCTGTACTTTACTCCTATTTCTTCTCACCTCTTAAATCAAGCCAAAATCCTTTTGTTAAAGTTTCTCTCTTATCTCTTAGATAACATGCCTTCTTACTGAACTCATTGGATCAATACCATTCAACACTCCTTTCCAGTCCATAAGCAAAATCAAAATTTTTTACTAAGTCATAGTAAAACCATTATAATCCATTTTCCCATGCTACTTTCTCCCTGCCATCACTTTTGTTTTGGCATTCTGTTTGTAGTTTAGCTTATCTACACAACCTCAATGCAAGACTTAGATAACTCCAGCTTCAATAGCAAAAAGCAAATTATTAACATTTGCCAAGTAGGGTTGCATCTCAGTGGCACTTCTTATTAATAATAGTTAAAATCTGAATCCTTGCAAAGTTACGGGCTCAGTCATTCTGTATTTCCCTTATGCATCTCTAAAAACTTTGAAGAATGGTCAAAAATCTTCTTTGTCAAAGGATGCACTCCAAACTGGGCAAAGTCTAGATCCACTAAGCAAGAAAGAGGATTGTTTAAGGAAATGAAGGCATAAAGTTCTAGTTTTGCCACTTAACACCGCCAAATCAAAACTGGAAGGTGCACAGAAACATAATTGGCTCCATCCAATTTGGCAGTTGACATGTGGCCTTGAGCTCCACATTTTGCACCCTTGCCTTATAATATAATGGAAATAATAATGGAAATAATAATAATAATAATAATAATAATAATAATAATAATAATAATAATAATAATAATAATAATAATAATCATCATCATCATCATCATCTTTTATTCATTAAACATGAACCTCAGTCAACTGAACATTCAAATTGGCTGGCGCTGATGGTTGACACGGGTTGCTACCAGCATCCTAGGTATCAACCAGGTACCTTCTTAAAATATAAGATGTTCCGAGTAGCGCAGTTTTTTGTAACATTGCTGGAGTTATTGCAGGAAGCTGCAGTTTCTTGATGTATTTTGCAAAGTTTTTGGACATAGTTCCCAGTGCCCCGATGACAATGGGTACCACTGTTACACGTTTCATCCATAATCGCGCAGTTTCAATGGCCAGGTCGCGATATTTCGTAATTTTTTCCAGTTCTTTTTTTTCGACTCTGGCATCTCCTGGTACAGCAATATCAATCAGCTGTACGCTTCGGTTCTCTACAACTGCGATATCCGGCGTATTGTGTTCCAAATGGCGATCTGTCTGTATTCGAAAGTCCTACAAGATCTTCACCCTCTCATTCTCAACAACTTTTTCCACCCTGTGTTCCCACAACTTTTCGGACACAGGCAAGTCGTATTTTTTACACAATGCCCAGTGGATTAATTTAGCAACTCGGTCATATCTAGATTTGTAATCAGTTTGTGCAATTTTGCTGCACTCACAGATTAGGTGTGAAACAGTTTCAACTTTGTCATTGCAAAGTCGGCAATTTGGATTGTCAGTTGATTTTTGTATCTTCGCTTTCATGGCATTAGTTTGTAATGCTTGTTCTTGAGCAGCCAGTATTAAGCCTTCCGTTTCTTTCTTGATGGTTCCCATCTTAAGCCATGCCCATGTCAAGTTGTTATCGCATTTTCATTCAATGTTTTTCAAATGCTGTCCATGCAAAGCTTTGGTTTTCCATCTATTTAATCTGTCATCCAGCCATTTTTCCTTCTATTCTGCCTTTGTTTCTGTTATTTTTATAGTGCTCTCTGTTTTCACAGCCTGCAGCAGTTTTTCTGTACTTTGATTCACATAGTCATTCAAACTTCGTTTTTCTTCTTCTACAGTTTGGTGAATTTGCAATAGTCCTCTGCCCCCTATTTTTCTTGGCAGGTACAACCTGTCGATGTCACTTCGTGGATGTAGAGCGTGGTGCATATTCAAAAGTTTACACGTTTTCCGGTCTAGGTTTTCCAGTTCAGCCAAAGTCCAGTTGATAATTTCAGCTGGGTAGCGTATCACTGGGACTGCCCATGTATTAATGGCTTTAATTATGTTTCCAGCATTCAGCTTTGATTTTAAAATTTTGCGGACTCTCCTGATGTATTCCTTTTGCGTTGACTCTTTGACTTTTCCATTCAAGATGTTATCTGCTTCCAATATGCCTAGGTATTTGTAACCGTCATCCTTTGCTAGTGCTTTCACAATACTTCCATTTCCCAGTTCTATTCCTTCTATTTTTGCCATTTTTCCTCGTTGCATGGATAGTACAGCACATTTTCCAAGTCCAAAGTTCATTCTGATGTCGCTGCTAAATAGTTGGACTGTGTTGAGTATTGATTCAAGTTCAGTGTGGCTTTTCGCGTACAGTTTTAAGTCATCCATGTACAGCAGATGGTTTATCTTGCCATGCTGGCTTGAGATGTAGTATCCCAGTTTTGTGTTTCGTTAAGTCAATGGAATTAATGCGATGTTGTTGTTGTTGTTGTTGTTGTTGTTATTATTATTATCATAGAATTTTGGGATGCATTTGGCATTCATAATAAGATTCATGCTCAGACAATTATAAAAATATGTAAGAGATCAATCCAGACCTCCATGAAGAAAATAAGTCCATGAGATTCTCTCACTTTTACAGAAGGAACCTCTGTTCTAGTACCAGCCTAAGTGGCCATAGATCATCCTATACAAGGGATGAACTTCCATTTGAAGCTCTGTCAAAAGATAATCCTCTAACTGGCGATGTCCTCTGTCTGAAGGGCTTTCCGGTCCAAATTTATTTAAAAGAATCCATTAGCAAGGATTCTTTTACTGTCTGCTAAAGATAGTTGGACAGGAAATTGGCGAGTCACACTATGATAAAGCATATAATTTGAATTTGAATTATAGTAATTATTTGTATGTGTGCATTATTTGCACGCACACAGAGAGAGAGGGGGGGGCAGTGTGGTATTGTGATGAAGGTGATGGAGTGGGAAGACCCATAGTTTCCCCTTAAGTCATATAAACAGATTGGATAACTAGACTGGGAAATCAAAAAAATTCTACTTACCAACCGGGTTGGACCAGCATGGTAGATTACAGTCTACAGTTTGCATTGAAAAGAACTTCATCTTGCAAAAGACTGATTTGGGCTGATGACAATAACACATATGTGCAGTAATACTATAGATATCATACAAACTGTTTTGCCTTTTTTGTGCATGTGATTTCTTTCCTCGTTTTCACAAAGTGGTACTGTGATATCAGCCAGGAAAAAAATAGCAGACAGGGAAAAAAAACTGTTCCAAGATTAAACTAGTAGCATATTTAATCAATCATCTCAATAACGTGGAAGCCTCTTTCATCCAGCTATCCAGATATAATGAGATCTTCCTATCTATATATGGAATAGGATTATCTTTCATACATGACTACTTTCCTATCAGACAATTAAATGGAGACAAAAGCCGAACAGGGTATTGTCGTCAGGATTTTCTTGGCCTATACTAGAAGTCTCTCAGCAGTGATTTACGGATATAGTTCTTTGAAAAGCATGCATAAGGCAAGATCTATGAAAGAAATCCAGCAATGGCCATGTGCAAGCCTTATTTAAAGTATTTAAATTAAATACTTATTTAAAGTAGAAGCCAGGTTCAGTTCTCAGTCCTCTTTATCCTGCCTGAGAAGCAATAGGTTGGGAGCCTCATCCTTGTAGCAAGGAGGGGTAGCTAACTCCCTGTTCCTTTTTATTGTAGTACTCTGGTTTCCTCTCAGGCTGTTTGCTTCTGGCCTTGCCAGATCCAATCTTCCCAGTTACGGAGTCTTGGGAACAGGATCCCAAACCACAGAGCTTAAGAGAAGAAAGAGCTCCTACATAAAAAGGAGGGAGGGAAATAGCTCTTCTTCCATAAAGGCTGCTCTGAACGAAAGTAAAAGGCATGTCAGTAATCATTTTCTTCACTCGGTTCTTAATTGTTTCGGTTTGTGTTTATGGGTACAGTAGCAGTAAAATCTCCACTAGAACCATGCCAGACTTTTTGAATAAGCATTCATTGTGAGTGCCACTTGTAGCCTGGCATCTCAAATTCATCAGTCAGATTCCTTGTAATGAAGGATTCCCCCCCCCCTTAGTTCAATCCCCACCTGCAGTATAACTACAAAGCGATCACATCGTGGGGACAATTAAGAATTTAGAAAATGTGGCTACCATGCTAAAATGGGTTATTATTCATAAGTCTTTATCACAAGAGATTTCTGGGCCCCAAATAATTCTGTTTTAAAGTTACTGAATGCCAAACATGCAACTTAAAGAGATGAATCTTCATTGCATTAATATTTCTGCTCAGAACAGCCATAATCTATTTGTGACTCCAGAGGATAAAGTAAACAAGGAGGACACAGGGATTCATGACTGCATTTTCAGAATGCGATTGTTAATTAGACATACGTGACCTGTTTGAATTGGAAGCTTAAAAGTCTTCCACCTGTAACAGTTATTTTGCTTTTCTCTATATTTTCTCATTTTCACTTGTCTAATGAGTAATGGGCTTCTTTATTATCTAGTATTATACTCGCACAGATGACTTCAAAATCTGATGCTGGTGTTTTAATCCACACTGGTGCATAACATTCTCCTTTGGTGTCTCAAGGTTAGTGACCAAAACCGATTTCTTTCTTTATAGAACTGCATTCAGCATGTGGAAGATGGGAGGAAACACTGCATAAAGTATTGAGCAAATTAAAAAAAAAATTCTGGCATCGTGAGCTGGCAATGGGGTGGGGGAACAGAGTTTGTGCTGATTTTCCTCTTTCATTTGGAACCAGTCCCAACTGTTATTAATAGGGAGCAAGAGATCCAATCCATGACTCTGTTTTGTGGAGTGCCACAGGGCTCAATACTCCCTCCGCTCCTCTTCCACATCCACATGAAGCCCCTGGGTGAGATCATCCATTGCCATAGGATGAGGTATCATCATTGTGTAGAAACCTAGGTGCACATCTACATCCTGGGTGAAGTAAGTGATGCTGTGGATACCTTTTCACGGTGGTTGCAGGCTATGGGGATCTAAATGGGGAACAACAGGCTTCAACTGAATCCTGGTAACATGGAATGGTTGTAGGTAGAAGGTTCCCCTGTATCTGGGGATTTACCAGCTTTGTTCTTAGATGGGGGTACATAATCTGGGGATTTTCCTGGACTCACAACTCCCGCTCGAGAGGCAGGTGAGAACCATAGCTAGGAAGGTCTTTGCCTATTTATGCACTAGTTATACCCTTTCCTGGATCAAGAAGCTCTTTTTCAGTCACTCATGCCCTGGTCATCTCCTGTATGGACTACTGCAACATGCTCTACATAAGGGTGCCCTTAAAGAGTACATGAAGGCTGCACTGGTGCAGAATGCAACAACACAAGCAGTCTTGGGTGCCTCTAGGGTTGAACAGGTAACAATTCTGCCAGTTTGCTTCTGAGTCAAACTTCATGGCATGGGGCCAGTTTATCTGAGGAACCATCTCATCCCAATTACATTGACTCGTCCCATCCAGTCAGGCAGGATCCCGACAACTGAAGAATTTTGAATGGTGGGAAAGAAGGAAGAGAATTTCTCTGCCATTGCCCTCCCCCCTGGAACATTCTTATCCCTAGAGGTGAGGCAGGCCTCACTCTTCTGGCCTTCTGGAAGGGTGTCAAGACTGTGTCTAAGAATGATATGCAACCTTAGGGATGATTAGTGGCTTCCACTCTTTTCACTTTTTATTATGTTCATTTTAACCATATTTTAATTCTCTTTTTATCTGTTTTAACTAAGTTTTATATTACTTTATGTTTTTATTATAAACCACCCACTTAGGTGAGGTGGGTGGTGTAGAAATGTGATAAATAAATAAATTAACAATTAAAAACAAAAAAATAGGAACTGGAAGAGTAAAACATTTTTCCCATTAACTATTAATAAAAATATCAGGACTACTATTTAATGTGCAGAAGCACCCTTATGAGAAAAGCCATTCATTTTAGGGTAAAGTGAGAGTAGATTAAAAACTCCTTTGCAACTCTTCCTTCTTCGGTCCAAAAATAACTTGCAAAGTGAAATAGCAGATCTCATTTATTGTCTGCCCACCACCCAAAAACGTATTTTCTGATATATTCACATCTACGGCAAAGCACAGTAAAAATACATGGTGATAAGACATACACAAGACATTAAAAACTGAGCTAACTTTTACTAAATGTTACAATCAATGATGTAACTTATGTAAGTAGGGTTCCTTTGTCATATATTGATAGTTACCTCACTTTCACATCCACATTAACTTGATTTTAAATGCAATTAATACATATAGTCAAGGAAGACTAATGGACTACATTCTGCACTTAACCTGGTGGACATTTTCAAATGGCACAAGTGACCAGTGCAAACCTATTTTGCATTGTAAACGACTAAATAAATCTTAATGGATTAAGAATGATCAGCTATCAACACACAAGGGAAATTAAGTGCTGAAATGCCTACATTGATTATTTTAAATTATTAGCCTTACTCTGTTCTTGAATTTGTATGCTTTTAGTGAGCTTTAACACATTTACAAGACTTATTGACTATAATTACAAGAGAATTCAAGTAATGGACACATCAATTATAAGCAACATGTCCTGACCAGACAGTTGCATAAAGAATTCTAAAGAGACCTCCATTAGCATCTTCCCTGTAGTTTTATTCCATTTTATCTGCCTTAAGAGGGCATATTAAGGGCTCATAAAAACACGTGAACAAGTTGGTGCTTCCTAAAAACCCAACAGTTGCAGAATCAAACTGTTTCCTGAAACTGGTTCCTATGCACAAATCTAGCAATAGCAGACTTTTAAAACAGCCAGAATTCCAAAATAAGAGTTTGTAAGAATACTTTAGTTTGAGTAAAGATTCTTGATGACAATATTCCTCACCTGAATCTTAAACATATTGCCCAACCACTGCTTCATCTTCTTGGAGAAAAGGAACCATTTCAGGATAGCACCAAGAATATTAATATTTTTTGCAACATCCTGAATCTCTTTTATCTTTCCATTTTCTTTCTAGAAACTGCACCAAGTTTCAACTACTGCATGAAGTTAAACCAGAGCCTCTATAATAACCCATTATTTAAAAGTACAGTAAAATAAACCTTACAGTTTTAATGAAAATATGTTCATTGAAATGTGAATTTATTATTCAAATCCATTCATAAATTTAACCAGAGAGACACCACTTGTCTAAGCAGAGCTCAGTGATTTAGAAAAGCTGTCTATTTAAAATAAAGAATGTATGGCAGGTTTATAGAAACACAGCAGTGAATTTTTACATAAATTTAGAACTGCAGCTTATGCATTTTCGGCAAAAGTGTTGTTTTAAATTTTTCCACTTAATATAAAACATAAAAAGAGAATGGAAAATGTGGAACCGCATAGGGTCTAAATTATCTGGTCCAAATATCACAGGTACTGCATTACCATTAACAATGCTTTCTAAAATGATGGCCAACTCCAAATATCATGATAATCATATGCACTTGTATCCCAAAATCAGCATACTTCACAAGTAAAAAATAAAAATACACCAAATACCCATCATTCAACTGCAATTAGTGAATTCTGTACCCAAGAGGCAGGAAACCTACCTAAGATAGTAACTTAAGGTCATCTTCTGGTCAGTATTCTACCAGTCTGGCAACTGCTTGATATCTGGGGAAGTTATTTTAGCCCAGTTAAAAAGTAAATAAAAAGCTGCACTGTAACCCTCTCTATGCAGAATGAAACTACCAATTAGGGGTGTGCATGTTTCCAAAACTATTCAAAAGTGCTTTAGCTCCTGAACAAGTAAAGCAGGTCTTCTTTTTCAGGGTTCTGCACCTGAGTTCAAGGAATTCAAAAGGACTCCACTCAGTCAGGCTGTAGTTAGAACAAACTAGGGTCAACAAATATCTCAAAAATGGGTGAATATATATATATATATATATATATCTAACATATCCCTAGGAAGCAAATAAATAAATAAATGAACAGAAAAGATGTCTGAACTGATCTGGAGAAATTTTCAAAGGCAGATCCCAACTTGTAGAATCCTATGCACACCCATTTTTCTCAAGCGTACTAGTACTGCATAGGGACTCAAATATAGGTAGTTCTCACTTACCACCACAACTGAGCCCAGAATTTTTGTTGCTGAGAGATTTGTTAAGTAAGTTTTGCCCCATTTTATGACATATCTTGCCATTGATGTTGAGTGAATCACTGCAGTTAAGTTAATAACACGGTTGCTAAGGGAATCTGGCTTCCCCATTGACTTTGCTTGTTAGATGATTAGAAAAGGTGATCATATTGCCCTGGGACATTGCAGCTGTCATAAATATGAGTCAGTTGCCAAGCATTTGAATTTTGATCACGTGACCATGGGGATACCGCAATGGTTGTAAGTGTGAAAAATGGTCATAAGTCACTTTTTCCAGTACTGTTGTAACTTTGAGCGGTCACTAAATGAATTGTTGAGGACTACCTGTAACACACAATGACATGGATTCACTTTTGGAAGGAAGGAAGGAAGGAAGGAAGGAAGGAAGGAAGGAAGGAAGGAAGGAAGGAAGGAAGGAAGGGAAGGAAGGAAGGGAAGGAAGGAAGAGGGGGAGAGAGAGAAAGAAAAAGAAAGAAAGAAAGAAAGAAAGAAAGAAAGAAAGAAAGAAAGAAAGAAAGAAAGAAAGAAAGAAAGAAAGAAAGAAAGAAAGAAAGAAAGAAAGAAAGAAAGAAAGAAAGAAAGGAAGGAAGGAAGAAAGAAAAAGAAAGCTTCCTAGGGATGAGAGGGTGATTAGTCCAAGTCATTAGTTGGCTTTGTGTCTAAGGTGGGACTATAATTCATGGTCTCCCAGTTTCTAGCTTGGTACCTTCTACATTGAACTAGCTCTCTTGGTGTGAGTCCACTGAGCTGATCATTGCCACATATAGTGGTTCAGAAATGAACCATCCCCAAGTTCGTTGGAGATCAATACCTACATATCTCAGTTACCCACCTCTGTTTCATTTTATTTGTGCTCTCTTTAAACTCCAGTCCTCCCTTTAGCTTAATATCTTTATCCATCAAATAAATAATCTCAGATTGGGATTTATACAAACTCAATTAGTGGAAGACTAGATAGAGCCATACCAATATGGTATCAACAGAAGCAGCAGTAAAGCTAAAATGTGTTGTTATATGTGTTCATAGGTAAAGGAAACATTTAGTATATCTGCTTGGGTAGATATAATTATGCAACTCGTCTGTTCATACATGGACTTTGCTGAATGTCTCATTTCATCAACATCTCTTGCCTGGTGGCTTGCTCCTCACTTAAAAACATACTATAAAGCCCCTTGGCACCTAATCTTTGATAGAAAAGGAAGAAGACAAGACAAAAAAGGGGAAGTAAAAAGGGAAATAAAACTCCAGATCAATGCCACATATACATACATACATGAATGAAAAATTTGCCAAGCAATTCCACATTGTACAAGCAGAAGAGATTCATTATTGCAAAGGAAAATATCCTATGAAACCACAAATTATTCACTTAATGAGTTACAATGAAATTGGTGAATTATAGGTTTGTCTGGGGATATAATCTTTAAAATGTATATTAACAAAAGAGATGCCATTGAAAACTTTTAAGAAAATTAATTTTCCTGTTCTTTGGCTTCTAAAAAATACTCCTAGAAACTAACATCTCAATCTTTAAGCACTGAACATGGAAATCATATATTGTTGGAATACAGTATTAGAAGGACTGATTTACAAGTTTCAAAAGGAGAAGAGGGAGAAGGAAGGAAGGAAGGAAGGAAGGAAGGAAGGAAGGAAGGAAGGAAGGAAGGAAGGAAGGAAGGAAGGAAGGAAGGAAGGAAGGAAGGAAGGAATTTTAATTCAATTTCCATCACAAAACATTAACTGAACAACTCATCAATACGTACCTGTATGAGTACGGATATGAGCAAGGAACGCCATTGAATTACTACTTCTGCATATCTTCCCACAATATTTGCAAATATTGCCTTTATTTTCTTCTCGCTCTCGGACAATTTGTTCAGTATCTTCAACAATATACTTATTGACTTCCCGGAGCAGTTCTTCATGTTGTTCTTTTATGTGAAGGAATAAATTTTGTTCAGAATCAAAAGGTTCTGTGCATTTCACACATTTAAAGGTGGCACCCCCTTCCGGCAACTCTTCAACACTTGCTTGTTCATTTCTCAAATGGCCAGCACTAGCCAGATGCTGATGAAGGCTGCTCTCAGTGTAGAACGATTTTCCACATAATAAGCAATGGAAATGCTTCTCCTTTGATGGATGCTTCATGGCTATGTGAACATTTAGTCCACTTAAACCATCTGCTAAAAAACCACAGTCATCACAACAAATTCGTGGAGATTCTTTCACAGGATGGCCTTCTACCTTCTTCTTTTTTCCATCATTCCGTGGGCAATCTACTTTTATAGCCCTATCCCAACTTTTTTGCTTATTCAGATTCTGGCCATCAACTGGGTGATCAACTTGTTCACAATTCTCTTCATGGTTTATTTTCACTATTGAAGAATCAAATTGACCACAGTTTTGCATCCCTGTTCCATCTACTATTTTGCCATCAACACTGTTTAAAGCATCCAAAGGTATATCATTTTTGTCCATGACTTCAGTTACTGAACTATCTGAGCCCCAAATATTATTCAAAGATACTCCTGTTTCTTGCTGGGCATCTATTAAGGTACCCTCTTCTTCCACTGTAGGACATTGCTTAGTGTTTATCTGTTGCTGTAAAATTTGGATGTTTTTAAAACTGTCAGTACTTTCACTGATGCTTTCCTGCTCCAGTGCACTACTAGTGTCTGAAACCATAGACAAATGGGTTTCATCTGTTTTCACTTCTTCAGTAGCTACTTCTGAACTTTCATATCTTTTTCCAGAATCTTCCTTCAGTTTGTTTTCATTCTTCATTAAATCTGAATTTGGAGAACTTTCATCAAAAGCCATGTTTCCATTTCCAGGATCTGTTGCCAAATGAATATTTGATTTTGCTATTTCTTGATTTTGATGCAGAACACAATCAATTGTTTCCTTAAGGTCAACCATCTCATTGAGTTTAAGACCTTCATTTTGATCGTTTTCTTCACCACTTGTATTTTTTCTGCCTTGATCAGTTCCATCTTCAGTTTCACCATCTAGAGGCTCAAGAATGCAATCTTTAGAAACCTTTGAAGCAACACTGTCTTCTAATGCCAGATAGGTAGGTGACTTATTCACTTCGTGCATGACCTGATTGTCTGGGTTTTCCTCTTCAATGTTACTTTTGGACTTTGTTTCATCTAATGAAATCTGAAGATCTTCTGTACTTTGCTGCTCTTCTTCAGAAACAATAGCAGTTTCTTTGGCAATACTTGCTACATCTGTCTCCTCTCCAGAGGAAGCACCTATATACGACTGTCTTTTAATTTTATGCTTTTCTGTTGCTGCATGCCTAATCATCTCTCGGCGAGTAACTGCATAATAGTCACAGGCCATGCAGTAGTATTCAAATTCTTTAGTATGCTTGCGTTTTATATGTACTTCCAAGGAAGAAAAAGAATGTGCAATGAAGTTACAATGGGCACACTTATTATCATTTGCAGTTGCTAGCCTTGTTTGAACCAGCACATTTTTATCTTGGCTAATGTTACTCGATTCTGCAATTTTATGTTGTGTTTCAGAAACGTTTCTATCTCTATCTATTTTGGGAAGGTGAATTATATTTTTGACATTTAATTGGATGGTATTGTCCTGTTCATCTCCCTTGCTTTCCAAAATAGCTTGATCTGTCTCTGAAGTCTGATCGTTAGAAACTATGAATTCTTTTGAAAGACTTCCTGGATCATCTGTTTTCTTCGTGTTGGCTTCAATATTATCATTTTCTGGGCAAACAATAAACTCAACGTTTTTCTCTCCATTGGCTTCCAAGCGGCCTTTATGCTTCTTTGTAGCACAATGGCGTTCCATATCACCTTTAGTTACAGTATAGTAATTACATACTTTGCATAAATAGCTATACTGGTGGCTATGCTTTCGGCGAATGTGGACAGTCAAGTTTGTTACACTAGATGCCAATAGACCACAATGAGGACATGTCCGAGAAATTGTCCCTTTAGGTCTACCTTTCTTTTGCAGGCTGCCAAGAATCAACTCACTATCTTTAATTGTTTCATTTGATGGGTACAACTCTTTATTTATTGATACCTTCTGCAGAGAAGAGAAAGGTGCACGTATGCTCTCATTCTCTAATGCCGTCTTTAAACTTCCACAAATAGGGGCTTCAGTTCCTTTTTTACCATCTGTCCCACCTACACATATCTTTTCAATACATTCCTCAAATCGTAAGCCAATGTTATTTTTTCTGGCATTTTCAAGGTGTTTACTTCGCTTAATGTGTTTTTCCATGCCTTCTTTGCTTAATGAATAAAGGTTACACGCTTTACAAAGGAAATGGTATTCCTGAGCATGGCGAAGTTTTATGTGCCTTGTAAGCACAGAAGAAGACCTTGTTTTATAAAAACATTTTTTACACTGAAATTGACTTCTGCTCAGAACAGACTCCTTGAGCTCACTACCAGGATGTAATATTGAGAGCCTGAGGTCTGCCTGTTGTGCTTTCAATTCTACAACCTTTGGAAGTTCACCTGAAGGACAAGATGTTGAATGCACAGCCAGATCACTCTGAAGCGACTGAATGGTATTTCCTTGAGACAATAAATCACTATGATGCTCAGTTGCATTATGAGCTGCTACTTCTTCTTTGGTTAGAAAATACTTGCAGCAAGCAGAACAAGAGAAAGCCATGCTATGCTCATCAGACATGTGTTTCCCAAGGCTTATGTCATTTGGGGCAAGAAATGAACATTTAGGGCAATTTATCTTGCAACTGTCTATATGATTATTCTTTTGACGACGTTCCAGGTCCTTGCTGTCAGAGGAATATCCATATATTTGACAATGGACTTTAAATTCAGCATGAGTTTTATCAGCATCCAATTTCAGGTCTTCTTTATTTGATGAGGTACATCCACCATGATTACAAGGATCTAGTGTTCTCTGCTCATCAAGTTCCTTTTCTGATGTAGTCTTATGTTCCAGTATATTTTTTTCATTCTGATGTAATGCTTCTGTTTTAGGGATATCTGCGTAGAAATCCTTGCCATCACCTTCACTTTGTAAAACTTTGGCCTGTGATAAATCACTCCGATGCAACTCTCCCCGAACACTATGCTTCACTCTAAAATCAAGCTTGCTTTTTTTACCAACACCTAAAAGATTGTATCTTCTTTTAATCTGTTGATTTATTCTGAAAAAAGTGCTTTGCCTGAAAGTCATTCCTCGTGATCGGATTCTTCTTTTTTTGTGGACACTACCTAATAAGCCAGTGGCGTTTAAGTTGCTAGCTGTGACTTGACTACTTTTAGCAGGTTTCAATAAACATGGATTGCATTCTGAAGACTCTGATACATCTGATTTTTCAAAGAGGACTTCACCATTTCCATCCATTTTCCACAATAAGGCCTCTTCCTTAGTAATACATTCTGTTGGTTCAGTAGATGGTATCATTTCAACTAAACGTTGACAGTTTTCTTTCAAGTTCTCTATCTTATTGCTTGAAATTCTTAAATGATCTGAAAGCTCATCTCTTATTTTTTGTTTATTAGATGCCAATTTCGTTCTGACATTCTTTTCTTTGATTGAAAACCGCTGTTTTTTAAAAAAGGATTTTTTTGTTAACATCTTTACAAATCCACCACGGGCAGCCAGATTTTGTCGCCGGAGGTGTGTCTTGCCGAGAAAATGAGCTTGTAGGAGAGCTTCCTTAAAAGTCTGATAACCACAGAGATCACAAAAATATGTAAGTTGGCCAGAAGTCTGCTTGATGTGCGCTTGCAAAGATGAAGTATGCTCTGATTTAGAAGTACAATACAAACTCTCTTTTTCTTTCAATTGCTTAAGGTGATGTTCCTGAATATGGTTTTCTAAATCATGAGCGGAGCAAAAAATCTCCATACAGGTTTTGCATTTTGAAACATTCTTAATACTACTCATTGTGTAATTAATGCCAGTTGAATTATCTAAGATAGATGATCTGCATTCTGGAAGTAATATTTCATTCTCTTTAGAACGTTCATTTTCCATAGGTGTTATCTGTACAGTATTATCTTCGGGCACAAATTCTTGTTGAATGCATGAAGAATTTGATGAAAATGAACATCTACTCGGAGAAGTGTTTACAGCCACTTTTCCTACTGGTTTATTTGTCCCATCAACAGAATATTCATATGTTATAGCATCAGAGGGGTTTCCTTCATTCTCTTCTGCAGGTTTTGAACCAACCAGCTTTAATCTTTTCGAGACAGGTTCATTTTCAGTTATAGTTGTTTCATTAAGTTCCTGATCAGTTAATTGGGATAATGGCCGTTTAGCCAAGCCATTTTCTTCTGGGTTTTTCAATGGATTTTTCGGTTCTTTCATCAAAAGCATTTTTGAGTTAGAAAAAGATTCATTGGGAGTTTTTCCTGCTAAAATATTTTTAGCGCTGTCTTGTGGTAACTCATTTTCTATTTTTTCATCACATTCATAACTCTGTTTTTTTTCAACATTCATCCTTAATGAAGATAATGTAGAGTACAATTCCAATAAAATGAATTAGTACATCTGTTCTAGGAATATCTAAAAAGAGAAAAAAACAGAAAGTATAAATTAGCTTCTGTGTACATAAAAACAAACATGTTTTATTACAATCCAATTCGTAACTTGCCGAATAAATGCTATTACTTTTCAAATTTTTCAAGGACATATTCAGCTATAGATTTTGGTAAATATTTTCTTATATGGAACAGTATGTTTTGACATCTAAATAAAAAATAGGATTATTTTTTTTGCACAATAGACATTGGTAAAAATCATGGAAAACAGAAATAATTTGTAGTGACTCTGAAAACAAAATTTTGTAACAATTTACAACAATGCAAATAGACATTACTTAATTCCAGCACTTCTGAATAGAATTATATACTTTAAGTCAGAGGTCCCCAACCCCCAGTCCGTGAACTAGCACCGGTCCACAGCATGTCAGAAACCGGGCCGTGCAAACAAGCGAAGCCCCATCCATGGGATGCAGGCAGCACACGAAACCACGCCCCCTCCGGTCTGTGGAAAAACCTCTCCCCACAGAACCGGTCCCTGGTACCTAAAAGGTTGGGGGCCTCTGCTTTAAGTGGAACCAATCCACAGAAGCCATATTAAGGTTGCAATATAAATAATGTCCATTTTGGGAATTCAAATTTAAAAGGTGTGACCTTTGTGTTTGATAGTTGACATAATATTCTAAGAACGCATTGCATTTATTTAAAGGGCAACTAGAAAATAGAGAAAAAATATTATTTCCCCAATTAAGTTCTATAACTAAACAACTGACTTCAAACTGAATTTTATGTTAAGAAGGCATGATTTACTCAAAATAATGAAATGTAACTAAACAAGCCAGCACCAAAATCTAAAGATGGCATCCATTCAAATAAAAATAATTTTCCTTCCAAGTTAAGCTTGGCTCTGGGATTCTGGGACTCTTGAATATGTCCATTTTGTTGCTGCTGCTATTGTTTTCTTGGCAACAACACGGAAGTGATTTGTCTGTGCCTTCTTCTGAATTGTTTATTGTACAATCTATATAATTCTAGGTAGTTTGGATGCTGTTTTATTGCAAGCAGCAATATCAAAAATAGACTTGTTCAGACTGCCCCCACTATACTAGGCCTGTGCAAATCATGTCAAGGTGCCTCTAAAGGCCACTGACACATTCAAGGAACTACAACCGTGTCAGAGCTTCAAGAACTAGATCCAGATAGATGTTTCACTGATGAGTAAAGGAAGATATTAGATTATTTCTGTAATCATAGAATCTTACAGCTGGAAGGAACCTCAAGAGGTCTTCTAGTCCAACCCCCTGCCCAAGGCAGGAGTCCTTATACCATCCTGTACAAATGAATGTCCAATTTTTTTCTTGGAAACCTCCAGCACTCACAACTCAGGGAGACAAGTTATTCCATTATTTAATTGGTCTCAGTCAGGAAATATCTCCTTAATTCCAGGTAAGATCTCTCTTAATGAGTTTCCACCTGTTCCTTCTTATCTTGTCCTCGGGTGCTTTGGAGAATAAGTCAACCACCCCATCTCTACCCCTCAAATCCTGGAACAGTTATCATGTCACCCCTAATCCTTCTCTTTGTTAGGCTAGACATGTTCATCATGTGGTTTATCGCCAGACCTTTTATCATCTTTGTTCTCTGCACTCTTTCTAGGATATCAGTGTCTTTTTTGTATCGTGGTGACCAGAACTGGACACAGTATTCCAAGTGTGGCCTCAGTAGTACAGTATAAAGCGGTGCTATCACTTTCATAATCTTGATACTATCCCTTCATTGATGCACTCCATTTTTTTGGCAGCTGGAGCACTCTGCCAAGTACTTAAGTGGTGATCCACTAGTACACTTAGATCCCTCTCACAGGCACTACTGTTGAGTCAGGTATTGCCTATTCTGTACCTGTGCATTTGTTTTTTCCTGCCTAAATGCAGGACCTTACTTTTCTCACCACTGAACTGCATCTTATTAGACAGGACCCAATGCTCAAGTCTGTCAAGATTCTTCTGAATCTTGAGTCTGTGTTCCAAAGTACCAGCAATTCCCCCTAGCTTGGTCTCATCTGCAAATTTGATGGCTCCCCTTCTAGCCCCTTGTCTAGATCATTTAGGAAGATGTTGAAGAGCATCATGCCCAAGACAGAACCTTGAGGTACCCCACTGCATGCTTCTCTCCACGTAGATATAGTTCCATTGAAGACTACATGCTGTGCGGTTGGTCAGCCAGTCGCAAATCCATCTGGTAGTGGTACTGTCTATCCCTTATTGTTCTAGCTTTCCAAGAAGTAGGCTTTGTCAAATGCCTTACTGAAGCTCAATTATACTATGTCCACTAATTTAGTAACTTTATAAAAAAAAAGGCGATTAGGTTTGTTTGACATGATCTGTTTTTAACAATCCCATGCTGGCTTCTATTAATCACCTTGTTCATTTCCAGGTGCTCACAAACATGCTACTTGATTATTCTTTTCTAGGATTTTCCCAGGTATTTATGTCAAGCTGATTGATCTGTTGCTTCCTTGTTCCACTTTTTTCCCCCTTTTCCAGTGCTCTGGCACTTCCTCTGTGCTCCAGGAGCTCTGAAAGATTTTGTTCAGTAGTTCCGAGATCATATAGGCCAGCTCCTTCAGGACCCTGGGATGTAACCTTAATAAATATGCTAGTTTTACATTATATATCCATGGAAATAATCTGTCAATATTCAGCAATAGCAAAGAATGTATTCTAGACTTTAATTAATACAGACGTGGCCTACATCTCCCTCATTACAACTAATGTCCAATGATATGAAAAGCAGCAAGTGATATTTACAGCCTCAAAGATCAGATCTCCTCTTTTGCATAAGTTAAAACTACCGGCAGCTCAAAAATGTGGAGTTTGAAAACGATTATCCTTTCACCAGGAACCAGGCAACTCAACGTGGAAAAGTTCTGCCATGTATTTCCGTACTTCAGCTCTCTGCCTTATAATATGAAATGGCATGATGTCTGCAGTCCTAAATTGTCAAATTGTGTAATGATTAGAGATCACCTTGTGTCCCCTTAGAAAAAGCTCCACATTTGTTGCTAGATTACTGTGACCTTCATTCTAGGACCTTCCTTCTTGAGGACTAACTCAGCATTCACCAAATAAGAAAACAAAAATCTAAATAGTTATGCTAGTATATTAGTGAAAATGGAAAGATAGATAATACAGTAAAAAATAAGGAAACAGAAAGCAGATACACATTACATTTAAAAAAATATTTCTAAATAAAGATATAGTAAATTCTTTCATTTTCTCATGGGGGGACATGTTCTGGAGCTTAACTTGCTGTCTCCCACAAAGGGGATGCCTGCTTTATTAGCGATGCTCCATTTCAGCACTGAAGCCAGCTTGAAAAAACTTTGGCTTCCTTTCTGCAAACTTTGTTTAGGTTGGTGAATTTCTGAAAAAGAGGGGCATTCAGAAACTGAACCGCAACAGTACTGCTTCCAAACGGGTGGTCCACAACTTACAACCCACAACTGAGGCCCAGATTTCTGCGGCTAAGCAAGGTAGTTAAGTGAGTTTTGCCCCATTTTACAACCTTTCTTGCCACAGTTGTGAAGTGAATCACTGCAATTATTAATAGCACGGTTGTTAAGTGAATCCAGTTTCCCCATTGACTTGCCAGAAGATCACAAAAGATGATCACATGATCCCGGGACACTTCAACCATCATAAATAGGAACCAGTTGCCAAGCATCCAAATTTTGATCATGTGACCATGGGGATGCTGCATTGGTCATGTGAAAAATGGTCATGAGTCACTTTTTTCAGTGCTGTTGTAACTTTGAGTGTTCGTTAAATGGATGGATGTAAGTCGAGGACTACCTGTAGTCTGTATAATATTGTCACTACCGCATATGTGCACATGGACGTAGATCAAGCTCATAACAGCATCGCTGCAAATCAGTTAACTGCCTTCTCACACACAAGCATTAATTGCCCCTTGTCCCATTAAAGCAAGTTGCAGCATAGAAAGGTACTGGGTGGGCTTAGCTATAACCTTTTTGGTTATTTCAGTGGAAGTGCAATGTCACAATAGCCTCAAGAAAAATATGAAATATTTCACACTAAGCTGTGCTTAATAATAAATCTAACGGTTTTTTTAAAAAAATACAACCACACAAAGTGGAAGTTATCAGCATAAGAAAAGTATTTTGATGACACCTGGTGGCCATTTTACACAAGGAGACTAAAACCGAAATGCTCATTCATCAACACAGCGTCGGAGTTCAAACAGTGAATTACAAGATTCCGGCATTTCATGCATCTCGGGCTATTTTTGCACTGATTATGCCTACCCATAAACATATACTTTCTACTTTCATTCATTGTTTAACATATTTCTAAAATGTCAAACACTTACTATAAACATTTAAAGGTCCACAGTAAGTTTCACATGTTCAGTTGAGCTCCAATATATCATGAGACGGAAAGATTCAGCAAAACTGTAGCTAACATACAAATTCAGTGCCACTGAAAGCAGATATATGATATCCCATGCAGCTGTCATTTTTTTAAGTTATTTTATTATCAGTGTAATGAGACCACCTATTACAATCAAAGATGTAATAATGAATTTTCTTTACAGCTGGAGAGAAATGGAATATCAAACCAGAACAGGTTGCATAAATTCTTCTTGATATTTATTGCTAAATGTAATTTTTATCTATAAAAAACTGACATGATATATTAAACAAATGAAACATGGAATTTACCGCCTTAGCCTAATTTAATTTAAATGGTCTATTCACAAAATGAAGGGAAGGTTTCCACATGTATTATTATATCCCTTCTACTAACCCCTTATAGTTTTTCCATTACAAACCATATTGTTTCTAAGATTTTATAACTCAGTTATAAAATTTCCACTCCAGACCCAAGTACTGATATACTTGTCATGTAAATTTTTTTAAAAAAATCCTATTGCAGAATGAAAAGATTCCTAGAAATGCAACAAAACATTAACGCTAGGGTGCTGAAGATACTTTTTGGAAATTATGACTTAGTGAACTCAATAAGACTTGCTTCTGTGTTGAATATATTTCAGATCATGCTGTTAAGATAAAATTAACAGCCATCAGTGCTCTCAATTGACAGGTAGCACAGTCTAAATATGTTTCATAATAGAGATAAAGATCAGCAGAATACATCTCAGGCCAAGGAAAATAATGTTTCATATCTACAACTGAAATAAAGTTTTAGTAATTATAACTTTAGTCCTGAACACAGATTCACACCACCAACCTATAACAATCTACTCTGTCATGGAATTTTCTCTCCCAAACCTCAGCACATCTTAAGTCCAGTAGTTTAAAAAATCATGGCTCTATTTGTCTAAATATAGCCAAAGAAACCAGCTACAGACAACAGTTTACATAGCTCATTGTTACCCATAAAACCCCTTAATGGCACAGGTCCTGACTACTTGGGAGAGCCATCTATGTTGCCCAAATGTTTTTTTTCCTGTCCTGAAAGATTAGCTACAGCTGATCCCAGCGCTGACCAGATGATAAGGGGAAGAATCCACGAATGGAATAAACTTAATAAAACCTGCTGTTCTCAAGTAGCTGGGAGCCAAATCTACGTCTGTCTGGGCTGAAGACCAAATCGAAACTGGGGGCGTGTCCTCAGCCAGACGGGCGTGGCAGCTTTGACTGACTTGGTCTACTTGGGCAGGAGGTCAGAATTAACCCATTGGTGGATTCTCCATTCTTCATGCTGGAGAAGCAGGCATTCTCGGTGATGGCTCTTGTCCTGTGCGGATGATATATACCCAAATATCTGTACTGCTCCCATCTTTTGAGTTTCTGCAAATTGTTCCAAGACCTGGTTATTCCCCCAGGCCTTGAGTTAGGATGGTGATTGATCCATTTGATTTTTTTGATTCTGCCTTCTGGTCAGCTGCATTCTTTTTCTTTGATGTGTTGTTTTCTTTTCATTTTAAATTGCCCAGAGTCACTGCAGAGTTGGGTGGCCTCAAAATTGAATCAATCAATGAATGAAGAAACAAACAATTAACCATTATCCAAAATGAGAAATTATGTTTTATGATGATCGATAAACAAGTCACAACAGTCATTAAACAAATCATATGATCATAGGTCTGAATCTAGTTGATTAAATGGGCATTTGTTTGTTGGGTTTTGCCAGAAAATGCTTTTTAAAAAAATGCAAAATGAGATCACAGGACACTGCAACAGAACATAAATGCAACTAGTTGCCAAGCATCCAAAATGAGATCACATGACTGCAGGAGTGGTGCAACAATCGTAACTTTGAGGATGTGTTGTAAGCAACTTTTTCCACCTTTTTCTTTCTGTTCTCACATCCACCGACCTATTCAGTCTTAAGTGTTCGGTTTTGAAATTCATACAACTAGGCCCTATAATAGTTCTAGGCCTACTAAAATGCACAACACAGAGGAGAGCACAAAAATATTTATGCAATTTAAAAACAAAACAGCATTTCTGTTATGAAGGAAGCAAAAGGCCAACTGTTGCAAGTAACAGTATTAGTTGGTGTTGAGTTTTTTTATATGAAAATACTAAACTGGATCTAAGGCACCGCCGCTATCCAGAAGACAACATCAACTGAGAAAAAGGGGGTGTATTTAACTTACCAGTAAAGAAGAACTAATGGAGAGTAATAGGCCAGTTTGGAATGAGCTATTTCAATTCATCAAAGCCAGGAAAGGGATCATTAAACACAGCAGTGCAAACGTATCAAATTATAAGAAAGACGACAAGTGAAGTTAGAAATAAAAAAATGTCAGTTTTGTATACTGCTACTATGTGCCCTTTGATTCATCATCGGGAAAGCAAGGTTAAAGGACAAACTGCAGCCCTCTAGCACACTCAAGTGGGGTAGCCACACACGCTTTCATTGATAGCAAATCATACCATGGGTATATTATAGAAAGAGTCACTGTGGTGGTAACACGGTTTAATGATAATTAGAGGCAAACTCTAATTTATCTTTATCACAATATTTGTTTGTTTTAACAAGCCCAAGCATTGAATATAGATTTAAGAATTAATCTGCACTGTTTCTACACCATGATACCAAATAAGACCAAGCATATGGTTTAACTAGTGTTGCCAGGAAGGTAACATGGAATTTATTCTTTCCAGTAAGAAACAACTCAGTGTATCCAGGCAAGCAACTATGTCTTATTCTGTGGACAGTCCCACACTGCAACTAGCATATTTCCCAGTTTTCACACCACCAGTCATCAAAGTAATAGTTCATACATCTTAATTACACCAACAAGGACTGCCTACTTTTACAGTCCCTTCTATCCAAAAATAAGCAACTGTACGTGGCTTACTTTTACTGGAAAGAATTGTACCTCAAAGTCAAGAAACTGAATTGATGCATCTTTGCAAATTTGCGAAAAGACATTTATGAAACTGAAATAGTTTGCAAGCCTGCAACTAAAAGCTACTCCTTACTCATTTCTGCTTGCTTCACTGTCCTTATTGTTTTCAAATGATGTTGAAAATGTTTATTCATACAATACACAATGTTGATTCACACAATGCATGAGTAATGCATCATCAGAAGTCCTTTAATGTTGAGAAGCCAAGACTAAGATTTCTCTGGTAGCACACAAACTGCAGTGTGCAGACTATGAATATACAGGAACTGCTGTAAGCCTATCATGATTTTCCTGTTCAAGGATTTAAGGTCCATCAAAGACAATACCATCTTTGTCGTTAAAAGAATATTGAAGCGTATTTCCCACTTTGAAGCTAGAGCTATTTCAATCCACAATGACATGGATACTACTTGCTTTAATGAGTAAGTACATCCAGAGGGTGCTCTTTTTATGAGCAGATTCTGTTGATGAGACCAAAACCTCACAATTTAGCATCTATATAATTAGTTCCTGCTTGTAACATCTAAAATGGCAATAGACTCACTGGCTGAATCTAGATAAAGGTAAAGGGGCGGTGTTAATCTCCATTTCCTAGCCGAGGGAGCCTGCATTGTCCAAAGATGCTTCTGTGGTCATGTGGCCAGCATGACTATGCACCGAGGTGCACAGAACACGGTTATCTTCCAACTGAAGTGGTACCTATTTATCTACTGGCATGTGCGTGCTTTCACACTGTTAGTCTGCAGGAGCTGGGGCAAGTAACAGGAGCTCACCCCGTCACAAGGTGCTTGGGTCTCCAACCCAGACTGTCAGCTTTCCAGCTGACAAGTTCAGCATCTTTAACCACTGAGCCATTGCGTTCCCTAATCTAGATAATAGATGATTGTGACTTCAGCTATTTTGAAGTCATTTCTAAACTAAGTAGGGTTTTTTCACCATAAACACCAGCCTTAGAATCTATCCATCCATCCATCCATCCATCCATCATCCATCCGTACATACATACATCCAAGCAAGCAACATGGTTTCTAGAGGTTGGCAAACAATTGCAAACACTGTTGGATGATATTTCAATCCATTTCAATCCAGCTTTAAGACTGATTTAGACATAAAAGAAGCCTGGTTATGTTCATGGAAAATTCATGACAGAGGACATTATTAGCTTCTCTGCCTGTCATCACATACAATCAAAGTGTTGTTTTAAAAATGATACACAAATAAATTGAAAGTTCATCAATTGTGTTCTTTGTCTGTTTTGTTTTGCCTTTTAAGGACTGTGTGCCAAGTATCTTTTTTATTTGCCTAGATCTTTAAACTTTAGTTTAGGGCAATTTACTTTTAACAAATTGTTATAAGTCCAATTGTTTAAATTATTCTATTGGCTGTTTTTAATTATTTTTTATGTAGCCAGCTTTGAGTGAAGTGGGATATAACATTAAAATAGATAGATAAATCTAGATAAATAGATAAATCAATAAATTATCAAACCCATACTGTTCTGTAAATTATTATGAGTTGCAATCATGGAAAAATACTGTTCTCTTATATAAATGTTATAAAGCCCTAAATTTAGAATGCAAAGTTTCCATTTTATTTAAAAATTAAAAGTCATGCTGTGCTGCAGTTGTGTTTGGCAGTTGAATTAGTGGCACCCCAACTGAGTTAAACAGTGCCTTTTTCCTATTAGGATATATATTACCATATCTTTTTGTTTAAAGGTCTAAGAGAAAGCTAGAGGGAAGAAAGTACAACAAAGAAGAAAAAAATAAATATGAAAAAAATGAAGTGTAATGAAAGACAGCAAGAGCCAAGATACTGAGAAAACCTGACATCAGCAAAAAAAAAAAAAAAAAGCATGCTAGCTAAAAGTCAAAGAGGAAAGTATTTAAAAAACTGAAATTTCAATATCTCAAAAAATTGTGAATGGCAGTATCTTCATTCAGACCACAATCACTCCAAATGGAAGGAGTACAGATATACAGATTCAGTTTGTCCATGCACAAACCGAAACAGGCTGTTTTAAGTGTTTTATCTCAAGTCTGGCTTTACTGAAAATTACCTCTACAGTACTGAACAATTCTGATGGATCAGACAAATTAAAGTACACTGAAGATCTTGTTTTTTTAAATCAAGATTGTTTATGTGGCCTTGTTTTAGAAAGCCCTTTGCCTTCCACCATGGTTTCATCATGATTACTTGGCAGTATTACTTCCACTTACATGCATGTTTATTGGAAACTGGAGCACATACCCCATTTTCTTGGGAACAAAATAAAAGTTCACTTCATGTAAGTCTACTCCATCTCAAGCGTTTTTACTGTATGATTTATTTATTCATTTATAATTCATTTCAATCCTATATAAAAATCTAAATAGCATACAAATGCTATCCTAGTGTTTTATTGCAGTATATCAGGTAAAATCGAAGGACGTTGCCAAGAAATGGAAACACATATACTGTAGAACAAGAGTGTCAAACTCGCCGCATCACGTGACGTATCACGATGTATCACAACTTTTTTTGCATTGCCGGAGCTGGGGTGGGTGCGGCCTCCGTATGATGCAACCGGCCCGCAGGCTGGCAATCTGACACCCCTGCTATAGAATAACATTAGAAAAATGGGCCTCCTGTAAAATGTGGATCTTTTTCAACAGATATAAATCTAAAATTGTTGAATTAGCTAAAAAGTATAGTCCTATACATTATTTCCAGGTACAGGAAATTACTTCTCCAAGTTCAATGAAACTTAATATATATACAGTGGGTAGAGAATTTAATCCAACTGGATCTACGTACTTTTCATTTACTCTTAAACTTACTCATGAAACTTTATGTTACGCCTATCTACACAAAGTATAGGGACAGTTCAAAGATCTCATTTGTTTGGAAAGCAGAGACTGTTTTTAACAATGCCTTTTATTTACAAATATATAAGCTGAATAACTAATATAGGGGCACTAAAGCAACCCAAATTACAAAGCCACTGAGGTGTCATAGTTAACATGTTGGATTAGGTTTGTGGTGACCCAGCTTCAAATTTATTCTTAGCCATGGATGCTTCCTCTTCGCCAATCTATGCAAAAATATTTTTTTTTCCTGAACTAAAAGGCAGATAGCAATGCAGAAAAGTAAAACTAAAATCCCATCACTTGCTGACATCATACCATCATTTTAATATTACATGTTATGTGGAAAGAAGAAAAATGGAAAACGATGCTGCCCCCATCATTAGCAACCAATCTCTGAAATCATCCGGTCCCTAAAGAGAACTATATGAATGAACATTCACCGGGAATGCAAAACAGCTTAGCTGAGAAGAATAACATTCTAGGCACTGTAGCTTTCATTTCATCTAAATTCTAGAATTCTACAGTGCAATTCATGCTTATCCTATAATATTCCTGCTCTTGAAAGAAAACAAGTTGTCAAAAATTCAAAAGTTTCATGTATGTAATAATAAAATTCATGAACCTTGGGAGGTTTGTTACCAAACTGTCATTTTCTATTTGGATCCTTTCCGTAGTGCTGCTAACTACATGAGCGCAACGTGTGCACACACAGCAAATTCAAAAAGCAATCTTCAAATAAGCATCAGAAGTGGTGATATGTTGTCCTCACTAGAAGATTTACCATAAATCTAAGCTACTTGCCTGTTCAAGTGCAATAGAAAACTATTAGTAAATATGCTTACCTCTTAATATGGATTATTATGCACTTGCACTATGGACCTATACTTCAAGATAGAGGGCAACTGAACCAACCAAGGAAAGACATGTATGTACAGTTGCCAAATCCTTCCTTCTTTAGATTCTCAGCCAAATTGGGAAAGGGGGAAGAAAGTAGCATTTTTCCCTTGAACTTGTGGCCAGAAAAATAAAGTGAAACTTGCCAAAATCAATACCCTGTATCCATAAGCCTTGTCCTCTACAATCCCCATATAAAAATCCCAGTTTTGTGCATTTTGTGCACAAATCATTCAAATCAGTATACGATAAAAATGACAGCATGATCATAGGATGATCCATAAGGTAAGATCACATGGATAAACCATGTGAAAAAAATGTCAAAGCCCCAGGCTGCAAAAGCCAATCAGTTAGAGGTTTTTGAACCTCTTTGCTGCCATTCAGATTAGCTCTAGTCAGGGCACTACTGCTTATAAAAAAAATCTGGAGTTACCACTAAAGGCATCTCTGTTAGTAGTGAAGGGTCTGTAACTGGAACAAAAAGAAATTGTTTAGCCTAACTCAGTGATGGCGAACCTTTTAGAGACCGAGTGCCCAAACTGCAACCCAAAACCTACCTACGTATCGTCGGGTGCCGGGTGGGCGTGGCCCATTGGGTGGGCGTGGCCCATTGGGAGGGCGGGGCCCATTCGGTGGGCATGGCTGCGGTGGCAACGGCAGACTGGGTGGGACTAAAAAGTTCAATCAATCAATTCCAACTTTGCAAGATCTTTTTTTTTCCGCGAGAAGTTAAAATTGACTGATTGACCTTATTTTTTTTGCACACGGCGGCGGAGGCCTAAAGCAAAAAGGTTTTATAAAACCCAGCTGAAGGCCTAGGACTGGGGTGATGGCGCGCGTGCCCACAGAGAGGGCTCTGAGTGCCGCCTCTGGCACCCGTGCCATAGGTTCGCCACCACTGGCCTAACTATTGCTATCTCGCTTCTGCAATCAGCGTTTGCCGTCAGGGACAAATTTCATGCAAGCGTGGGAAACATGTACATGAATGGGATGTACTGAAAGAGGGAATAAGGGAGTGTACAGGAATGATTGATGTCTTCCTTATAATGCAATGGCTCTGTTGTCTGATTTTGATTGGCTAACAAAGTTTATAAAGCAATGCTACTAACTTTCTTAGGTGTGGCACTTCTGGATGTAACTCTGCCAGCGTTCCAGATTGTTTGCCACCCAGCTGTTTTACTTGATCAATTAAAGCACTATTTCCTCAAGAAGCCTCCGTTTGAGTTGCCTGATTAGACTTTTAATGGTATCTCAAATTTAAGTAAAGGCCAGTGACCTTACATTTCCTTATCATGGAACAGGAATTCCATTGACAATCTCAACAAATAGAAATGGTTGCATGCAAAAAGCAACCCTGGAACTAAATTTTAGCCCAGTAGTGACCTTATTTGTTCATTCATTCATTCATTCATTCATTCATTCATCAATTCATTCAATTTCTATAACTGCCCATCTCAATTCAATTGACTTTGGGCAACAAACAATATTACAACAATTAAAACCACAAAAGCACTGTACATATAGGCAAGCAAAGCTTACAGTAATTCTCCAGGTAACAGGGCTCCTAACATTTTTAGGATCCCAGCTTCATGCAGGCAGCCAGAGCCTTACAAAAAGCTAACAGGCCTTCCTGACCTTAGTGTGGGCAACATTTGAGACTTTTCTTTTACTTTGTGTATTTTGGGATTCCCTATGCGAAGCCATATGTTGTAGGAACAGCAGGTAAATATCTCCCTCTTTAAATCCTCCAAGAATGGGGAAATTGACCTGAAACCTTTAGAGTGGAGGGAGTTAAGACTTAATATTCATTTTGGCCTTTAATCCTTTAACAGTTCTTACTAGAGAACAAAAGCAGTTTCTACCAACTCTTACTTTTCTCCTTCATTGGAAGATTGGCTTCATCCATACCTAAGCCTTGCCCTTGAAAGTAGCTGTGGACCAATCTACCTCAAAGGATTATTTTTTAAGGATAAAGTGAAAAGAGACTCCCATATAATCCACTTTGAACTCTTGGAGACAGTAAATTATATGGATAAAATTAAGATGACATATATTTAAGGCTTTTATAATAGGATAACATTATCTTCATTGCAATTGTAAATATATTGTGGTATATAAGCTGATTTTATTTTTTCCCTGTAATTTTTAACTGCTGTTTGTTATTGCTGTTGTTGTTACGTATTTCTGCGGTTGGACCAGCTCTGGAAAAAAGCTGTTCAGGAAGAGAGAGTTTGTAGCTACTCAAAAGATCAGATATTATTTGGGTGCAGGGATGAGGACAAAAAGGAGGGGCATGTTCTCCTTTGGCTGGATGTTTGGTAACCATATACCCATGTCTTTTCCATGCAGAAAAATACATTCTGAATTAAACAATTTCCAGACTATTTTTAACTAACTGCTTCTTTCCAAAAGAAAGAACAACATCCACAGCAACCGCCATACTTTAATTATAGATTAAATGCATCTTCCTGGTGCAATCCAACTCTAGATACACTTTTTTTCCTAATGAATTTGTAGCAGAAAACTGTATAGAAGGTCACTCACATAATTCCTTCATAAATATGAGAAAGAATACAAAGATGTAGCAACTAAACCTGCTTGCTCAGTTTAAGCCTCAGTAAACTGAACACTTGGATGGGATATCACCGGGAAATACAGGGTCATAGTCTAGTTTGGGAAGCCAGTAAATAAACAATTTCCAGAAGGCAAAGGCAAAGCACTTCTGCATTGTTGCCAAGAGAACTACATGGACATATAATATTTGCATATATGTTAGAGTTATTAAATAAATACATTTCAAATTAATTTTTCAGATAGCTTGCATGACACGTCTTTGGTTTTTTTAAATGTTCTAAAAAGCATTGTATCTGTTCAAAGACATCCTTAAAATGAGTTAAACGTCACCCACTTTATTCAAGCAAAATATGTATGCTTTAAAAACTCTGTACCAATCTTTTTTAATGTAAACGACCTGCAAGAGTACTGGCTTTGATTCTGATCTTCCACCGAAGTCATGCTGGCTGAGGAATTCTGAGTATTAAAATCCCCACACTGGGTTATGCCCAGATTGGGGAACCTAGTTTGTTTCATAAATTGCCTAAAAACTTTATTATGTTTGTCCTTGTGCAATGTGTATCACTAAGATTTAACAGTGCATAAAATATAGCCAAGTTAAAGTACTGTAATTACATTTGCAACTGCTTTAAAATAAGATTGCCTTAATATAGCGCTAAAAGCTTGATATTGTTTGTTACTTGAACTATACGATTATTTGAAACCACAACCATTATTATTATTACATTTACAGAATGCCAAAGATTTTTTTCAGCAGTTTATAGGCAAGATACACATTATAAATTATACAATAAAGTATACAAATAAAGAGATCTGTAAACTAATCAACACAAGAGTAAAATAAATTTAACCAAACCAAATTATAAACAAACCAAGATGGAATCAAGGCCTAAATGCACAGTTCTGTTTTAGGCAGCTGTCAACTCTTTGAGGTAGGCCAAGTCAGGAAAGAGAAGAGCAAGGATTTTGAGAATGTCACTTTACTGAGGTAGGGTGTAATTACAGGCTCTCAAAAGCCTGCCAGAATATCCCTCTATCTCCTAGCGTACTAAGCAAAATCTAAGCAGAGTTGTTTTGAATTTCTCCCAGGATAAGTTGCCATTTAATTTTCTTAACAGTTCTTGCACTCCTTCACTAAGGTTATCTTTGTATAACCATCATTCCAAATAATAGGCATAGCCACTTAAAAGCAGCATTGTTTAGTCTCGGTTCCCCTCACCTCCTTGAAGTTTGGCACTGCTAATAGTTTCTCCCAAACTGGCCAGGCCAATTCCAATGAAAGGAAGGCATCCTGTACATAAACTAGGTGCCAAGCCATGCAGCACTTTGGGGCTTAGTTCCAGCACTTTACGCTTCACCAGGAAGCAGGTTGCTGCCAACCAGTGCAAATGCCTGTAGCACTGGCGTAATGTGCTTCTACCAGCAAACCTCAGTCAGCACAAGGGCTACTGCATTTGGAGCCAACTGCAGCTTCAAAAGCAGCCGCATACAGAGCACATTGCAGTAGTCTAAGCATGAGTCACTGCAGCAAGATCTTCCTGCCCCAGAAAATATAAATAATGTTATAATACATTTTACATAGCTACAGAACTTCACTAAATCACGTGCATTTAAAGCACAAGTACTAATATCTCTAAAGTAAAACACATTTTCACACAGACACCTGAGTAGGTTCCATCATTTGGAGTGCATAAAAAAAAAATCATGCAGTATGTTGGATGGTTCTATCACTAACTACATCATGCCAATAAATGCAGTATGTATGGCTATTTACTATTTTTTAAAATACAGATTGGAATTATGTAGCATTTTGGATTCAAAGAAAAAAAAAAGATGCTTTGAAATCCACACACAATACCTGTCAGTGAATTCTTAAGCCCAGAATATTTTGTTGCAGCCACAGAACCCCGGGAAAAGGTGCAGATGCTGTAAGAAGTTTCCAGTAGGTGCTATGTGAGCATCCCTATGTACTCCATTTTTATTCAAGATGTAAATCGATATCAAACTTTAGCTCTTCCCAAGCACTTTTTTTAAAGTCCCTAATCATATTGGGAAGTCAAAAATCATGCTGCATGATATAAATGACAAAGCATTTATATTCTGTTTTCAAAAAAAACCACATGGATACATTCAGGTAGCTATCAGGATTCAGGCTTTTCCCTTAGTATTATAATACCTAGTCACTATTGGTGGCATCTCATTAGTTGGATGTTGATAATTATTACCATCAATCTCATAGATCAGTGGTGTCAAACTGCCGGCCCATGGGCCGGATGCATCATGCTGAAACCGCGCCCACCCCAGCTCCAACAACGGGGGAAAAGTCGCGATACGTCACGACACGTCACCTGACATGGTGAGTTTGACACCCCTGTCATAGATCATCATCTATTACTACTGCGATCGTATTCTTAATAGCAAGTATGAAAGAATTGAAGAACATATGCAGATTCTTCTGTTTCAGAAAGCTATGGTAATACGAAAGAATCTACTGAAACCAGTTTGACCTTTTACTCCAGGTATGGAATTGCTCTGGTTGTTCTGTTTCAGCCTACCCCAATCTGAAGCATTTGCTTTGGGCTGTTTTGAAGAGAGCAATCTAGGAAGCAAGGCCCTTAACCAAACATAATTGTAGGACACCAATATGTACCTTTTCTCGATCATTAATTTATTAAAATTTCATTAGGTTTCACAGTGCCTGCATATTGTTCAGCAGTATATTACTGAACCACAATCTGAAGCCATCCAAACTTCTGCAAGGCAAGCCCCAGAGCTCATCCAAATGTTGCCACGGATTTTTAGTGTCAAAAGAGCACACCTATGTTTTAAAAATATTGAAAAAGGATCTTTATTACAAGCCAAATGTTCCATAATGCTGCACACTTTTTAATTCAGTTGAGAAGTATACAACATTCATCTGGCTCCACTCAGAAAACAGACTTTGGCAGAAATCTTGACAGAACGATGGCCATCTAGCCAGAGTGCGTATGATCATGCTCCATCTTCGCAAGTTTAAGGTGTGCAGCCTTCAATTCCCAAAATCTTAAAACTGCCAAGATCTTAAAACATCTTACAAGTTACCAAGATGGAGAAACATTGCTCTAAGCTCTTCATTTCTAACTATTCTCTAGATCAGGGGCCTCCAAACTTGGCAACCTTGGAAGACTTGTGGACTTCAACTCCCAGAATTCCTCAGCAAGCTATGGCTGGCTGAGGAATTCTGGGAGTTGAAGTCCACAAGTCTTAAAAATTGTCAAGTTTGGAGGCCCCTGCACTAAATAACTCAGACGGCCTATATTTGTGCCTAGAAACTATTTCCAGATTTGATCTGCTAGATAGCAGCAGAGAAATGATGTTTTCTGAGCTTTTTACTGCTCCTTCATGGTCGCCCAGATTTTTGCGGTCCGGATTCTTGCAGTCTGCCTTTAATAGACCTAACGGACAAGTCCTGGGCCGCGCAAAGAACCGTTAGGTCTCAGTGAGCTACCATTTAAAAACTCTCCAAAAACTTCTCGGGTGCTTTGCTTTCGTACTTTTGGAGAAGAGCCGTGGCGCCTAATACCTGCGCAGTACGACAGACAGAAGCCGTAATGATTCCCTCGCATGCGCACTGGAGACATGAACCCTTTTCCCCCCCACCCTTAAAATACGGGCAAGAAATCTTGCCGCCTTAGCCAATCGCTATGTGCATTTATATTCCCGCCCTCCTCACCCAACCACTCAGAAAATCGTTCATCAACCTCGGGTGGCGGCAACCGGTACTGATTGGCCAAAAACTTGTATATTTTTTTTAACCTCCCAGCCCTTTACTGAGAGGAGGAAGGGGGGTGGGTGGGAGAAACGACGGCAGCAGAAAGGCCCAAAAAGCCCTACGGAAACGAAAAAGGTCCGGCGAAAGTCTGGGGAAACCATCTGATCCACAGATTGACTCCTATAATAGTCGCACGCGGAGGCCCTTCCTGCAACGCGCGGTAACCGCCAACCGTTGGTCTTGGCTTACCGGGAGGGGGGAGCCGTCTTCCTCCGCTTGTGATGATCTTGGTCACAAGTGGCGTGCCGTAGAATCGCCGTCAGACGTCACTGTCGGAACGTCCTGCGTAACGTCCTACGACAGGTGTGGGCGGGAAAACCGGAAACGTAGTGACAGCTCCCGTGGTAAGAGCTGGATGGGGAGGCGTGCGATTTTGTTTTTTGTTTTTTAACGTTAAAAACGTTCCGTTAAAAAACAGGCCAATAAAGAATTGGCCCATAAAGAATACATAAGGGGCAATAAATAACTCCATTCTAATTCTATTCTATTATTTAAAGGTACTTCGAGGCTTCCTCTGGGGCAGTGAAGCTGACGGCTGGCTCGCCACTTGTGACTATTTCTATAAAAGCCGAAATTGGGGGGGGGGGGGTTAGGGGGACAGTTTGCTGGTCTCCTGCATTGAGGCGTGCGTTAACACAATGTGGAAGAGGAAAAATATCAGCAGTGATCTTAGAAGAGCCATTGTTGCAGCCCATCAGTCTGGGAAGGGTTATAAGGCCATTTCCAAAGAACTGAAAGTCCATCATTCTACTGTGAGGAAGATTATTCACAAATGGAAAACGTTCGAGACAGTTGCCAATCTTCCCAGGAGTGGACGCCCCAGCAAATTCACCCCGAGGTCAGACTCTGCAATGCTCAGAGAAATTGCCCAAAATCTCAGAGTGACCTCTCAGACTCTGGTTAGCGTGTTAAATGTTAAAGTTCATGACAGTACCATTAGAAAAAGGCTGAACAAGTATGGCTTGTTTCGAAGGGTGGCCAGGAGAAAGCCTCTTCTCTCTAAAAAGAACGCGGCAGCAGGGCTTAGGCTTGCAAAGTTGCAGCTGAACAAATCATAAGACTTGTGGGACACTTGACAGACAAAACCAAAGTGGAGACACATGGCCATAATGCACAATGCCACGTTTGCTGAAAACCAAATACAGCATATCGGCACAAATATACCAACTGCCAAGCACGGTGGTGGAGAGATGATGATTTGGGCTTCTTTTGCAGCCACAGGATCTGGGCACCTTGCAGTCATTGAGTTGACTGTGAACTCAACATACCAAAATACTCTAGAGGAGGGGTCTTCAAACTTGGCCCTTTTATGACTTGTGGACTTCAATTCCCCGAGTTCCTCAGCCAGTCATAAGAGGGCCAAGTTTGAAGACCCCTGCTCTAGAATCAAATGTGAGGCCATCTGTCTGACAGCTAAAGTTTGGCTGACATTGGGTCATGCAACAGGACAATGATCCCAAGCACATCAGTAAATCTACAACAGAATGGCTGAAAAAGAAAAGAATCAAAATGTTGCAATGGCCCAGTCAAAGTCCAGACCTTAACCCAATTAAAATGCTATGGCGGGACAAATGCCCGCAAACCTCAATGAACTGAAACAATGTAATAAGAATAGGCCAAAATTCCTCCACAATGATGTCAGAGACTGATGACAGAAAACAATTACTTCAAATTATTTGTGCTAAAAGTGGTTCTACAAGCTATTGAATCATAAGGTGTACTTAGTTTTTCACACACAACTTCTCCATTCTGGCTTTCTTTTTGTAAAATGATGACATGGTGTAATATGTCATGAGTAAATACATCTGAGGTTGTATTTACCTACTTTTAAGAACTGCTAGGGACCAGATGATTTTTACTATGTCCAGATGTGTAAAACCATAGAACTGGATGTCCTTTCTTTTTCACATGACTGTATCTCAATTCAGTCTATTCATTTAAATCAGCTAATAGCAAAGTTAACAGCAAATATCAGCTTAACTTAGAAGTGAATACCATGCAATAGCATGAGATATTCTGGCAGGCTAGCACTGTGTACTAGCACTTCAACTTATGACCACAATTGACCCCAAAATTTCTGTTACATGAAACATTTGTTAAGTGAATTTTGCCTCATTTTACGACCTTTCTTGCCTCAGTTGTTAAGTGAATCACTGCAGTTGATAAGTTAGCAACCTGGTTGTTAAGTGAATCAGGCTTCCCCACTGACTTTGATTGTCAGAAGGTCGCAAAAGGTGATCACATGACTTTGGAACACAGCAATGGTCATAAATATGAACCAGTTGCCAATCATCTGAATTTTGATCACGTGATCATGGGGATGTGGCAAAGGTCGTAAATCTGAAAAATGGTCATTAATCATTTTTTTCAGTGCCATTGTAACTTTGAACGGTCACTAAATGAACTGTTGTAAGTCGAGGACTACCTGTATAGCAATACTAGTTCTAATAAAAATATATAGGATTAGAAATCTGTAAAAAGAAGAAATTCTGTAAAACCTCATGTAGCCAGTAGAGGGTGCACAGTGGACATAGATAACTCATCAGTGCTTTTTTTTTTTTTTTTACAAAACTAAGGATTTGTTTCTAGCAAATATTCTTAAATTGTTATATGTCATTTGTGAGTAGCATTATAGAATAAGAAAAATTAATAGAAGAGTCACAAGTTTACAAAATGAAAATACTGAAATTCATTCCTTTTCCTTATTACAGTGCAAGGTAATAGGGACGAAACACCTGGAATTGCTTTTCTTTTCATTTTTATATATTTAGCCTTCTTGGGCTACATTTTTAAATTAGATTAATTCATTTATCATTTAGGCTTATAAGAAATTATTTCTTCATCGTTCATATGATACAATTATCTTTAACCATTCTACAGTATAATATTAGTATACCAATATAGTAGTGATAAATCCCAGTATAAAGATTGTCATATAAACGGCCTCTTTACTATTTAATAGGTGCACATCTGTGAAGATACTGGATATGTTTCTGTGTTATACCTTTGTAGCCCATGAAGTCTCTTTTATACATGCAACTGAATCATGTTTTGAGTTTCTGAACATCATTGAATGTTCAAGGGGAAAAAATGATTCCATCAAGTCAAGATGGATGGGCTAGAAATGCTGCAGGACCTGGTAGCTTTTAATGAGGAATGTTCAAAAATAGGTTCCCACCCTCTTGATGTTTGAAAATATTCCATTTATTTAACCAATTAATACTCCTGCATTGTGGTATAAACCTAAACTACTCGTGTTAAGTCCATTAAGCTCTATATGTTGAATCAAACTTTAGCAACATAATATGGTAGTCTTGAACAAAACACATTCCCAATAGCAGGTACCAAATAATATAAGCACATATCTATCATATCTTTTATAAGGAAATTTGAAGAAGACCTTAAGATTGTATTTTTTGGCACAAGTTAAGTTCCAGCATTCAGAGCCTTATCACTATGTATAAGTAGGAAGTATTCCATTGAATTATGGAAAAATTGCATTGTGCATTCAGTACAAAAATATTAGAGTACCTAGATTAAATCATATAATTAAATCTTATGGTTATTTAAAAGTAACGTACGTTATATAACCTGTTATACCAACCCGGCTCTGCCGGTTGGGGTGGTGCCCAGATGGAGATACTTGAGGCTGGAAGCGGTTGATGCAGTGATAGAGAAGGCACCACCCCTATTCCATTCAAGCCTTTGGTTTTTTTTATTTTTAATTCTTGTCATTTTAATTGTTCTTACATTTATAATTGTTTTTATATTTCTACTTTTATTACATTGTACGTTGCCTAGAGTCAGCTGGGCAAGATGACAAGATGGGTAGCATATAAATTTAATAAATAAATATTAGATTTGGTTTCTGAAAAAGGCATTTTTGCATATGTGAAAACATGTCGACACAGGAATATGTGTAGCTTATATTTTTGAAGGTGGTATGTCACATTCTATATTCTTCCTGAATTTAAAAAAAAATCAACTTTAAAGTGATATATAAACAGCCTTATTCCTGCTTAGTGAGATTCACAAGAGTGTTGATAAAATATGAAATAGCAGGTGGACAAGATAGATTTTGGAGGTTCATTTTATCATTGAGTATATAATGTATATGCATTTTTAAAAAGCTGAAGAAAAAAACTAGTGACAAATGGGTCTATCCACAAATAAACTGAACCCAATTTGGAGGGGTATTTTGGCATTTAAAATTCTTGGCTTATCTGCAAGTATATACAGTATCCTACCTTGGGTTATTTAAGCAATGTGCATATCCCTTTATGATTATTGTTAAATTTCCAGAGAATTATACCCAAGTGACTTTATTCTAACTGAGAAGCAATGCAGATAAGAGAAGATTGAATTTTTCCTCCTTGACCTCTTTCTAAATAAGAAAAAAAAAAAATCTTCTTGTAAAGCAGCTCATAGGTTTAAACTCGTTTTAATACAGCCTCAGTGCTGCCCTCTTAGCTTCAAAGAAATATTTGTTAAAAAAAACAATTCCAATGTTTTTGTTACAGAACAAATGCCTTTATTTTTAAAGGGAAAGGGAAGTTTTAAATAAAGAATAAAATCAATATGGCAAGAAAGAATACAAAACTTCAGCCGCCTAGTTCAGGGACAGCCTTTCCTGCTGCAGATCAGTGTTGCATTCCTTATGAGTCTAGCTATTGCACAATAAGACCTCTGGAAACAGCCCTCTAGTTCTACTTAAGGAAATCTCCCAAACTGCTAAGGATATGAGTAGGAACATGTTCCATCTGTTCTAAACGTGTCTCATACATCGTTGACAATTGCGTGTAAGAAGATAAAAGGAAATGTCAGCATAGCTGCAGAACCAAACAGTAGAAGAATTCTCTCATCTTGCCATTGGAAGCTGAGTCAACAGTTGAGAATACTAATGTTCTCTGCACAAGTCATTTATCTTCATGTTTACTTCAACTTCTCTCGTTTGTTTAGCTGCCCAAACAATATGTTAATTATAAACCATTTGATCAAACCATTTGATTTACGTTCACCAACCACATTTCCAAGTAGATACTGTGTGATCCAGTATTGTTTGGCTGTTATTTTTCCATGTAGCTAGGCCCTTTGGCAAAGGGACCAATTAATCATTTGACATTAATTGAATATGTGAATTTCCTTTATAACTGTAAAATAAAGTTAAAGAACCATTGCTATCAGGGCTAGATAGGCAATTGGTTTAAATTGAAACAGCAGGTGGGTTTCTATATGTCAGTGGTGAATAACCTTCAGCATCATCTGTATATAAATCTCAAGCCCCTTTTTGTCCCGGAGCTCCTGATTAAAGCTGCAGAAGACTGGCGAACAATTTCTCATCTTATTGAAGTGGGAAGGTCATGAGAACTACCATAAACAACCTAAAATATGTATAATATAGCTTAAGAAAAAAAATCTTTTCAAATACTTGAAAAAATGAAATTCTGAATACAACATATGACATTTAGATCCTTCACTTTGCATTACTCCCCAACTACTGCAGTTGCTAGTCCTTTAAAAAACAATGTGTAGCCTCAGCCTCCAAAGCTGCCCAGATGGAGCAGCTTACACTTGGTGTAAATCTTCCTCTCACCTTTCCCACTAGTCATCAGATGATTTGCTTTGTGCTTCATGGCGTACAAGCTGAGTAGTTGTTACTTGTTCACCTGATACCTCTACTCTGAGATCTGGCTCTCATCTGTAATTGCAAAAACTAGGAAAACTAGCTTTCTTATGGCTCCCATTCTAAGTAACCAAATCAGATACTTAAATTGTGCTGGTGCAGACAGTATTTCACTCTGCAAATGAATCTTACTTCCCTCCTACTCCTATATGTAAAACCTACATGTAAAAAAATCACTGATGTCACAAAAACATTAATCCTTGAATAGAGGTAGCTTCCTTTTAAATAGCAGCCACAAGTATTCTAAGAGAAAGAAATGTGGAACTTGCCAATTATGACAAATGGGCAATTTAAAAAAAAACCCTGTAATTTTGCCCCAGGAATACATGTGAGATTGTGTGCTATATAAAGCTATATTTTTCATGGGAATTTTAAGTCTAATTGGGCTATTCATGAGCCTTGCAATTATGAATATTGTAGAACAGGGGTGCCCAACTCCCGGGGTGTGACCCACTATTAGACCATGGCCTATTTGGAATTAGGCCACATGAGTGGGTAGTTGGAGAGCACGCACGTACACACACAGCTCAACTTGCTCAAGCAGCAAGCTAGCAGGCACTTGCGTGTGTGCGTGCCAGCCCACTGCTTGCGCAAGTTGAGCTGCGTACGTGCCGGCTTGCCACCCATGCAAGGGCTGCGTGCAAGCGCACCAGCTCACTGCTCAGGCAGCCCAGTTCCCCTCTCCCCTCCCCCAGCGGGGTTGCCAAGCCGCAAAGATTGGGGGATGCTGTTGTAAAATAATAAAAACTTTTTGCTTCCTTTAGTGCTCACAAGCAAGTTCTCACACATTGTTTTTAATTGTTTTTAGTTTTAGTACTGTTCAGTTTAATTAGCATCAAAGTAGTTGAGTCTGTTAAAATGCTGCAAGCAATTCCTATTTTGGCCATATGATGCTTCAGGAGATTTCAGGAAGCACTGAATCACTGCCTAACACAGCTTGTCTTTCAAAGTGCAGAATTTGAAGAAGTTTCTTTCATAGTAAAAAAGGGTCCTCAAAGAAGACCTGCGTGTGTGGCTGTCTATGTAATGTATACAGGTAGTACTTGACTTACGACCACAACTGAAATCAGAATCTCAGTCATTGAATGAAATGGTCATTAAGTGAGATGGCCACAGGACTGTTTCGCTCAATGGCTGCAATCTCAGCATTCTCAGGTTTAAAATGGATGGAGCGAAAGAGCTACCTGCCGAGTTTAGCTCTCCTCCGTAAGCCTGGATTTTTGGGATCTGTGCTCCATTTATTTTCTGTGCTCAACTTATTTTCCAAAGCACCAGAAGGCAAGAGAAGAAACAATGGATGGAAATTAATCAAGGAGAGAAGTAACCTGGAATTAAGGAGAAACTTCTTCCTAACAGTGAGGATAATTAACCAGTGGAACAGCTTGCCTTCGGAGGTTGTGGCTGCTTCATCACTGGAGGTTTTTAAAAAGAGACTAGGCAGCCACTTGTCTCAAATTGTATGGGGTCTCCTGCTTGAGCAGGGGGTTGGACTAAAAGACCTCCAAGGTCCCTTCCAGCTCTATTCCAATTCTGATTGATTGTTGCACCCCACCAAAGGAGTTCATCTTCCCTTGGCAGGAGCTCTTTCAGCCAGCCCCGAGAAATGAGAGGGAGTCTTCTCGGCAGGCAACCGCAGCTTGCAACTTTCTCTGCCGGCTTCCCCATGAAATTCCTAAAGCAGACAGCAGAGAAGATTGCAAATGGCAATCATGTGATCACAGGATGCTTGGGAACTGATCATAAATGCTAACAGGTTGCCAAACATCCAGATCACAATCACATGATCATGGGGCAATGGCTAGAAATGCTTTATGGGCCATAAAGTACCATTTCCAAGGTCATCATATTTCCAAACTATCATTGAACAAAAGGGCATAAGTCAACGACTGCCTCTACTTTTCATTAGTTTCCTGCATTCCATGTTCAAAATGAAAACCCGAAATACAGCATATTCATTTTGTATCAGTCAACAAACAGTTAATATTCTAACTACTAAAATCCTGAAGAACAAATATAAAAGTGCCAATGAACTCTTGCAAATACTGTAGAACAAATTTACATAATCTGATGTATCTAGATGTATTTCTGTTCATATATATCTGATGGATAGTGTTTGAGGACTATTCAAAAAGAAGGTACTACATAAAAGAACTGATTAAGAACTGAAGGAAAGAGACAGCATTATACCATAAAACGTATGTACTGAATAACTGCTAAAAAAATAATTAAAATTACTTTCATCTTTAATTTTGTAAATACTTTACAAAAATGTTTTTTTTAAATTAAACATAAATTAGCAATAGACGGTTCCTGTTTTGACAGTAAATATCAAAATATATTTTCTTTTGATTTAGATGAATATATAATATATAATAATAAACTGAATATATTAATCCCAGCTTTTTATCTCAAGAACTTGGGAATTGCAAGCCACTGCCTATTTTTCAGTCACTTACTTTCCCATAATTATTGTAAATTAAAACCCCAAAATATAATAACCATCCCAGGAAAATGAGAAATTATTTTAAAACATAACTATCTCAGTGGTGCCTGGATCTCTTTGGTCCAAATGATGAGATCAGTTTTTAATCTCTAGCAGACTATCGGAATTTGCATAGGTCTTTTAAAATAAAAATACAAATTATATTGTCACTGTTGATTGGTCCTTTTTTTTTTAAGAGTATAGCATCCATTTGTTTCTTAGAAGCATGTAAGTTTTGTAAAAATAACTAAAACGTGTATAATATCAGGTTTTTTTAAAAAAAAATAGTATACCTTTTTAGCAGGCAACAAAATAAAAATAGGAGAAAGAAAAATGTGTGTATGTGTATTGCAAAGTACAAAATGATTTTATATGCTAAAAAAGTTAAAAACTGAAATCCAGAAAAAGATCAGATCAGCTCTCTTGCGTAATAGAATTCTCAATTAGCTCAGATTTTTGCATACCATTTTGTAACATTCAACTTGGCTTATTAAAGATAAAGAGGTGTGAGACTCTTTAGTTTCTCTTTTTTAAAACAAATTCAATGTTATAATTACTTTTCAAAGCTACTCCAAAATTCTTAAAATGGCTTGTCATTGTATTCATGTTGGAAACACTTAAGGCACTTCTGGGTTGAAAGGATTAGCCTGTGACAGCTGGTGATTAGCTGGTGATTAGCCTTGCCCAAGAGATGCCCAGTTAGGAGCTCCTTTCATGTCTCCCTAATGTGCCCACCGAAGTGGTACCTATCAACTCACAATTGCTCACTTTGAATTGTTAGGTTGGCAGGAGCTGAAGCAAATGATAGGAGCTCACCCCACCACACAGCAGCAGTTGGGTCTCAAACATGGGCTTACTGATCATCAACCCAGCATCCTAACCATGTGAGCACTGCACTCCTAAAATGTCTTAGTTTCTACCACAAGCAACAAAGCCATTTCATTGGTATTGCTGAAATAATTTTTGGTACAGTTCACTCAACACAATATTGTGACAGAATTAAAATCTATTATTGGTAGCAATACTGATTAGAAAATAAATGAGCTCAAACTAAAAATGCAGTGGATATAATCTGATAGATTATTTCAGATAGAATCTAATAGGCTATTGTACTTGAGAATACTTGTACTCCCCAAATGGGAGATAAATATGCTAGCAAAACAATAGTCTGAATATTGAATAATATTGATAATATTTATATGCACTATGATTTAGTCTTATCATGGTGCTAAATTCTTAAGTGTTTTTAAAAATACAAATAGAGAATTGAGCAGCAGAAGACTTGGGCACAACATGGTCACCAAACTAGCTGTTTCATCTGCTAGAATCTTTGTGATCCCATTCCCAACATTATTTGTCATTTTTAATTTTTTAAAAATGCTGATTTTTCAACCATCTTGCCACAAATTTGGTGGATACTTACGGATTACACAAATACAATAGAAGGCACCATATAGAGCTTGCAGGATGCCCATTCCTGGGTTTATATGAACTCATCCACCGGCTCATTCAACAAATCGTATAATGTGTGAATCCAGCCTTTCTCTTACTGAAATACATATATTTAAGGGGCAAAAAGCAAACGAGAAAGAAATACTTAGCTACATATGATAAGAATTTGTAAGTCTGAAAATATATTTCTGGAAGAGTTCATACAGCATCACCATGTGCATTTGGAACTGCAACCCTACATAAGACATAAATGAAAATAATAAGGCTGTAGTTTTATGGATCTTCATCACTGTTTCCAATCGGAAGCCTGAAGTTTTGAAATCTCCAGTAAAAAGGAGGCAAACATCTTCGTTCCATTGATATAGTTAAATCTGATCAGGAAAGGAAAGAAAGAAAAACAATTGTCAAGCAATCTAAAAGTTAAAGGTGCTTGGTTGCTTTGAAGTTCTAAACAGCTGGGCTATATGCTTTGATATATGAACCCAGATATTTTGTTTAGTAAATAATAGCTTTTGGCTTAATATTATGTCTCAAAGACATTAGAATCATTCATCCAACAAATCATAGTTAAAAAACAAATATTAGTTTAACACAAAATATGAACCAAGTTTATGTAACCAGAGACCTCTGTAAACTCTATGAAATGAGACAGGTACTAATGCACGCAAAAATGGAGGACAGAGAAATAATGACCCCCTTCGATAATCATCCACACCACTGATCGAAATATAAATGAGGAAATGGAGATCATGGTTTATATTATCTTATGCTAACATATGAAATTAATTTAAATTTTGAACCTGCTTATTTTCTCTTTCTGGGAATGTTCCCCATCATCCATTGCACCAATTGGAAGCATCATCACACTCTTCCTTGTTATAGTCTGGAACACCCTGGCAACTGGAATTGTTGATCCATCCCGGATCATATCTGGATCCTGGTTAAAAACTAAAATATAGGGAAGAAGGAAATATACACATGATGTAACTTTTTTTGTGGTGGCAAAACTTAAAAATAAAGCAAGATATAATTATTGATAAAGTATGTGTTGGTAGACATCCGAAGATGCTTAAGTATGAGTCATTGCATAGAAACTAATTGAGCAATTCCAATTCCCTGCTGTGCTTAAGTTTGAAAAGACATGAGAAAAAGCTGTCCTGCCTGACCTCTATCATAATTTATTTTGAAATCCCTTCAAAAGTGCTTATGATACAACATACAGATGTGGTATTTGAAATGTCCTTATAGAACAAAAGTATTGTGTAACTGAACCACAGCTTCTTTCTGTATCTGACAATCTTCTATTTCCAGTTCTCTAAAACTTTAAATGCACAAGTATAATATAAATGATGAGCCTTTGCTGTTGGTCCTTATAAAGACAGTGAAAAGCCACATGCCAAACAAACTGCAATGTCTGAAACAGTACAAACCTTTCCTGATTGCCTTTTTAGCAGCCGTATACTGAGGATCATTGATATTGGCAATCCAGGGCACTGCACCCATTAGCATAGATACCGTCAGTTTATTTGGACTTCTTCGATTAGAGAATACATCTTCTAAATGTTTTTTCACCTAAAATAGAAATAAATTATTTTCAGTTCTAAAAAAAATATGATCTTTAAAAATGTTACTTATATTGTGTGTTGCTCAAAACAGGAAACCTCTAACTGAATGAATTAGCTAGATTAGCAGATCGGTGGAAGGAGGAGAAGGGATATCAACCAAATCAAGATGATAGTCACAACTATCCAATTAAAGGACATAAAAAGAGATGGAACTTGATTATCACCACCATGCACAGATGGCCACAGTAGCCCTCTATGCCTCATCTTCAATTTCCTTCTGAGTTCTCTGCTGTTCTTTAATTTTCTTCAAGTTAGAGCCTCTTCTCAGTCTTCAGTCTGTGCCAGTGGCACGATTCTTTGCACCCAGAATCTGGGCTGCAAGCAGTTTAGTTCCCTCCACTGACCACAACTGAACAATCTGAGAGAGAGAGTTGTGATTTTGGCAAGAGATGTGTCCCTTGGTGATCAAACAATATTGGGATGTGAAATTTGCAGTTACACCAAATCTCTTCACATTCTTCTTGTTATCCATAGACTGGGCCCTAACAAGCTATTAAAAACTGGCAAGTCAATACAAAAAGCCTTTCTTGAAAGAAAACAGATCCAGCTGGTGGATTGGTTGCTTTCTCCCCTAATTCTGGCTCAAGAAAGCATAATAACCCAGCAATGCTTAGTAGGCAAGGAACCAAAAACAACTAGGCATGCAGTTGAATTTCACCTATTTGATCTAGGAAGTCAGCTTTTCATCAGTCTTCTTGGCCTATTATCACCAAAATGTTTAGAGCTTATACTATAACATGAGAATGGAATAATCGATAGGATGACAGAGCCCTGATATCAAGATCTTTGCACATAATTCAATGTTTTGCTTAGCTGCTCATTTTTCATATTTCATTATGAAAAAGAAGCTTAGTACCAAAACTGTCAGACTAAGCCACTCAGAATTTTGCTGAAGATCAATAAGTAATCATTTAAGATATGTTGAAAGTCATGAGGTTTCAAGAAAATATTACCTGATGTTCCACTTTAGACAGATCCATATGAGGGACTTGCCGGATTGAAAACTTTCCTATGACTTTTGATGGTATAACCGTTTTGATACCTGGTTCATAAAAAGCTCCCTCTATCCCATGAATAGAGAGAGATGGCAGACGCCACATATGTGAGAGTATTTTCTCCTTAAAAAGAGAATGAACAAAGCCAAATAGAAAACTTTACTCAGAGTGTATTCAGTAAAGCTAGTGAGCAATGATATCGCTTTCAGGATACTTTTAAATATTACTCCAATTCCACTACTTTTTCAGTGACTACTCACACATGACTAAAATCAAGGTTAACAGCCAATCATAAATAGTTGACAATATTAAGCATAGGTTAACCATCTAACATAGACTAGACTAGGAAAGCAAAATTACTGACGTGAATGCTATGTTTATTATAAAGTTATAGGAATAGAATGCTGCATGCCTGAATGTGCTTCCCTTGTCCCTCCTTTGATCTTTGGAGAATAGGAATGGTCAGTTCCCAGGGGAGAAATAAAGTGAAAATAAAAACAGAACCAACAATAGCAGTGGAATGAAGAGCCATCAAGTAGACAGGCAGTTTATAGTTCCTCTCCAGGCAAGGAAAGGACTTGAGCTCATCCACAACTGACAGTTGCTCCTCACAAGAAGACTGCAAGACAGTGGTGTCCAGCAAATTTAGAGCTCTGGGAGACAACGGAATGGCTATCTTGCTCAAACCAGAGTCAACACCTTTAAAAGGAGACTGGGATGAGCAGAGGGGCAAGCTAGGTATCTGCAAAGGGGCATAATGTCATGCAAAGATAGCTATGAATGGATGAACAGTACTTCCACTTACCATTGGAGCAAGGCCATCCAATGTAAATCTTAGATTTGAAGGATTTTTTTATGACCATAGTGGGGATTCTGCTTCCTCACACCAAAATTATGTGTAAGTCACTTAAATGTTAATTTTACAACCTGAAAATGGGTCTATGATAGTTATTAAAGTTGCTGTTTCTAAACAATTACCTGTTAGGTTGATTTAACAAGAGAAATAAAATTGACGTTTTCTCTTATTTCCACCCAGATCTTTGGAAAGCAGATAAATATAAATGATTGTATTGAGAACGAATCTTGTTTTTATTGCTTCTTTATAACAGGATGGGTTGAAACTTTTACTATCTTTTGTTGCGCAAACTGATTTACAAAATTACAGAAAGCACTAAATGTGCAGATCTCTATTTATTTCCTATTTATACTGAAAAATATAAAATCATTCTTGGAAATAAGAAATCAGACAGATATTGGATAAAACTAGAGAACTAGAATTTAGATACTAGACCTGGTCTTCCTTGTCTACCCAAATAACTAGGAGAATGGAAAATAGTAAATACCATCTATGGTAATGATAATGAAGAAACAGATCTATTGTGATTAAATTATCTAAACTATTAATAATAAGTCATTGCCACATTTTTATCAAGGTATTGAATACTCAGTTCAAAAACAAAATGAACACCAATTACTCAAACAGCTTCAACAGGGAAAAACAGGCAAACACCAACATTATGTCGATAAAGCACATTAATACAAAGGGGCACAGCCACAAATTTGAGCTTCATTTTCTATTAGTACTTACTTTCTTTTCAGCATATATTTTAAATGATTTTTCTTCAGACTTTTCTTAAAGGAAACATTATTGGGTCTTTCTATTACTTTTATTTATTCTCCTAGGCCTGCCTTCGTTTTCTTTCCTGCCCAGTGCTTCCAAGGGGATAATTCCTAATAAAACCAATCAAAAGATGTGCATCTATACTCTTCCTCTGCCTTTTGTGGAAAAAAGAGGACAGAATCTACCATAGGTCTTGCCCTGCGAATGAGGAGCTTTGTAACCATTTCTCATCATTGAAAGTACTGTACCTTGGTATCATAAAGGAATCCCTTCACTCCAAGATTTGATTTATGTTCTTCCACATCAAATTCTATCAACTCATACTGCTTTTTCTCCTCTTCTGAAAATGGAGCCACATCATCATATATTCCAGGGATCAGAATACATCCAGAGGAATTTACGAGACTGTCTAAGGAACCAAAATAAATTGTAATCATTATTTTATCATATGTATTTACTGTTCAATGAAATCTGAGATATTGCCTGACTTTAATATGATAAGGGAGAGAAGAAACCAATGATTTAGATATTATTATGCTACGTGTGGAATATAGGTTGTTGTTGTTCAGTTGCTAAGTTGTGTCCAACTCTTCACAGTCCTATGGACCATAGCACGCCAAATCTCCCTGTCCTCCACTGTCTCCCAGAGTTGCCCAAATTCATGTTTGCTGCATTAATGACACCATCTAACCAAGAAATATAGGTGCAAATGGAAAATAAAGGAGGGCCATTTTGAAATAGGAAGTAATATATTCTGGTAGGCTTACTTCTGCCTTACAAATTGATTTAAACAAAACCAATTTACATTTTGTGTAATTTAAGCTTTTGTATTGATTAATCTTTATACAAATTATACCAGCCAATATAACATCAGTTAGACTCATGTCACGTTCCGATTAGCATTCCACTTCAATGTTTTAGCCTTGCGGTTAAGATCTTAAATATCACAATAACATTTGGCATTAGTGGGAAGCCTTTCACAACTTCTGCATTTTTCCATACAGCATCAGTCATCTTTGGGTTTATAGTACCCCGTGACAGAGTTGAGGGTATTGGTCACAATCTCAGCTTCCCAATCTTCTGGAGCAGGGGACTCCAAACTTGGCAACTTAATAATAATAATAAATTTGGAAGGGACCTTGGAGGTCACCTTGTCCAACCCCCTGCTCAAGTAGGAAACTTTAAGACTTGTGGACTTCAACACCCAGAATTCCCAAGCCAGCATGAAGCTGGCGAAGGGATTCTGGGTGTTGAAGTCCACAAGCCTTAAAGTTGCCAAGTTTGGAGACTCCTGTTCTGGAGGATTGCAGGAGGCTACTTAGTAATGCTGTGAAATCATCAGAAGAACACATTTAAGCATTTTCAACCCCTTTTCTGGCTTTTATGGTACTAAAGGTGTTATGAAATGGGAGACACCCCCCCCCACACACACACACACACTCCCATCAATAAAAACCTTGGCTAACAATTCCATATAGACAATGTATAATTTTCTTTTTTACCAAGTAGAGCTAGCAAATCAGACATGGGCTCATGGATGATGCCACCCGCACTTCCTGAATGAAGATCTTTTTCACCACCTTCTACCTAAATTAAATAAAGACAGCATGTTAGCTATCACATAGATAAGGTCAGCATTTATATGAATTTTGAATTTATAGTATTGGTGTTTCATGTGGGCTTGCACCAAGATTAATTATTAAAAAAAATGTTTTGGTTTTTGTCTATTAGCATAAATTCCTCCAACATTCAAACTTTCTGTTGCCTTTGCTGTATCAGAATTGTTGTTTAAAATGGTTATTTCTATAAATAAGGAATATACAAATAACAAACATGCATATATCTATGTTTATTGGACTAATCAATAACTACAATAAACACTATTCCGAAGTTTATTCCTAGAGATTAAGACACTAACAAGGAGATCATCCACCTGGTGAAAGGTGATAACAATAGCTTATATACCGCTTCACAGTGCTTTACAGTCCTCTCTAAGCAGTTTACACAGTCAGCATATTGCCCCCAACAATCTGGGTCCTCATTTTACCGATTTTGGAAGGATGGAAGGCTGAGTCAACCTTGAGCCGGTGAGAATCGAACCGTCAAATTGCAGGCATCCGGCAGTCAACAAAGTAGCTTGCAGTACTGCATTCTAACCACCGTGCCATCACAGCTCATGACTCAAGGAGACCATCCATCCAGAAATGTTTGAAATTGGAAATCCTGCTTAAGGATCCTCAGCAAAACATATATCAGACTAGAATAGATTTCAGTTTTTCACAGAACTAATGGAAAACCACCCTGGAAGGGAGAGTCCTTATATCTAGTTTATGTGAGAACAGAAAGTGAGAAAATAGCCCTGGTTTATACATTGGATGCTAGCTACAATTCCTGTTAAAAGCTACTATTGTAATGAGCCAAGAATACAGGTAGCTGTCAATCCAAGAATTCCATTTGCCCACCATTACTTTGTAGCCAGTGTATAATGGTGTATAAAAAGCATTGATTCTGATTGAAGGAAGCTCAGTTTGAAATTTCTGTCAGGTATTATAAAGCAATCTTGAGCTATTCACTATTCTTTTACACTTAATCTATTTCAAAAGACCCTGAAAATAAAATGAGGTAGCTCAATAAGCTTCTGATCTCTTTACACAGGGTGTAGGAAATAAGCATGATAAATAATCACATGAAATAAGCATGATAAATAAACACATAAATAATCACATATATTTCCTTAACAGTAAAGGAAATACAAATGTATGATTATGATTAGGGCTGATGATCAAATCTGTGGGAATAGTCTTACATTAGTTAAGAAGAAGAACAGAAAAGGTGTAGAGAATGAAGATGTCCTGTATGGAAGCAGTGAGAAAAAGATCCATTAGGAAATCTCAGGTTTTGCAGTAAGTCAGCATAGATTTCTGGTTCTCAATTACCTAACAATGACTGCAGCTGAAAAGCAATAAACCTTACTCCTAAACTGAGTTGCAGAAAAAGAATAAAGAAAACTAGGAGTGAACATTTCTTTGAAATACTGTTAAACTTGATCTTGGCATAGTTTATAAATAACTGATCTTAGCAGATGCTTAAAGATTTGGGGTTTTAGTGTTCTTCCACTCAGCTGAACTATCCTTTTTCATCTAATCTGATTGGTGGGTTTTAGGATTGTAGTTCTTCTGTTACTTATTAGTTACTTTTATATCCTTCCTTTTCTCCATAGAGCTGAAGGATGTCATCCCTCATTGTCATGAACTGTGGTGATGCAGTGGTTAGAATGCAGTATGGCATGCTAACTCTGCTCACTGCCAATAGTTCAATCCTGACCAGTTCAATCCTGACCTTCCATCCTTCCGAGGTTGGTAAAATACATATTGTTGGGGGGCAATATGCTGATGTTGTAAACAGCTTAAAGAGTGGTGAAAAGTACTGTGGAGCGGTATATAAGTTTAAGTGCTATTGCTATTGTGTCCTCAGTTACAACTCTGAATTTGGTTGAGAGTTTCTGAGAGCTTTCCCAGGTTGCTCCTAAGATTGCCTGGGCTTAATTCAATTTTCTAAACACAACACAGATTATATCCATTCTTGTTCTATAGTAACCTTCCATAATCTGTTGCTCTCCATACATATCACAAAATTCCCATCAAAAAGTGAAATTATATTTGTTGTAATCCAATTTATCTATTGGGCATCAAATAGAGACAGCAAAATTTGCATCTTAGCTTCAAAGAAACTCCCCCAGAATACAATCAGAGTATTTTAGTCACAAATAATTCTGGTTTTGTCTTTTTACCTCCACTGAGAAGCAGGCATTTCCCCTAGCTCCATATGTAAGAGCTGGTTTTGTTCTGGCAAGCCAAGTATTATCTGAAATCACAATATAGTCAACACTGGAAAAAAATCTTTCATTTTCTTTTCCAACCAATTTCTCCAGTCCAATGGATCCTGCTTCTTCCATGCCTTCAATAAGAAATTTGATGTTTACTGGTAAATCCTGGTTAAAAATAAATAAATTCCCTTTTAAACAACCATTTTAAAAAAAGAACTCTCCATTTAATGTCAGACAGAATTATAATGTATAAGCTGATGTTCAGTTCATTGCAATGTGGCTTGGATTAGCCTCAACAAAGAGCTTAGTGATTCGCCTCAATAAAGATCTTTGTGGCATTGAGATAAAGCATTTTTTGTTCTCTGGTGTAAAAAACAAACATGATTTGTCTCAACAAATCAGGTGCCTTTGAACTAAATTGAAATCAACCTTTCTCGAATGCACACACACAACACACACACACACACACATACACAAACACACACATTTTAAGATCAAACCAACATTTGGGATCAAATTGATTTCATTATTCAAAGTGTACATGCAAATCAGATCTTGGCTGATTCACACAGCCCTAGAAATTAGGTTCTTAAAGGCTGCAGATTTCCTATCCGTTTTTAACCGGAGAGATCAAAACTTGAATGGAGTATAATTGACTAAAAGGAAGTGCTCTGTGGACTAGTCTCTCTGAGAAATCACAAAGGAAAGAAAGGGAAACCAGAAGCCTGGAATATTACTGTCATAAGCATGATCACATGCTGTATCAACTGCATATGTCTCTAGGACTTGTTGACTTATCAACTATTTATGAACGAGACCACTACATCTGTTTTAAATGGAATCTGATCCTCTTGAGTTTGCCAATATACTGAAAGAATGACTCCCAACTCACACTCTCCTATTTTTGATTAACTGTATAAGAAACTGACCATCTCATTCCGAGTTATTCTTTGGTGTTTCTTTTCCTATTTGATACAACACTGGATGGCCAGACTACATTATGATTTTCTTCTTATGTACTGTTCCTCTTTGAAAAGTATCTTCTCCAGAATCTAAGAAGATGTGAATTTTAAAAAAAATTCCACTTCTATCCAATGTGCAGTTGAACTATGAAATTCACTGCCACCAGACGTGTTGATGGTCACCAGTTTAGAAGTAACACATTTTTCATTATACCCCATGCTAGGCGAGCTGCATTGGCCACACTTGACTTCTGAGTGCAATTTAAGCTGGTCATCTAAAAAGCCCTTCATGGCATAGGGCCTGGTTATTTGAAGGACTGCCTATCTCCAATTATCTTTGCCCATCCAGTGTATTCAAGCAGATTAGATGTGCTGCAGGTTCTCTCAAATGCTGTCCTCTTATGGGACGAAGGAAGCACGTCTTCTTCTGGCGCAGCCCTAGAGTTTCCGCTCTCCAAATGTTCCTTAAGACCTGGCTCTGTCCCCAAGCCTGAGGTTAACGTATAAGAAAAGCTCATATCATATATTTTAAATTATTATAGCTGTTTTTGTCTGGGCTATTATGCTTATGTTTTTAAGTTGGATGTTGTCAGCCAAGCAGAATCTTTTGGAGTGGAGTGGCTATCACAAATCTCAATAATGCTAATAGCAACGAGACACAATGATAGACTATGGACTACCAATGGCTAACTATAAAACCTTTTCAGAATCCAAGGATAAGTCCATGAAATACCATTTACTTGGGAAGAACCACACAAGAGAACAATTGAATTTATTTCGCAGATGATATTCCATGAGGCCTTTGGCTGGCTCCTATGTGATGAAGAATGCCAGACCAGGTAAGCCTTTAATTTCTTAGGTGAGTGTTGAATCTCTCTTCCTTGATATTTCCCTATTTTAAACTGCCTTTTCCAATTGCTTTTTTAAATATTATTTAAAACACTTCTTTTTCTACAAGACCGCATTTTTACTTACTATGTTTAGTGCTTTGAATGTGCTCAAAGCATTTATCCAGGCTAAGACAGGTCCTTTGTTATCAGTTGCTCCACGCCCATACAGATTTCCTTAGGATAAAGGAAACTAATATTAAAATTTGAAAATTCTGATTATGCTAAAAACAGAAAAAAGTGCTCTCTCTCTCTCTCTCTCCCTGTCAGTGGATATGAAGTCAACTGAGGAACTCTCTGCTAAAGAAGTGGTGGAAATAATTTGAGAGAGTTAACGTGCCTGAATAAACTCTACCTCTATCCAGTAGAGTGACCAGTCTTAAGAGAACTGCCTACTCCAAATGGCTTTGTATTTTTTGGAAGTATCAGATACATCTGATATATATCAGCACTGTTTTTGAATAGTCTAGTGCAGGGGTCTTGAAACTTGGCCCTTTTATGACTTGTGGACTTCAACTCCCAGAATTCCTCAGCCAGCGTGCCTGGCTGAGGAATTCTGGGAGCTGAAGTCCACAAGTCATAAAAGGGCCAAGTTTGAAGACTCCTGGTCTAGTGGATAACTGCTCAAAAATGCCTTTGCCCAATTACAATGTATGCATTAGCTGCATCCTTTTTCAGGTATCCCCACCTGTTTTGAGCTGAGGAGCAGATTTGGAGCGTTGGGCCAAGGGACATCTTACAAAATGGTGCTGAGAGAGGACTTACCTTCTCACTAAATTACTAAATGGAAGAAACAGCCATTTACAAAGCATACTCTACTCTAAAGTTTCTTTCATTTAGCCTCTGCTTCCAAATAGAGATGCCGAACTGCAGCTGCCTATCATTTCTAAAGAACACTTATAAGATCTATTTGAGACCTCAAGCATTCTGGAAATAGAGATGATGTTAATGGATGGCACCATACACTGCAGTACGCTCTTTCGTTTTTTTCTTCTCTCCATCATGTGCATTGATACTACATGCAACAAGGGTGCAGAACCTACAGACTCAGGACTGTGTGTGTATTCAGTGTCAAGCCTAGCCTCAGTAATTCTCTTTACAATTTTCCTCCCAAATCATTTGGGTGTGTTAGGATACAAGCCTGGTCTGTATACATGTTCTATGTGGCATCAGATCCACATACAAAAGGGGCATAGCATGAGCATAGCATTGCAACCCTCACATCATCATCCTGATAAGAGCCGCAAGCTGTCACAGCTGCTGATGCCTCATCTACATGTCCTTGCTGATATGAAGACTCTATCTTCACACCCAATCCCAGCTATAAAGCACAAAGACAGGAGGGAGTTAGCTAAGTGCTGGGCCTTGCCTATTCCTAAAATATATTTCCTATAAACAGAGCTTCTTTCGGTCAAAGTTACAAGATCTCATTTGATATAGGCTGCATTTCTCCACGAGAGAGATCTTTGAGGACATACATGCAACAGACACCCAGATTTGAAGGACTAAGACAGAATGATCTAGTGTGCAAACTTCAGAAGAGAGTCTAGGGCCAGAAGTAAGCAGCTGGAGAAGCTCAACCAGATGTTTGTCAAGCAAGCCTTCATGCAAGATAAAGCTTATATTCTTGTCTTTATTTCAGATTCAGGTATAATTGGCAGACATAGTTACCTCTGTAAATAATTTAATAATCTGTTGCCAAACAGATTGCAAACAATGAGCCCCTGAAGAAGACTGTAAATAAATGATTGCAATTGGAAAGGTCATGTTCAGGTAGTCCTCAGGTTATGACTACTTATTCAGCGACTGTTCAAAGTATGACAGTGGTGAAGAAGAAGGACTTACAATGGGTCCACAAAATTCTGGCCATCCTTGTAGTCACATGATTGCAATCTGGTCAATTTCCGATATACCCTACTAGCTTTTTACATAAGTAAAATCAATGGGGAAGCTGACAGAAAATTGGAAGTCATGATCATATAAGGTCCTCACTTAACAACCTGCACAGTCCTCATTTAATTACAACAGCTGGGACTGTTGGAATTTCCACTGCTAAGAGACATGACATCATGCTTTATGACCACATTACTTAGCAACAGGGTTCCCAATTGCAATAGCTATTGCAACCCAATGACTACCTGTAGGTATAAATAATGGAAAAAAATGAACACTACTGTAACAGTTGAGATTTTGTACAGAAATGTGAATATATTAAGCAAAGGAGATTACATCTGAGTCAAGAGGGTGGGCAATTACGTAAAAGGCTCTGCATACTTAGATCTCAGACTTCTAGCCAATAGCAAGACCAAATTGATATAATATATATTAATTAATTATGATAGGCTATATTGATGCATATTGAACAGAAAAGATGAAGATTTTTAAGTTAACAAGCAGGCAGATCCTCCTATATAAGTGTGGAATGATCAGTTGGGCAAGCAAACAAGAATATTTTGCCCAATCTTCCACCAAAGTAAATAGATATCTGCAGCAAAAGCATGCCAGGAGGTTATGTGGCTACATAAACTGTTAGTGATTTAAGGATAAGTGAGCCAAAACCTACTGAGTTCTTTGAGAACAATCAAGGAAGCATTCAATTCTTCTATAAAGAGAAAACTACAAAGTATAGAATCAGAGATGTCCCACAGGACTCATTTCATGAGACTGAAATACTGTCCACACAAAAAAAATACTGTCAGATATACTTTCTAAGCCTTTATCCTGAAGTCGACACAAAACGCTTTGAAAGGGAATGGGAGTTGTGGATTGGTGCATAAGCCAATAAGAAGGGATCTAGTGTTGTGAATCCAAAGGTACTGATTTTTCAGTATTTCATGACCTCTTGACTAGAAAGAGGCAATTGAGTACAGATAGGAAGCTAAAGATTTACTCAGTGTCCCCTGCTTGATTAGCCATTCTAACTATCCTTGACTAATGATTGCTAATCTGAAATCTTTTTTTTCTGCCTTTCTTCCCAGGCACCCAGTCAGGGAACACATGCTTTTGGATTCTCCTCCTGGTTGGATGTACTAGCTAGATGCTAAGTCTTGCCTCATCGTCATCATTCTAGCCATTGTCTATCCACTGCAGGATGAAGGCCTCTTCCACATGTTTCCAATCAACACAATCTGATCTAGCCCGGCGATTCTTAGCACCCTCTGCCTTCGGGCAGGTCTTCCCGCTGCCGTGGGTAGTTGCCCTAGGGCCTTCAGGGAATGAGGGCCGTTTTTGAAGTTGCACTGACATGTTGAAGAAATAGACCATAATCTGCCATGCTGGTCCAATACGGGTTGGCAGATGTGATTGATGTTAGTCTGGAATATGCATTATGATCTGTTTGCCTTGGGTGACGCTTCTGGACAATTTTATTTACCCACACAAGCCCCTTTGCCTCATCAGGACTTTGATTATAGAAGGGGCTCTGATCATAGAAGGGGAAGTCTTGCCTATTCCCCACTAAGTATTTCCTATAAATAAATCTACAGCAGACATGTCAAACTCGCAACATCACATGACGTCGCGCGACGTATCGAGACTGTTTTGCCATTGCCAGCAATGGGGTGGGCGCGGCTTCCGCATGCCGCATCTGGCCCACGGGCCAGCAGTTTGACACCCCTGATCTACAGTATGTTAAGGTCGTAATATCTGGTTCACTAATCCTTGTTCAGGTCAGATTCCTCTCTTAGGAAAAGTTCATATCTATAGAGATGGTACAGCCTCCAACAATCCTAATATATTGGGAAGTGTAGGTTAAGTCCTCTTATAAGAAGTCATCAGATTCCTCTTTTAAACAGAATATACTTCTTTCTCCATTTAACAAACTTAAATATATTTTCCTGAAAAGAATGGCTATGAATGGTTACAGTAGGTCTTGTTTAGCTATAGACACTCCAGTGACTTGGTTCTTTATTCAATGTCTTTCTATGGCTGTATTTGTTTCTATATGTTGATAAGTGATCAATATTATTGTAGGTAATTATTTTCAGAAAGCAAAACAATATCGTATAGTGACATCGTATAGTTTTCATATGTTAGTTGCCAATATGTCCTGCTCCCCTGCTCAACGAGCATTCCAAAGGTTTATAATATTTGAAGCATGTATCTTGACATTTTGGGAGTAAATTGTGAAAGTGATTATTATTTTATAAAGTTAAAGCTAATTTAAAAATCTCAGTTTCTATTTAACTATGGGATGACAACTCTTCTATTGCTCCTTTCTGTTGAGACTGAGATTGTATAGAAAATATAATTTGAAAATGGCAATATTGATTTTGCAATTAAAAAGTCAAAATTCTTTTCTGTTAATTTAAATAAGATTGATATTGATATGACCATATCTTTCTATATATATAGTACCCATCATCCTTGCCATTTTTATCATATAAAACTATAAAAAATGTCAACTTTTTAATAGCCCCTTTTTTTCCTGTACCAACTGGACAATACACACATACCATCAACTTCTGTTAAACTGAAAGGATGGGTTTTCCATCCATCTTGACTTTTAGCTGGCATCACATCCACATGTCCATAAAAACACACAGTTGGCTTCTGTGGATCATCTCCAAATTTTGCCAGAATGACTGGAGGTAATGGAATATTCTGACCATCAGACAGCTGTAGAAATATATTAAAACACAGTTAATGATAATTCAGTGAGTTTCTTAAGAAAGTAATAAACAACAATTTCCTTCCTGGTGACATATACTTGAAAGAATGTTATTTTGTTAGATGTTGATTTAGTTCCAGCTGAAGATTTTTTATATATTTACCAAGGATCAATTATCTATCTATCTATCTATCTATCTATCTATCTATCTATCTATCTATCTATCTATCTATCTATCTATCTATCTATCTATCTATCTATCTATCTATCTATCTCTCACCTATCTATTTCATAAATTTAGTTTTTGTGAAATAAAAATCACCAAACTTCTGCAACAAATATCTCAGTTCACCATGTCAATTTTAGACAATGTTCTTATGAAGTCTGTGTATTGCAAATCCCCTAAGTCAGGGGTCTTCAAACATGGCCCTTTTATGACTTGTGGACCAACTCCCAGAATTCCTCAGCCAGGCACAGTGGCTGAGGAATTCTGGGAGTTGAAGTCCACAAGTCATAAAAGGGTTAAGTTTGAAGACCCCTGCCCTAAGTCTTGCTCACCTGGGCCCTTACATGGTCCATCTCCTTATCTTGAGAGCATCACTGTGTTCAGTAACCATGCAAATCTCCTGTTATCACAATGGCACTTCCATATGACTATTGCCTGCTACTGTTTTGAAGTTGGGATTTTATTGATTCAGGCTACTGTATTGTACTATCGATACTGTTTGATAATAGTTCTGAGTTTCAAAGAACCTTTGCCCACATTATCTGGACATTGAACCTGGAACCTTTTATCTTTTCTCTCTTTTCTTTATGGAGCAGTCTACACATATACCTTACACTGGATTCTAATTAGATCCTAAATACCTACTATCTGATCTTGAAGATAGGCAGAGACAAAACACATTCTTCTAAAATTCTCCTGTTTTTCCCCCCCGAAGTGACAAATAATATATTAAGGTATACCATAAGGTCATTAAGGTATTAACAAATGCTGGATGATTAAAATAATAACTTGGGGGGAGGGGTGCCACTTAATTCAACCCAATCCACTTAATAATTTTCCCTTATCAAAATCACAGAGCATTTAATTAAAACCAACAAGGTCAACAAACCTTCAAACAATTAAACAACAGAGTAAAATAAGATTATTTTCATCAATTATATGATATAATCTGATACATGAATCTGAACACATGAATCTGTCCTCCATGAAGAAATATTTTAATCTATGTACCACTAAACCTCTTGTGCCTATTTGATTGTTTATAACTTAGTAAAATAGTTTTTTAGGGCAATAGTTTTTGAATCAACCACAAATGGGCTAACTTACAGAATGCATCCAAAGTCCAGGACCCGTGATTCCCATGGGAATAAAATCTGGCAAAGTTGTGTCCGCTTCAGTGCTACTGCACTGCTGTGGTCACATGATTGTCATTTCCAATGCTTCCTGCCAGATTCCTACAAGCACAGTCAACTAGGAAGCAGCAGGAAGTTGGAAATCACTCTCACTGTTTCCCCCCATCCCATGGTCATTCTGTTTCTCAGCTTAAGTAAGGAAATATCTCTGAAACAATGACCCAATGGTCACAAGTTGTCTAGTAGAACACTAAATCTAAACTACTAACGTGGCTTGTAATTGGAGTAGAGCAGGGGTGTCAAACTCGCAACGTCACGTGAGGTGTTGCGACGTATCGCGACTTTTTTTCCATTGCCGGCAATGGGGTGGGTGCGGTTTTGCTATGATGCATCCGGCCCGCAGGCTGGCAGTTTGACACCTCTGGAATAGAGGAAGAAGGGGAAATATTCAAAATTATATTTACCCTTTTATTAGAGAGAATTTGGAAGGAAAGCAACAAATAACTTCCAAGAAACTATTATCTTTTTGGTGCCCTTTAATTAATTAGAAACCTAGCCTCTTAGCCTAACAATTATACCATCCAAAATTGTAATCAGGTAAAATATACGTGTAAAATGTAAAAAAAAAAGTAAGACTAATAACCATAACAACAACCATGGATGTGGACTCAAATAACTTTGCCTTATCTTTCTATCTCTGTCTCTTATTTAGGGCTCCCTAATCTGGGGTACCGTCTTTCTCCTACCAGATTTTTTTGCTGCTATCTTGCAATTTGTTTAGATTTTTTTGTAACCCAGATCTGATAACTCTACATTGATCCCATTGCACAAGCAGACATTCCTTCTATTTGTGCGCATTACTCTTTTGATGGAAGCAAGGACAGTACCTGTTGAATGCCCATATCATTGAGTGTCACGGTAGCTCCTAAGTCTTCAAGACTGGCTGCAGCTATTTTGACCATTTCTATGACTTTTGCTCTTAGACGTGGCTGTTGAGAATCACTCTCTACAGCCACCCATTCCTTAAGTTTCTGAAAAGAAAGCCAGAGATAAAACTCGTATTATCATCATTATCATACTGTTATCTATATGTTCATTATGCAAATCAGACCAAGAGAGGAGAATATCTGAGCTATGTTTAAAATGTGGATTATGGTTCCATTTTATTTATATATAGATTCTTGCAGAACCTGCTTCTTCCTACAAACATGTCACATTTGCCTAGCTATATACCTTCTGAATAATTCTAGTTCTCCTAGTGAATCAAACATATTATCCAATTATTGTCTAAAAATGAGAATTTCTGCATATATACACTATAATTTGTGCATTATCTATAAAATATCTATGAAATGTGGTAAGCCTAATGCAATTTTGTCAAATGCTTTTGTGTATTTTCTTACACACAGTTTAATTAGAACATACTGTGCACTCTAACACATCATCATGTTTTGTGCTTTTTAAATATCTAGAATGTAACTAATATATATAAGTCTTGTTTTGTTGTCTTATCTGAACCTGTCTATAGGAACATTAAGTCTCCCTATTGAGAAGGAGAAGAGTTGAGGGACAGTATCTTGCCCAGGGTTCATATCAAAGGTGTGCCTTCCTGATTCATAGTTTTCATTATACTGTTGTAGCCATTCTGCTGCACCAGCTCTTAGAAATACATTAGGTTTCCCCAGGAAAGCTCATTAAAAATGACAGCACTTGGAAGGCTTTACACAGGCAATCCATCTTTGTAAATTCTATTTCCTTCTAATTACTTCTAAGGGACTTGTCAGCATGCAATCTCCCTTTTAAAAAAGAAGAAGAATCAGAGAGGAATAACAGCAACATTATAAGAATGTCCACCCACACAATCTTCTTGTCCTGAAATTTTGTTTGGAGTGGATAATTGCATTCACTCTGCATTGTGAGATAACTTTTCTCTTGGTTTTGCAGAAATGCCCATCAGCACAATGAATAATACACGTGCCATTATCTTACTTTGGAGGGCCAAAATAAAAGTAGCAAGTTAGTTCTGTTTCTTTATTCACAATTCTGAAATGCTTTGTTGTCTACTGGGAGCTCGGGAAGAACTAATATTAATAACAAAAGATATGCTCATGTTCTGATATTTTGGACTGGTTCTTCTATTGTTGGGGAGGCATACAGTTCTGAACCATAACTTAGAAACTGATTGCCTGGGAACCAATAAACTGAGGTCCCATCCAGACAAGAGGGGTTAGTTTCTCTGAGTAATCATGATAGTCTTTTTCTGAATAGCGGGCAACACTTAATGTTTGTTTCCTCTCTGTGGGCAGACAGTATGATATCCTTGGAGTAAGAGCAGTTAAGAGTTTTCAGTTCAGGTCTGTTTGTTTTGCATCTAGGAAATGTTTCAATGTGGGAGGATAGTTTTGCTTTTAAGAGGTTTAACTGTCCTTTACAAAGCTTAAAATGCTCATTTTACCTCTTAACAATCTCCAATGCCTCCCCTCTTCAGATCCATTCACTTTAGTGGGTTGTCGGGACAATAAATGGCTCACAGGCTGCAAATTGTCCATCCATGATCAAAATAATTGAATTGACAATTGTGATATGCCACTCAACCCAACTTGGTCAATAAAGGCACAAATTGCCTCAGTGCCTACAGCATGTTTTCTAATCTGCTTGCTTGAACAGCTATTTATGCTCATTTGGAATTGTTAATAGTATCTTACCTATTGAGGGTTGTTTTTGAAAGACCTTAAATTTCAAGTCCTCAAAACAGGCAGAGACAGTTCTGGCATTGTTATTATTGCTATTACTTTGCTTTCCCACCCGCAATGTTGCTGAAAATGCAGAATTTATTTTAAAATATTTAATTAATAAATAAATAAATAAATAAATAATTTATTTAAAATATCTTCTCCCATATTTATCTATCGAAGGCTTACATTGTGAAAAGAGGCAAGGCAAGTGGCCACATTCAACTTTGCCATGCCCTTTGTGTAGAGAAACTCTTGTAGACCCTATTGATCAATGTTCTTGAGGTCAGGCAATGATCTTTTGATTCTCCAAGGTATTGTAATGTTTGCCACTCTGTTTAATACTGCTCCTGGATTTACTTTGATTTAGTTTGTTGTTTTAATCTTTGCTTCTAGTTTTCTCCCGAGTTTTATTATGTACTGTTCTTACGATTGCTTAATGTTTTGAGCACTTATGGGAGTCTCCCTTTTCCTACTCCAGTACCTGTTGAACAAGAATGGGGTGACTCCCATAAGTCCATCCCCACCTGGGTGATTTTGGACTACTCATTGTCTCTCACCCCACTCACCCTCATGACACTGTTATAGTGAAGGTGCAACTGGAAGAGATTAGCATGCCTATTACCAGTGGAAAAAACTTAGGATATAAATCTAATAAATGTGTATATATACCACCCTGACAGCTCAAGTTATAAAACAAGCAAAAAGTTGAATGAACTAGCAATCAATGAAACACCTTTGGATAAAGTATGAAACCATTGAAGCAGAAATTCATTTATTGATCCAGATAGTGGAGAAGATACTGCATCAGGAATTTGATCTCCCAATCAGTATTAGTACTCTTTGCACTGTAGTTCAAACTAGCAATCTGTGGCCTTTGACATGCCAATAATCTTTGCTAAAAAACAGCAAGTTCTCCAAGTTAAGACAGACTTGGGTTGCATTTAGTTAGCAAAACTCACAATCACCGCATTTCTACCTGAACAAATTCATCCTGATGTTCATCAATGTAGTTGAAAAGCTCCTCCTCCAGGGATAAGGAACTGGAAAATAAGGAATTGCCCACTCCAAAGGGCAGCATGATAAGAGAGATGTAGAATATCTGCAGGTTACAAAGACATGGTTCAGCATCTTTAAAAAAAATATTCAGAGTTATACAAGATGAAATGATTACTTAGTGTTTTATAGCCCATCATTTATAAGTAATAAATAGACTGAGAAACTGAAAAAGAAATGCTTGCATAAAATGGGATAAAAAAGTAAATCAAACTGCCAAATAGATTTAACGGTATTTAAACATAATGATATCTTGCAACAATAATGTACCAGATCTGGAATTTCCCTCTTGAATAGTGATGGCGAACCTTTTGGGCTCAGTATGTCAAAAATTCAGAAAATGCCTAATTTGACTTTGCTGTGGTATCGTGCACACACATCCAAACAAAAGGGAAATAATTCTTTATCAGCTCTCCCCCAATCTAGGCTACTCAGTGGCATTCAGTGGCAAGCACTGAGGCTCAGTCGGGTGCAGAGTTCCAGGCCTTGATTTTAACCCTAATGCCACTGCTGCCACTCAAAGAGGCCACCTCACGCTGTTACTCTAAGTCCAGGAGCCTTGAAGAACAGTGCAATTGCCTCATGGCCCAATGCTCCCATGCTGGCTCCTGCAGACTGGTATCAACGGGAGGGGCTTGTTAAAGGTTCTGCTCTCCAGCTATTAATTAAAAATCCCTGGAGTAGGTGAGATTAAACCCTCCCTCCCTTTGCTTTTCTGATCAGTCTGTATGCTAGAATTCACTACTGGATCCTGTCATGCTAGTGAGACCAGGGTGGATTATTTCAACATTTATTGAGGCATAGATCTAAATAAACAAAAATTGGGGGGGAAAGGTTTCATGTCAAACCAGATCCCAACCTAATTACAAGTCCGTGTATTCTCTTCCGATACAGTTTTGATCACTGTAAATATACAAGTTTGACTGTAAAAGACTGCTTATTACCAAATAAAACTAGCCACTATCTGGTTAGCATCAGTTTCAGCATTATTTGTGAGAGTTATCTAGCATCCTTTAGATGCAGAGAGAAGAATGAGAATAGAAATACAGGAGGAGTTAACAAAGAAATTTACCACATATTGCTGGCAGAAGGCACATTTGGTTACAGTTGAGGATAATTGTACAAGATTTCCATCTTACTGGAGGGAGCATGCAACCAGACAGGCATAAAGATCAGAGGCCTGAATTGTGATAAAAATTTCTTTATCCAGCAGAAGCAGATGAAATACTTTCTTATACATATTGTATGTGTGTGTGTGTGTCTTATAATATTACAAAACTGTACAACTCAGCTTCTGATCCATAAGTCATGAATGCACACTATCCAACTCCAGAGACACTCTTACAACAGTTAGTTAAGGTTCATTAACTGCTACCTACCGTAAATGTTATCCACCCCATCCCCGAGTTGACAAAAAACAACACTGGCATGACAGATGCCCATTGCTGATTGCTATCCCATCTCTATCACTTTTGTTTGCAATTGCTGCCAGTCCTGACTTTTGTCTAAGGTAATGGTATTAGGTATTAAAGCCTAATATATTTTACACACTTTGAGACTGCCCTTGGATGGTGACAGAAAATGGGGAAATTACTGTTTTAATCCTGCCACAGTTAAAACTGATTAAATCCTGTCCCACTCATGGGCTGCAGACAAGGTGAAGGCAACATTAGGGGGACAAAAGATGCTATTGAGGCATATTTAGGAGATAGTGAAGAGCATGTTAGGACATCAGCAACAATTTAACCTAATTGGCAAGAGAACCAGCAAATGCAAAATGTGAGTCCCAAAATAATAGCTGATGCTTATATTTGTGGTGTTTGCAGGTGGCAGACACATTATCAGTCCAACAACACTGAACAGTCTCTTCTCCTTTTCAGTCCCACTGCTATGAGAAACAGCAAGAAAAGGGTGGGAGTTTACAAATGGAAGTAGCACCCACAGATCTCATCCTATCTAATGTGACATGGAGCATTGTTCATCATGGCAAACTGGCACACTGCAGCCAAAAACAGTGCTTGAATGCAGGATTTGGGCTCCTAAAATCACTAAGTAAGGAGAGATTGCAAGTTTACCCCTATGTATTCTGCAAGCTTTTTTTTTTTTTGTCAGTAGGCAACAGGAGCTGCATTTTCAGATTGGCTGGGAGTTGTGGGATTTCCTTGTTGCTAATGTCTTCTATATGGACTTTATGTTCAACCAAGGCTCATCTCAGAATCATTCTGGATTCCCCCCCCCCCTTTGGCTGTTTGACTGAGAACATTCAGACGGGCAAATGTTATTGAAATCACTAGCAAGCCCCCTTCACTCCTTTAAAAAATGTTCAATTACAAGTTTAAAGATTTGTAGTAATTTCTTTTACAGCAAAAGGAAGAATATTGTTGCCTTTTAAACGTTTTAAATGGATTAAGAGCTCAAATGGATTTGATTTAAGACTTTGAAGATAATTCAAAGGATTCTTTCTCCAGAGAAAATCTTCTTGTTTTTACTTTGAAAGTGATAAGATGACTTTGAAGGTTGAACACTAGAGGACACCAGATGGCTAGCTTAAAATAAATGTTTGATGAAAGTCTTTGAGCTATTTAACTTTATAGCAGAATCAGAAGGTGTTACTGAAGAGGAACAAGCTCCATTGAATAAAACTAAATTGACTTGCAGAAGGATTTAAAAATTATAGTCTACAAGAATGAGATGGATAATGGATTTACAAATGAATTTGGATGATTCAGATAACAAATCAGAAGAGCAATGCAGATAATTTTATTGCATTAGATTTACAAAAAGGGTTGGCTGGAATTGCCACACTAGAATTACAAAAGGGGTCTGAAAAAGATGACAAGAATTCTGAGAGAAGAGACAAAGAATAAGAAAGCAGATGTTAGAATTTTCTTTGAGGAATTTAAAGATCATTGAGAGAAAGAACACAAAATTGGTTTATTTGCTCAAGATTAAAATAATGGGTTGTTATTTCTGGTGAAGTCTAGAGCATTTATGATTGGGATGAATGATGATGGTTATTTCTGGTAATGTTTGTTTTCTGACTGAGACTTTATTTGAAAAGAGGAAACGGGAAGGATTAAATTGGCTGTAGTAAGTGGTGGGATTTAGCTGGTTCGTACCACTTTAGCAGAACCGGTAGCTAATTTTTTTGTTGCCCAGGCCCAGAATGGACTTCTGGAAGCAGCATCCACACAGAGAATTGGTTGTTCACATATTTGAATCCCACCACTGGCTGTAGTATATACAATTTGCAATATTTGTGCTATTTTTGATCATCTTAATAGACTTTTGCTGTTTAATATTGTTGAAGGAAAAGTCTTCATCAGGGTCTAGTCCAAGCTGGGAATAAACAACATGGCGACTGCTTTAGAAAGAAGGTTGTAGTTTATTGAAGAGGAGAGTCAGACAGAAAGATGGCTCTGGAAGAAAAGTGAGAGCACATGTAGTAGGGGGTGGGTTTTTATACCTTCTTGGGCTTTTGTTTGGAGTTGTTCCTGTGTCATGAACTTTGACCGGAGTCTGAATGTGCCTTTCTGGTATTCTGATGGTAGTGGGTTAATCCTATTATGTCCTGTCTTAGAGTTTGGGTTAGATTTTAAGGGTCTTTGTCTTCCTGATCTCTTCAGCTTCTAGCTGGAGGGCTCCAACCTTCCTGAATGGATTATTACATCTGCATTTCTAAAAGCTGGTTTCTGCTGAGTTGTCTGGCTGGGGGGAGGGAGAAGTTTCTGCCTTTTTAAAGATCTTCTCCATTATTCCTTTGGGGAAATATATTCTGCCTTTTAATATTCCCAAAAATGGTTGCTAATGTTAATAGTAAATGACAATACTATGTTTGTAGAGACTAAGTAAGTTGGCCCTCAGTTGCTTTCCTTAAATGATCAGCCCAGTTCACAGGTTCCATTTCTTTAATTATGGCTTATGTTATGTTATGTTATGTTATGTCATTTTATTTTATCAAACTTCTTAACCACACATCTCCCTTGTAGAGGGGCTCTGGCTGGTATACAATTTAATATAAGATTAAAACTAAATAATTTAGGATTATTTTTTTAAAATGTAAAACATTATAAAATTACAAAAAATGGAAAGTTCCAAGATGGGAAGATTTGGAGTTGTTAATACAGGCGGATGAGGGGGGGTCTTATGGGACCAACCAGCCCCATGGCTGTGTGGGCTCGTGTCTCCCGATGCAAGGCTACAAAGCCAGGTTTTGACCCCTTTGCAGAAAGTCTAATTAATCCAGTCATTGAAGCATTACAGGAATGGATGGCTGCTCCAGACATAGATTGGCACCCCAAAAAATCCTCACAGGCCATGGAGATGCTTCCACACAACCACCCTCAAACCTGGACTTCCCTGGCAGAAAGCAGAGCCCACTTCCATCAGCTCAGCTAGGGTGCCAGCTAAAGATAATGGAAATGGTGGTCCAGTACTCCTGCGGTCTGGGGCCAGGCCAAGAGAGGCTCATTCTGGCCCATCTCTACTGGCTCCGCCCTTGAGGTGGCATCGCCAGGGCGAAATGGAGGGATGGAGAGAAAGGGTGGGGTGGGGCCAATGGGGGGACTTTGGCTGCCAAACTGGAGACCGAGCGACGGGGCTGAGGTGGGCGACCTTCGAGCCCTCTCCTGGTCTCTCCTTCATGCTGACATTTCTCAACGGGATGTCCAAGGAAGAAGGCGAAGGAAGCCGCTCAGAGATACTCGGAGGGAGGAGCTGAATACTCACAAGGCGCTGGCCGAGGGTCTCCTCAAGAGGGCAATCCTCGGCGGCCACTCCGCCCTCCCTCGACGCCAAAGCCTAAGAGCAGCTAACTAGCCGGGCAGCTGTCAGCCACTTCTGCGGCTCCGCGCTGGCTAGCTGACTCGCCCGCCTGCGATTGGCTGCGATTGGCTCCTGGTCTCCGGCTGAGCAATTTCAGCTGGACCGCCGGAGGCTGACTTTATGAGCCTTCCGCGGCGGTAGGCGGAGGGGAGGAGTAGTCGGTGTAAGGCGCGGACAGGGAGGAGCGAGGCGGCCTCCGCCGCCTGTTCCGCGGAACTTAAAAGCGAGCGCCTTTGGCGGTCTCGGTGCGTTTGTCTCTAGCGCTTCCCCAAGGCCGATTTCCCAGGGCGCCTCCGTCCCGTCTGCATTGTCCCGGGACCTTTGGACACGCTGGCTGGCAGTCGGGAGAGATTTTGCCCCAACACCTCTGGAGAGCCCGACTGTACCGTTCACTAAATGATGAGGAGAATCCCTGAGAATAAAAAACCAGCGTTTCCTGATCGCTTTGGATTAGACTTGGCTTCGGGTGCGATTTGTTTAATTTTGTCTTATTGTGAACCAAGCCGATCGTAGTTTATTCCACAGGGCAAGTCGAGGGAAACCATAGCTAAGAATAATGGGTGAACCGAGTTCTCTCTGCTTTGGAAAAATCTGCCCATTTCATAGTGTGAGAAGCTTCCCGGAGTGATTCCCCCCCCCCTCCCTGCAGGTAAACAAAATGGCAATCCAATTCATGGAGTTCACATCTTATAGTAATTTGTGAAGACTGCATTTAGCAGTCTAACCATCTCACTTTTACAAAATCTCCTATGAAAGTGCCAGCAAACTCTATCCACTTGCTGATATTCTGAAAGCAGAGATATAGCCAGATCAAGGAGTCACCTAAAAGAACTGGTTGTTCTTGGCTGCTACACAACACATACATTACTTGACATTATTTTGCTAGAGAAAAAGGAATATACTTCAAGAATAGAATGGATATCTGTGATTGTATTCATATCTCTTCACTGTTTTAGTATTTATGACATGACCACCATATTAGTGCTGTAAGATTCCAGCAAACCCATTGAGGCCCAGGAATTGTTGCTGCTTCCATTACCTTTTTGATAAGTTGTTTGGAAGTGGAATTCTCACATTTTGGCTCCATAACCCTGACCTAGCTTCACCCTTGTCTGAAGCTTATATTCGACGGAAGGAAATGATCTTTTCATGAAATGCATTAAAATTTACTGGCATAGCAAGTGGAAGCATGTATTCAACCTTGGCTAAATCTCAAACTGGGGAGCAGGATGGCTCAGTGGTTAAAGATGCTGAGCTTGTTAGCTGGAGGACTGACAGTCCAGGTTCGAGACCTGAGCTCCGCGCAATGGGGTGAGCTCCTGTTACTTGCCCCAGCTCCTACCCACCTAGCAGTTTGAAAGCATGCAAATTTGCAAGTAGATTAAAGGTACCACTTTGGTGGGAAGATGAGCATTCCGTGTGCCATTGGCATATAGCCGTGCTGGCTACATGACTACGGAAATTGTCTTCGGACAATGCTGGCTCCCTCAGCCAAGAAACAGAGATGAGCACTGTGCCCTAGAGTCGGACAGAACTGACAGGAAACCTATATCTTTAATCTCAAACTAAGCTATGCAATCAGATCTGGTTGATAGTTGGATGCGAGACCATCAGGAAACTTCCATGGCAGACTATTTTTGCATTGTTGCTCAGGCATGCAAGTGTAGTTAGCCAGAATTTAGCTGGATGCAAGAGACTCTTTGCCACCAGTTACTGTACAAAACGTATGATATAGCTTTTAGCATCATGGTTGCTTACCCAATGATTTGATAAACTGTAAAACAACACCCCTGCAAGACAGGTCCATGGAGAGAGGTAGGATTGCCCTTGCATCCTGAGATTTAACTGCATTCTAGGGATCAAAACTGATTTGACTATTTGATATGGAGAGGGAAAGATATAATTCTCCATTGCTGTCTGGATAAAGTACCTATTTTCCCCTCTTATTGTAATAAACTTCAGTAAAAGGCTATAAAGCTAATCAGGAAAGTGAGAATTTTGCTGAGTGTGGTAATGACCTGCTCTCTTAGGGATCAATAATTCTTTTTGCCCTCAGTTGGTATCAGCAGTCCTATAGCTCTTGGCACTGTGACTCTGTTGCAATTGTGTCCATTTTATTCATGTCGTGCTTTACATCTTGGGTTTTGATCTCCCAGTTTAGGGTGAACTTAATACCAGCATTCAGCTTCCACTTGCTCCCACCAGAACAGGAGCTTCATTTTTGTTTAAGAATTAATTAAAAAAGTATTCTAAAAGAAAACTTTTCCCATGAGTACTGGATAATTAGTGATTCTTGTGCACAAGACTCCTCAAAGCTGTGGCATGTTAGATTCCATGAGTAACATCAACTGCAGTCACATCTTCACAAGCATAGCTGAGCAAAATCTCGCAAGCATTGCAAGTTAGCATTTAAGCCATATTGTAATATGGCTACATGTATATACATATATACATATTATACTAAGCAAACAGTTGTTTTCATAATGCCTGATAGAACACACCTGGAAAAAGCCAGCCATGCAGATAAGTAAAATAATGGTTGTTTCCTCTCCCCCCTCCAGCTTATATATTTCTGAATTGACAAAAGGCAAATCAGGAATAAGCTAAGAAATCTATTAACAAACTATGCCCCATTTACTTATCACACTGCCAAAGTTGCTGTGGTTTCCTGCTCTAAAACAAACCATGATCTTTTCACTGTCCTAGCACATGTTATGCTAAGTAAAAAGCCCAAAGTGCATTGGGAAGCAATGAATTAAATGCCGTAATGCTGTAATGACGTGGGTCAGATATATCCGACTAATGGGTTGCAGAGCATATGGCCTTTGTAATTCCCTAACAATGTCTCAAAATGAGACTAGAAAATGAAATTTCCCAATTAGATGAAGAGAGGAAAGGAATGCTGGAGAACAGGTGCTGAAAAAGTGGAAAGTTGAATTTGGTTTACCTCAACATTTAAGCATTACAATCTCTACCAAAGGATTCAGGTAGCTTGTCAATTTGTCTTAACTTATAAAGTTGTATAGACGGATTTGCTTCTCTCTTCAGATATAGATAAAGCAGAGGAAGACATGGTAAAGCAGTACTATTTCTAATTAGATCTGTACAAAAGCAAATTGACCCATTGCGATTTAATAAACTACAGTGATAGGAATCATTTATATCATGGGTGTCAAACTTGATCGCGTCACGTGACATATCGTGACTTTTTTTGCCTTTGCGGAGCCGAGGTGGGCACGGCCTGCACGTGATGCATCCGGCCCATGGCCCGCCAGTTTGACACCCCTGATCTAGCAAACTGGCAAACCGAAACAATAAACTGGCAAATCACATTGGATATCTACACAAGCTATTATAATATATGCCATATTACAAGTTAACATATTACAATTTAACATGATCCTGTTTGCACTTTGGGCATTGATCATCTGCATTAAGCGCATAGAATAAAATTGGTACAAATTTCCAAAATGATAGCTATTCTGAACTAAGTAGACACTTATAGGACAGATGTATTAGGCTACATTAGCCAAAAATCAGAAGTGAGCTGTAATTCACAATAACTTTTAATAAAGTCTGTTAGTTTGAAACAGTGCTACTAAACGCCTTCTGATCAAAGCAGCTAGTCCATCTGAAATCATTTGAAGGTGTACATCTCTATATTTTGCAGTATGATTACAATCAATAGACACATTTGAAATTTGAAGAAGGCTTACCATGACAAAAATTCTGACAGCAAATAAGGTTTCTTCTTTTCCCATCGAACTCAGAAAGCACTGTTAGTTCAAGCTCCTTTCTGTAGTTTGCAGCTCTTTTTATAAAAGCAACATTCCCCCCTCCCCGTCTGTATCTTTGTGTTTTTAATATGGACAGCAGGATTAAGGACAAAGGTTCATTATTCCAAATGCTGTGATTCAAGCCTCCAAATAAATAATGACCCTTTGATTGTCCATCTGGCCACCGCTTTGAAATTCCTTAATTGCTTGTTTTATGTAGTTATAATTGTATGTGGATGGAAACCAGGGAAAATAGCAACCTAGCATTCAAAAATGTTTTCGTTGGCCTGCTCATAACTATTATGAGAACTTATGAAATAACTGAGATAGACACTGATCCTTCAGCTGTCCTTGAAGACCGATATAAGAAGATTCCTTACCCCAAGACCCAATGCCCCAGAGACTCTGGACACACAGAAACAACACAGCATGCTTCTCTAGTGCCTGTACTGCAGAAACAGTCATACTAGCCTCATCTCACCATTACTCACCATTATTACTGAGCATAAATCCTCAGGATGCACAGAACTACTTTCAGATACCAACCCTGCTATAACGTACTGTAGATTTAATGAGCACCTTATTCAGTGATGGTGAACCTATGATACGTCAAAGGTGACATGCCATGTTTTGGGTGACACATCAGCATTTATTCCCAACAATTATTCTCAAAAGCAAGCCCCCATTCTAGCGTGATTTTTGGAGGCTGTATGAGAATGGTGTATGCTCTTCTTGTACAGAAGTTGTGTGAGAGAGTCGTGTTCTTGTACAGCCTCTGGAGCCTCCAAAAAATGAGTTTGTTTTACTCATATTTCATTTATGTAATTATTTGACATTTCTTTATGTAATACATAGCATCACACAATTGAACTGGATTTTTTTAAAAATATATATAAAGAATTGTCTTCTGTTTATTCCAGGAGAGGTGGTGACACACCAGCAGTCAAGTTAGCTATTTTCAATCCTGAGCCCAAAACGTTCACCATTACTGACCTAGTTCAACATATTAATTCTCTGGAACTTGATATATCTTTCACATATTAACTTTTTATGCTTCCTTGCAGCCATCTAATGCTCCTACACCTTATTTTATATTATCATTTTTTATATACTTTTTTTTTTATTCATATATCTTTTATATCTTCTAGTTTTTCAAAATTTGTTAGATGTTTATTTTTACTGTTAATGTACCCTTTATGCTTTTTTAATTACTGTAACCCACTTTCTTTATGCTGGTCTATGACCATAATAGATTTGATTTTACACTGAAGAATGGAAGACTTAAAATCCCTGTGGGAAAAAGTTAGACCATACTTTGTTATTTTAGATTTTTAAAATGGATGAATAAAGCTGGCTTTATAAATTGCATCAAGTTAAAATATGTTTTCCTTGGTTCCTGTTGGATAAACAAAGTCACTATAGTTTTAAAACTGTGTTTTATGGTTCTGTGCTAACCAAAATTCTATGGCTTGTTCAATAACCCATGGCTTAGCACATGTGAATGCTGCCTGTACAAGGTGGCTTAAATGATCTTCCATCATGGAATTTAATTAAGATAATTTCAAATTATGACTTATGAGACAACAGGAGTTGACTACAATTAATTGTAGGGGGAGCCGAAAAAAACACTATCACTCTTCAACCATATCAAAAAGGAGAGGGCAGCCTGTAATTGTGAGGCATCCTGTAGACCAGTGAAGATGTGTGGACTTCAACTCTCAGTATCCCCAGTCAGTCTTGCTGGCTGGGGGGAATCTGGGAGTTGGTCCATACATCTTGGATTTACCAAGGTTCTAGTCCAACTCCATGATGTTTTGGAGTCTTGATTTCTTGTGGAAATTGAGACTATTTCCTCCTGCTTTCTTAAAGCTGGAAATCACCAATACTTTAAACTTTCAATGTCTAAGCAATAAATGATACAAGAATTGATAGATCAACGTTGAATTTATTTAGCAGCCTTTCCACATGGAGTACAAAGAATGTTGTAGAAAAATACCAATTTGTTATTATCACGAGAGGTCTGCACAGACTGGAAAAATCTGCAAATAAGCAACTACAAGTCCCACAGGGAGAAAGGGGGCCCTCTTTGCTCTTTTACCACCCATGTCTATATTTCCATTCCTTTTGGATCCTTCTAGAAGGGCTTGTTGTTTTTGCAAATTCAAGTAAGACAGCTATTATTTTCTTCCACTGAGATCAAAGAATTGGGCTCAGATTCTGTTTTGGGGGAAAGTCAATGTGAGGCATTACTGATCATTTACTGCTGCTTTCTTAGCTTAGATTACATCATCATCAGAAGTTTTCCAAATTCCACTCACACCCTTCTTTGTTTGGAAGGGAAGGCAAGTAAATTGGAGAGTTGCTGTATTAGAATAATGCCTGAATAGAGCACATGATTTTTGGAAAAGGAAGAAAATCAGCAGCAACTATCATGTTTGTATAAAGTGCTCTATACTGAGTTTTGAAATATTCCACCAGGTGTATTGGCATTAGTTAGATTAGGCAAAAAGGGAACAAAATAGTGCACTTTTCAAGATTGCAGTAATGTACTTTGATGAATTTTCAGATTCCAAAGCACAATTTGCAAAAACAATTCGGATTCAATTCTTCAACTTGGCAACTTCATAAAGGTAAGCACCTAGAAGCTTCACTCCCTGAATATAGTTGTACCTGGAAAGGAAACACCTGGTATTAAATGTAGGCCAAACAACAACAACAAAACAAAACCCAAGCAATCCCAGCAAAATCTAGAATACAAGTGGAAAATCTCCAGCCTATGAGCTAAATATAGAGCTCCAACTTTGCATAATGACAGACAATACATATGCTTTACCTGTTGAGTTTCTCATTCTGAGAATGGGCTCCGTCATCAGCAGACCCAACAGGAAGCAGCATCACATTCTTGCCTGTTGCTTCTTGAAAGGTCAGTGTGACAGGAATGCTCCCTCCTTCTCGAGTCAGGTCTGGCTCCACACCAAAGACTAGGAAAAATAAAGGAGAAGGTTAAGAGCAATCTTCATTTTCTTTACCAACCCCCCTATCATACTTGGTAGCTTCCAGATCTTTGGGGCTTTCACTCTCACAACCCAAAATAAGTTCGGCTGTGCTCCTAAGTCACAGGAGTGGGGAACCTTGGCTCTTTTACGACTTGTGGACTTCAACTCCCAGAATTCCTGAGCCAGCACAAGTCATAAGCCACAAGTCATAAAAGAGCCAAGGTTCCCCACCCGTGACCTAGGACTAATAGAATTTGTATATCCTGATATCTAGGTTGTGAAAAAAACATTTTCACTCGTGTACCTGCTAACCCTTTATTATCTTCCAGCTGGTTGGCATTGCAGTAACACAATACCCATCATCTGTTATCTTTTTCAAGGATCACTTTCCAGCTTGATTTTCATGAAAACTGACCGCTTTTTGCCACTATAAAGTATCTACGTTTTTATCATGACACAGGTCAAAACACAAAAGGTATCTTAGATCATATTCTGATTAAGATATTGACAGAAATAATGAAAGATGTACTGACCTGTTTTCATGGCTTTTCTGCCAGCCATATAGTGGGGATGATTGAAATCTGACACCCAAGGTTTTCCACCATGGCCCAGCTGTATGCTGAATTTGTTGGGGCTGTGCAACTCAGCAAACTTTTTAGATACGTAATCTTCAACCTTTAATAATGATTAAAAACTGGTTACTTAAAACAACTAGAACAAAATTGTTGGTCAGTTATGCAGAAACTCTGTTTAAGGCTACAGTACAAATCAATTCCCTACATCTGAATAAATAAGCTGTTTCACGCACAATCATGTACTTCAATCCTTTTTTGCATAGGGGCAAAGTCTGAATTACAGCCATACCAATATTTTACTTGCCTTACACTACTGCATGTATCAGGGCACATGCTAAATGGCACTGAAACTAACTGCAGACTCACAGCAGTTTGCAGCCAAAGGCAGTAATTGTGTGTGTGTGTGTGGGGGGGGGGGAGATTTAAAAATCAAAAACTCTTTATGGGGCAGGAAATGTCCAAGTTGGGATTTTTGTATCACAAGCTGAGATGGGACCTTTTTCAATTCTGCCTACTTCTCTCACATGTAGGCTTTGGTTTAGTGCTTGAGATAACTTTACAAATCATGGATGCTACACAGCATTCATCAAAAAGTATTTGCAAAGCTGCAACTGAATTGGGAAAAAGCCCAAAACACAGTCTGCCTCCCTAATGAAGGGATTTCTAGCATAGCCCTAATCCTGGCTTCTGCTGATATAGTTAACACACAATGTTCTGAATTGTGATTTGAGTTTCCTTATCCATTTTCCTTGACACACACCAGCTTAGTCACAACTTCTGGAGTCATGTTTGGCACTAGTCGGATTGAAAATTTGCCAATCACTTTTCGTGGTATCACAGTTTTACAACCAGATCCAGAGAAAGCCCCTTCTATTCCATGAAGGGATAAGGATGGGTACCGCCATCTGTGCATCAAAATCTTTTCCTATAAAAAACATTAAAGAGAAGAGACAAAGTCAGGCATCAATTGTCTATTTATAACAGAATGATTCAAGGCAAAACTATAAATCATGAACATGCGGCTACCTTGGATAATGATAGAACTGGAATATTTGTATTCCCTTCTGATGGCCTAATATTAATCTAGTAAAAGAACATGTTTTTACCTTCTGTTCTTTAGATCAATGTGCCAATATTGAACAATGTGTTTTTATGGTCCAAATTTAATAAGTTTAAGGGCTGAACTGATTGTATATTGGTACATGATTATGCACATGGACCTCATTTTTTTTCCTTCCTCCCATTTGTCTGTTTTAATCACTAAGTATGCATAGTTTCTTACTGAATTTATCATACATGTAGTACTGTTTGTTAAATTTCACTGATTAAAATGCACATGCCACATCTGGCAATGGGTCCTTCAAGAAGCTACATCTTTTTCTGATTCTCAGGGTAGCTGTGCAATTCTAGGAAATAACATGGTGAAATTAAGATGTCAATAAAATGCTATTATAACTTCTTGGTACCTCTTTAATTCAAATGTCTCAGTCATCCAGGTCATTGTTGTCCCAAAGGTGCTTTTTTCAGGAGGCAACTGGACTTTCTTGTTTTTTCTTTGAAGAAGTTTCGTTTCTCATCCAAGAAGCTTCTTCAGCTCTGGCGGGGAATGGAAAGATTTATATTCCTTGCATCTAAAATGGCCAGCTGTCTGCAAGGAGTATAAATCCTTCCATTCCCCACCATCTGGTCAGAGCTGAAGAAGCTTCTTGGATGACAAGCGAAACATCTTCAAAGAAAAACAAGGAAGTCCAGTTGCCTGTTTAATTCAAACACATATTTTCTTGAGACTGGGCAACTACTGGTACTCCTCAACTTACAACCATTCATTTAGACACAGCAGCACTGAAAAATGTGACTCACAACCACACTTTTTGACTGTCGCAGCATCCCCAGGGTCACATGATCAAAATTCAGGCAATTGGCAACCAGCACGCATTTATGATGATTGCCAGCATCCCAGGATAATGGGATTATCCTCTGCAATCTTTCCAGCTGACTTCCAACAAGCAAAGTCAATGGGAAAAGCTGGATTTGCTTAATGACCGCATGATTCACTTAATAACCATGGCAAAAAAGTTGTAAAATAGGCCATGACTCACTTAACAACCGCCTTGCTTAGCAATAGAAATTCTGATCCCAGCTGTAGTTGTAAGTTGAGGGCTGCCTGTGGTCCAAAAATCCAGGAAAATAGGCATTCCTCCTCTTTAAGCTGAGGGTGTAGTGTGAATGCCTGCACCAAAACACCTTTTTTGCTTCAGATCAGAAAGAGAAAAGCACCCTTGCTAGAAATAATTTAGAAAGGCCTTCCAAGTGCACGTTCCTCCCCAATCAAAAGGAGTCAAATGTCTAAAAGATGGATTATAATAGTCTGCGTATACAAGAGGAAATCTGAGATTAATATCACCATTTTATGCATGTGTCTTCAGAAGCATATCTCAGAGTTGAAAGGGACCTTATCCCAAGTGACAAGCATGCTGATTAATCATCAAAATGAACTGACAAAACAATTATGTGGAGCGCAATATAGCAGTCATTTCCGCAAATCTGGGTGTTTGAGGGGAGGGAGATGGAGAGCATAGTCTTGCCAGATCCACTATCCACAGAACAAAATAAGCTTCCTCTAACCAGAGGCCTTTTGGATGCACAACCTAAATTTGCCAGAATTGGCTGATAATGCATGGAAGATGCATTCCAACACAGTTAAAGGCTACCAGGTTGGACAAGCCTGGTTTAGACATCCTTATACCTTACAAACACTAACCGGAGTACTCTTAATTATGAAGTGTTACACTATATAAGAGTGATGCATCATAACATTTGTTTTTCTTGCTTACGAAGTTGACAAGAAGATCCACCCCACCTTTGTGTCGTGGAGCAGTTCTGTGGCTCCAATATCTTTTGCATATTCTTTTAGGTCAAAGTCAATTTTGTCATAAAGTTGCTTTTCCTCATTTGTCAGAGGCGCCACTGTCTCATAAATGCCAGGGATCAGGATTTTTCCTGTCTTATCCACTAAGGAGCCTGCAAAGAAAGAGCCATATGCTATGAAAGGCAGCCCGACAAGCTTGTTCCTAGTGATAAGTTGCTGGTATTCAAAGCTTTTTATTTCCTTACTGCATTCCTACCTATTATACTGAAATGGCAGCTGCAAAGAAAAATGGCAAATAAGAAGAGCTGCACCGCAGGCAGACTGGCATCTACACAAAAGCTGCTGATAAAAACAAACATAGCCAACATTCCCTTTTTAGATAGGATTTAGATTTTAAAATTTTGAGATCTAAGAAATAAACACACTAGCATACATGCAGAGCTACAGGGCAGTGGCTATTCTTCAGAACTGCCCTGCCTGCTGAGCGATCCATCTTATAGCCAATTCAAGCAGGGAAAGGATTTGGGTCAGGCTCAGTCAGCCTGGACCCAAGGAAGACTGTTCTTTGAGCACCCTTCTTTCATAAGCCAAAGAACATGCAGTTTAGATCCCAGGCTGCATTCTTAGCTCCAAGCCTCCTCCTGGCAGACCCTCTGAAAGTTATTACAAAGTCATAATTTTAATTAAACAGAAAGAGGAACTGTAATTCTTTTTCCTTTTCCCCAATTTCAGAATATAGTCAATTGTGTCCAGAGGCGGAAGCCACTAGACCAGGGGTAGGCAACCTTGGCTCTTTTATGACTTGTGGACTTCAACTCCCAGAATTCCTGAGCCAGCCATGCTGAGGGGAAATGGAGAGGTTTCCATGCTGAGCCATGCTGGCTCAGGAATTCTGGGAGTTGAAGTCCACGAGTCAGAAAAGAGCCAAGGTTGCCCACCCCTGCACTAGACCTTTGCTCTAACTGCTGCTTCATAAAATTCTCTCTGCCGAATCAATTTTTTCAAGGCTTAACTTGCTGTCACCCAGCCAGATATTTTCTAGTTACTAATTTCTAGGAGGCTTGAGTTTATTGCTGTGGGTGAAGATCAAGGGTTGTCTTCTGGGCAAAAACAGATAGCAGAAATTTCCTTGCTTCGTCTGGTTTCAAAAACTTTAAAAGATACAAGAACACACACACACACACACATACAGATACATCCTTCCTCAAAGCTGACTCCTTTCTGCCTTCATTATTTGAAGGTAGGAAATATCTGACAAAACTTCAATCAATCTAAGTGTCAGTTCTTCCTCCAGACCAATTCAGGATCATTCCAGAAGATGGAAAGGATGACCACTGGGGTAACAATCAAAGCCAAAATGTCTCTAAGCAATCGAACAATCCAGCTCTTGTGTCATGTACTCATAGCATCTTCTCAGAAAGAGCAAAGTGGGTAAAGTGGGAACAGGAGGTTGTTCCATGGCTTTTAGTGTACACATTTATGATAAGCTGACATGCCTTTGATGGGGAAGTAAAGTGCATGCGGAGTCGATCCAAAGGAATCGCGCTGCATGCTATGAAACAGAATCTGACAGTTTGATGCAAACCACTGAAATTCTGATCTGCTCTCACCAGAGCCAGTATTAGTCTCTTGCTCATCAAACAATAAAGAAACAAGCAGCAGAGATGAGAAGAGAGAACCACACTAGCAAATAGAGGGAAAAATGATTTGCCAGGTTCAGTGAAGCCAACATGCCTAATAACTGCATCATTATTATTCTATTCAAGTTTTTTTTCCCCATCTGGGCATCCCCCGATATGGGGACTTAGATTCTTAAAATATCTGGCAATGGGCATATAGACTGGGGAATTCTGGGACACGAGCCACAAATTTGGAAGGCACCTTGGCTGGGAAAAGCTAATAGAATTCAAATTTTACCTTCAACCACCTCATAAGTTGAAACGACATTCAATAGGCTAATAAATCTGTGCTTTCTAGGTCCAACAATGTTGCAGTTATCTTTGTCCTTCAAGATCTTTACCCTCTCGTTAAGATTCTGGTTAGTCCATCAATTGTTAACCTGGCATTATCAAAAGTTTTCAGGGAGGGTCAAGGCTATTTCTTTTTTTCCCTTAAAGCATGACCACATTACTAACTCCTGCAATAGTTAATATGAGGGAGGCTACAAACTATGGAAGGTATATTCTCATGTATCAGAAGGCAGACAAAGTTCTGGTTCTTTTTAATATACAAGACTCCCTTAAAACAGCCCTTACCCATTAAAGCAATAAGATCTGTCATTGCTTCGTGGACCGAGCCGCCATATACACCAGAATGAAGGTCTTTGTCACTGCATTCCACCTTATAGGAAAAGATAAAAGCAAAAGCAAGGCCCATTAAGAGGCTCACTGACAGGCATTACTTATAGTACATTTTTAAGGTTAAGCTAAGCTGCTGTAGCAAGGATTTTTGCTGCAAGTCTTAGGAAGACTTGCAAACTGAATTATGGAGTTGTTGCTTCAGAAAACTCAACCAATTCTCAGTATCTTCTTTAGGATGAGAGCAAAGTGTTGTTTTTTTTAAAGTCAAATATACATTTCTGCAAAGCTGCTAGTGTTGAAGTAAAGAATCAAACATCCAAATGTATTTCTATTATGTGTGTGTGTGTGTGTGTGTGTGAGAGAGAGAGAGAGAGAGAGAGAGAGAGAGAGAGAGAGAGAGAGAGAGAGAGAGAGAGAGAGAGAGAGAGAGAGAGAGAGAGAGCGAGAAACCAATTTTGGGGCCATATAAATAATAAACAAGAATGTCATGAAAATAAGCCCCAAGGTGGTAGTTTGAACTGGGGTCTTCAGTGTGACAAGCACCTGGATATTGAATTTAACTGTACCTAAAACAGGAGTGGACAACCTACATCCCTAGAATCAAACAAGCTTCGATCAACTTACATATGACTTGCAACTTAATTCCAGGGCCTTTCGTAGGCATTTTCCTCTGACAAGAACTATTTGGTCCTTTCAAAACAGCCCAATGGGTAGGGATTAAGAGAAGAGGGGAGCAGGCCCATTCATTTTTGGCTCTGATCCTGCCCATCAGAGTGGATCTCTGCAACAGATTACTTTTGAAGAGAAATGCCCCATAATACACCAAAACGCTTCCAGCCTCTGATATAAGAACTTTCCAGGAGGTTTGCATAAGTTTGAAAGACATATGGGCAGCAATATAGACATACACCGATAACACAGTATAAATAACATTGTGAAGCCATGACAAGAAACAAGATTTCATTCAGTTGCCTTCTGCATCCCCCTTTTCAAAGAGATAACCAGTGTGCCAAAATAGTTCTTGAAACTTTGAGCACTCAGTGGTTGAGTAAGGCTACAGTCCTATATGCACACTAATGGGATGTCTTTCAGCTTAGCATACAAAGGCCAACCTAATAATGGTTGTCATCTTAACCAGCTGTTTTATTCTTAGTTCTTTACCTCAATGAAGTAATAGCAGATGCCTCTGAGGCCATAGGTGATGCAGGGCTTCTTCTTGCCTAGCCAGTAGTTGTCAGAGATACACACGTAGTCCACGTCTTTGAAGAAAGTATCTTTTTGTTTAAAAATCAAGTCATCAAGGCCTTCAGAACCAGATTCCTCCATACCTTCTAAGCAAAACTTGACATTGACTGGGATTTCCTAGAGGACAAAACCACAACACTGAAACAGAAGCTGGGAGTGTTACGATTTTCAGAGTTAGAGCCAATCAAATACTTCCAAAAATCTTGGGAAGACTCCATGTTGGAGAACTCTGCTGCAGGGCCAAATTAAAACTTTGCAGCCATGCTACTGGCACTTTGTATGAACTGTTTTCTAAACAGCATGGGTGTGTGTGGGGGAAAATGGCAATTCAGAATGAGATGCAGGAAAAGTTAAAGGAAGATTATTATTCTTTTTTTTATATATACTATGATTGTGAACTAAATCAACCTTTGCATATTTCTCTGTCAGAAGCAGTTTCCCTCAATACTAATTGTTTTCACTGAATGCAGTAATGTATGTCTTTAATCCGAGTTAATAGTGATCTGAGCAATGATGAAGGAACCATTTCATCCAGCATCACTTTTTTCAAAGCTCCAGCATATAGTGCCTGCCTGCTTTCTTTCTTTAGGATTGTGGAGAAAAAGGAAAAGCCTGGGGGATTGGTAATATTTCTGCAGAGGCCAGAACAGTTGTTCATCTGCTCCCATAGGGGCGGCAACTGGAAGGCAAAATAATGAGCACATGACTTGGGACCAGACAATAGTTTTCAATATTCTTGGACTCACTAACTGCGGCCCTTCTATTGCACTGTAGGTTAATGAGACACAGCAGATTCAGCCAGAGCAGATTCCTCCAAGGCTCTTATGGGTGGGTGCTCCCTATAACTTGTCATACCTTAACTAACGATAACTTACTTGTCCTAATCTGTCATATCTTAACTCCAACCTTGTCATATCTTAACTAAAAACCTTGGCAATAAATTTTCCTTTTTCAGTTGATTCCCTTTTCATCTTTTGCCCTGTAATCCAAAAGATGGAACCCCTTTCAATTGGCCCCTTTCATTTGTTTGGGGTTTGAAAAACGCTAGGAGTCACTAAAAACTGTTCTTTTCCTTCACTAGGAATGGAGCAAACAAGTTGGGCATTTATCATGCTCTAGGCTTCCAAAGGAGAGAGAGAGAGAAGAGAATTTCAGTAAATAAATAAATCTGCCGCAACACAGAAAGCTTGCCACTAGGAAGTTGTCTAGCCACACAAACCTTCCTATGATCTGGTTACAAAACCATTTCAGCCATTTTATACTGTTATCTTTCTTGATGGCTACTGTGATTTGGTACAAATGTGGAGTTTATGCTTTTACCATCGTTCACAGGACTCCCAGCTTTACCTGTTTGGTTTGCTGATAAGCCTCCAGAGCATTCAGCCAAGCTAGCACTGGTCCTTTGTCATCTGTTGATCCTCGGCCATACAGCTTCCCTAAACACATTCAAGCAAGCTGCAATTAAACAGAATTATCTCTACAGCCACGAGAAGCTACAGCCTGCAAAGCTTCAGGTCATTCTGGCACTGTCTGCACATCTTGCAGCTCTATCTTAGCTTTAGATATTAGACCACCTTGTCTCTGATACCCAAACCAGGATGCTTTGGCATCAGGACATCCATATCCATACATGTATGCAGTATCAAATGGCTATATGTGTGCACATTAATGAGGTCAGTGAGATCTTGGTTACAAACAGAACCCCTTTGTCACAACACCCTACTTTGAAGCCTAAGACAAGTGGTCTTTTGGAGTCTGAGAATTGCCCTTAACATTTAGGGAAGGGAAGGCTGCAACAGAAGGAGGTAATGCAAAGATTTCATCATATACAGAAAGAAACCAGGATTTTCATTTTTCTCTGGTCCTAATTTTTAAGGGGGTAAATTGTATAAAGATTGTTAAAAACATACACATTCCTACTTTTCCTTTTAAAGCAAGATGCCTCTGCTATGTACACATTCAGCATCTTGAAGATCAAAAGACCGGCTGGTGCACAAACTTTGTTCAGCTTCAAGTCCAGTTTAATGCCCCCATGGCCATTTCCAATAAAAAAAAATCCATTAATGAAAAGGATTCTTATACCTGAGCTAAGCCCTTTGAACAGTTAGAAAGATAGGGCTATACATTACATCAGAGACAGATTACTGAGCTTCATCTTAGCAACCATGCATCTAAACTGAATTGCAAGGAGAGGATTTTCCACAATCCACTTTCTTATGTTTTAAAAGCCTTATTTGAATTTAATGACAAACCACCATGTAATATTTCACTGCTCAAGAAAAAAAAAAGCATATTAGTTGGAAAGGTTTCTATTTAGCATAATGCTTGCTTGCAAAGATAAACATTTGCTTAGTAAACAGCATTTGACCTGAAATCATAAACTTATCTATTACTAAAACAAATAGAGCTGAATGAAATTGCAGTTAATTGATAAGCTTGGATAACAAGGAAGAAAGCCAAGGTGCAAACAACATTTCTCCACTGCCGAAAGTATCAAGTTCGGGGAAAACAATTAAGGGCATGGGGTAAAAAACTGAAGTGTTATTATCCTACATGATCAAGATGCCAGTTAGCTTAATATGACCTTCTTCAGAATACTCTATTCCATCCCTAATTTTAATTTTTGACTCAATATGCTACATCACCACTATACTAGAGCGTTTGCGCTCCTACAATCCGCTTCAGTTTATTTATTTTTTAAAAATATTTTCTCTTTAGTATAAGAGTAGGGACACATAATCTTTGTCAGGCTTTCAAGATTCTGGTGTTCTACTCTGCAACAATGAAGTAGAACATCAGTAGTCCTTGTGGAGTCCGTTTGCTCACTTGGCCTTCCTCAAAAGGCTGACCAGCTGGCAGATCATTTCAGCTACAGCAATAGAACTTACTCTCCTGACAAAAGTGCATGGATGGAATAACCAAAACGGGACAGCTGAGAACGAAAAGTGGATTGCACAAAGGAAAAACATGTTTCTTGCAAAATCTTGATTATGCCTAATTTTTCCATTACCAACTGTAATATTTTTTTTATTAATCCTACTGGACGCAAGAATTTTTTCATCCACATCTCAAAAGAAAGGAGAAGGAAGTGAAAACGTCAACTTCTGTTATTCTCAATCAGCAGGTTTAAGAAGGCTGAGAATTACAGAAGCTAGTCCACCGGAGGGGGTTGAATTGGCTGCTAAGTTATGTCATATGGCAGACTTTCCCAATTGTAGCACATTATCAGCAGGGAACTTAATATGGGCTACAGATACCAATGTGACCTCCCTTGCCCAGCCTAGCAGGGTTTTTTTTAACAACTATTCATACCCATAACTACAGCTGTTTTATGAATGAGAAAGATCCCATTCACCACCATGGCAGCCCTTACATGCTTTCCAAGTTCCAGATATGAATATAAAGACTGGAAATCCCTGAGGATCATACCAAAAAAAATCTATAACTCCAATGAAAAGATGTAGCTTATTGGACTATAATTACTTTTGTATTTTCTGCAGTGTGAATTTTCCTTTTTCATCCCAAGTTGAACACGTGTAGAAGAATTAACCCAGTTATATAAAACTGCTCTAAAATCTTTTTGGTTGCCCATGCTCAACATTTATTACAAGCCTACATAAGCCAGGCCACCAAGCAAATTTATCTAAGTTTGTTTGGAAAGAAGTCACAGTGTGCTAAAGAGATACTTAACCTCTAAGATTATGGCTTAGTACTTAACCTTTAAAGTTTGGACTTGGAATGGCCTTCCAGATGTCCCAGTGCAACAACTCCAGCGAGCACAGATAATGATAAAGGAGTCTGGATGCTGTACTTTAGCAGCATTTGGATAATCATAAATATACCACCTATACTTTCTAAAAGTTAAGCAGCTACTGTGCGCATTGTGTCCAATTTTCAGAGAGACAAGAATCATTGCCTTAAGATTAAGGCTTTAATTTAAATAAAGAAATAAATTATTTAAATAAACACAATTAAGACAGCCTTGTCTCTGGTTTATGTATCTTCTGTTACAACTAGTTTGGGCATGGTTGCAGGTTATGTGCAAAGAGTAAACAGAGAACTCAATTCAAAAAACTAACTGAAAGTAACAACATGAGAGCAGCTTCAAAATTTACTCCCAAGATTTGACATATAGAAGCTCATGCCAGGTATGGACAAGACTTACCTTCTCTTTCTGTCAAAACAAAGGGTTCGCTGTCCCAGCCATCCTCTAAAGCTGCAGGTTGCACATCCAAATGGCCATAGACACAAACAGTTTTTTTGCAAGGATCTGAGCCGAGTTTGCCCAGAATTATTGGAGGTAGAGGAATTGTTTTATTCTTAGACAACTGTAATGTAGAAACACTAGGTGTCAGTGTAGAGCTATTTGAGAAATAGCTATTTGTAAAAAACTATTTTGTACTATATAATATTTACTGTAAAAAGGTAAAATGCGAAAGTTTTGGCATGGGGGGTGTAACTCATAGCACACATGCATGTTCCCAAAATTTTTTACATGACCTCAGGGTGCTGTCTTTTCACATTTGTAAGAGGGGCAAAAGGAGGAGCATCAATCTTGGCACACATTCTTTGAAACAGGGGTGTCAAACTCGCCACGTCACGTGACGTGTCACATGTCACGACTTTTTCCCCTTGCCGGAGTTGGGGCGGGTGCAGCTTCCAACCGCGGGCTGGCAGTTTAACACCCCTGCTTTAAAATGTCTACAAACTCAATGTTATTTTTCTCACCTGAAGGATGAGTTAAGGAGAAAACTGGGTTTCTTAAAGCTGAATAATGTGTGAGGCAGACTTCATTTCTTCAAACCCACACAAAATATAAAGAAAAGGCTGGTCCTTCCCAATCCAATGATGTCAAGACCACACTTTTTTTTTTAGTATAGCTTCCCTTTGTTTAAGACAAGAAAAAAGTGCAGAACATGCTAACAGTATCATTGTCTTGGATCCTGAGTATTGGCTTAGCCTGGTTATCAAGGAATTGAGATATTATTTCTGAAGGTAGAGTCACTAAGAAATACATGGAAGTCTCATTTCTATGAAAACTACATCTTGTAGAGACAAAAAGTTTAGAAAGAGAAAAATTAATCTTTTGTATCTTAAACAACACAATGATTCATTTTACTAATAGTATGTCAGAGAGAGGGAGGGACAGAGAGAGAGAGAGAGAGAGAGAGAAACCATCAATTCCTCCTCCTTTCTCTTTCATCATGTTTGTGTGGTCGGAAAAAACCCCGCTTATAAGTCCATTAAACCTTCCCCGAACTGGTGTCTTCCACATGTGTAGACTTCGCTTCCAAGAATTCCCAGCCATCTGAAGTTCATCCAGGGTAGGGAAGTCTAATCTAGAGACTCTGGTCAGGAGCAAGGGCCAGGGAATTGTGCCATAAAAGCCTTAAGAGAGACCACCCTTAGCCACATCACGATAATGCTCCACCGCCAATATGCTGACTCAAACACTGGCAGAAACAAGGACTGGGCTTGTCCTCAGAGGGGAAAGATAGATTTTACCCAGCAGAACAGGTTGAACTTGGGGAGTTTGGAGATCAGATATTTCATTTCAAAGAGAAACTGCCTACAAGTGCACACCTGTCTGTCTGCCTACCGAAACTGCTTAATTAGCTCAGGGTCAAGAGAGGACAGGATGGCAGCACAAAGATAGACAGGGCAGATCACACCCTGTCATTGACAGGATCAGGAAGGGCAGTATTTTTTGCCCCCACAAGCCGCAGTGTATTCTGGGTCCCAAGCTAGAGGGGTCTTCCCCCTCTCTTTAGTATGTACGTACAGAGACTTTCCCCTTTTGCACTGCAAATTCCAGCATGCAGACTTCTCTCCACACTTTCACAAATACAAATACAAACTCTCCCTCACTGCTAAATACAAAGGCCTCTTCCTATTCCCACTGAGCACTTCGCCATCTAGAGGCACGAAGAGCAGAAAGAAAGCTAGTTGCCACCTGAATATGACTATCTAAAAACAGTACAACTCTAGACAATTTCAGCAGAGTTCCAAAACAACAGGCAGACTATGTTAAGTTAAGCAACTTTGGTCCTACATAGTTCTTGGATGGAGACCATCAGGAAATCCTAGGGATATAGATTAGACTGGAAGGTCAAAAGTGTGTGCTGGAAGAACACAAAGGCAAACCATTTTCATTCTGAGCTATATTATATGTCACAAGTTGAGCTCAATTGGATGGAATCTTTTATTTTTTTACTTATGAGTAGTAACTCTTTCTGCTCTCCCAACACTCCCTTGATAAGGACCCTTCTTCTTACCGTCTGCTCTCCGATATCTATCAGTTCAGTTGTGCCGCCAAGCCGTTCAATGTCCTTTGCAGCAACTTCCATCATCCGTCTGATTTCTTCTCTCTTTTCCGGCCATGCTGACACGCTCTGTATCGCGACCCACTGAGCTAGTCGCTATTCACAAGCAGTTTGGAAAACAGCAAGCATGATGGGGGAGAAGGGAGGGGGGAACCAGTGAATGAGGTCATCTTCTTTGGCTATTATTTTAGTGGAGATAGATTCATTAAGAAAAATTACAAACACTCTGTAATGAATACAGAAAGCCAAAATTTTCTTTTGTTTATTGTACCAAAGCCTAATGTTTACAAATCACAATCAGCAAGAATTCCTACTGACTGTTAAATATAGGGGAGGCTTCAGGCAGGCCCTGTCAGTCAAGGAATTCCAGCTGGTGGGGACACCACCTCCTCTCCTGTGTATGCTTCTCCCTCCATACCCATCTTTTAACTTATAATTTTAATTTTTGATTGTGGTTCCATTTTTATTGTTCTAGAAATAGTTATCTTATGGTTTTAATGCTTTTAACGCTGTGAGCCACCCAGAATCGCTTCGAAATGGGATGGGCGGCAAATAAATTTAATAAATAAATAAACGATTGCAGCAGAATTGTTGCAGTTTCTACACCCAGCTAATCTTGAGCCCAATAATGGCATATTTCAACACAGTCCCCTTAGCTAAACTAGCAAACAATTTTGGTCCCAGGGACCAAGTAAGAGAAAGGCTGTTCCTACCTAATGCAATAAAAGTTGTTTCATGGTCCAAAAGAATAGTTGTAACTCTTAGTTATGAGTCTAAAAAATCGCAACCGAGGCAAAATGAGATTCTGTTCTTTTATCAAAGTGAAGTTACAGCTCCAGAAATGAACCTTCCAAACAGATTTCCGTTTATTCCTCCTATTCTTCAGCCCTCCATACACATCAGCAATCTTTTACAGCTGGGTTCACACCAAGGGCTGACTACCTTGTTCACCCTTAAGACTTGCAGGAGTGATTCTTCTAAACATGTTTCAACTGCTAGGTCAGACATGTCAAACTCGCGACGTCACATGACATCACGCAACGTATCGGGACTGTTTTGCCGTTGCCGGCAATGGGGTGGGCGCGGCTTCCGCATAACGCGTACAGCCCGCGGGCTGGCAGTTTGACACCCCTGTGCTAGGTGGTAATTTACCTAGCACCCAGGAGAGGCCCTTTTGTGCTGCTCCCCAGTTGTGGAATGGAATGCATTCCCTCAGGATTTAGGTCTCCACTCTCTGACTTAACTCTTATGTAAAACACATCACATCCACTATTAATCTGAAGCAGCATGGTGCCATTCAGAAAATGTTCACCAACAGAGTGGTGAAGAACAGCTTTTCCAGCAGATGAAGTGAGCTATCTTAATGTCTTCTTTCTAAATGATGTTCCATTTTGGCTAGAGATTTGCATCTCACTCCCCATAAAAGAGTTTCAAAACTGAAAAAAGCTCTGTTTTCTCAATTCTTTGCTTACTACCATTGATGCTGCCATGAAACTTAGCATCAGGTCCTTTAATTCGGGGGTCCCCCAAGCCCTGGGCCGGGCCCACTACTAGGCCATGACCTATTCGGAATTGGGCCGCATGAATGGTTGGCCGGAGTGTGTGTGTGTGTGCAGCTTGTGCAAGCGGTGGCCCTGTTCCCCTCTTCACCCCAGCCGGGCTGCCAAGCCGCAAAGGTTGGGGAACGCTGCTTCCATTTGTTCTTGGCCCCATTAACTTTGAGAGTGGACTAATTACATCTCCAACACATCTCCAGAGTCACAGGATTATACCATAATAACCAATGAGAGAATTGAGTGGCTCTCCAAAGGAAAGTCCAGAGTTAAATCTTATTCTAAGCCTACAAAAGATTTGGAACAAGTAGAGTAACTCTTCTTTTATGTTATCAATTAAGATTAGCTGAGAACTGCTTTGTCATGACTGTTCCATACCCACGGTTCAAGGTAGGAACAGTATAGTTACGCAATCTTGCAATCTCAAAGAAAGAGTTTATGTCCTGGAAAGGGCTACATACCTCCACATAAAGGTCTTGATGGTTGTCCACATATTTAAAAAGAGATTCCAGAGCAGATGCCATTTTCTGTGATTGACAAATCTAGAGAGAGAAAAAAATGAGAGAGAAGAAAAAGAATTTTAAACTCTTGCAACAGGCTGTCTCACTTGGGATTCTTTCTTTTTAATGTTCTATATTCTGCCTAGCTCTATCTTGCAACTCAGCACATTTAGCAAAATCATGAGGACTCACTAAAGGGGAATCCTGTGAGTAATGCCACAAGTCTTGTGACAGGAAAAAGCAATACAAAGAAAGTCATTAGCTGTCGATTTTAAAGGCTTACAGATCTGCAGTTTCAATGGTAACAAGAGGAGGTAGAAAAGAGAATTTGCACAAAGGCCATCCTGTTTATTGTCTCCACAGATCCTACTCAAAACCCAGCTCTATTTCCCTCTGGCAGCTGAAGAGTTCATACATAACCTAATCAGAGCTTGAACTCTGGGATGACCTGGATGAAGGTCACTGATTAGGAGCATTGTCTGCTCTAGACAGGAAGGTTCTCATCCTGATGGAACAGACTCACAGTTTGCTCCTGGATTCATTATTGTGGCTGGAGGCTCAAGTGATCCTGGTAAGTGATCCTTACCACTCCCAGGTAAAGTCAACTTGGCCACGGTGATTCATGCAAGAGAAACATTAAGATCCAAGGGCTGTACCATGTTCAAATTATGGAAAACCTAGTTCCACAAAAATGGGATGGGAGTCCACAAGATAAGAAGGGTAAAAATGTAGCCAGTTTTCCATTACTAGAATTTTGCTAGTCAAATGTGATAGCCACTTTGGTGTAGTGGTGGAGGTGCTGGCCTAGACATCCAGAGACTGAGATCTAGACCTTCCTTCAGCATAAAAGCTCCCTGTGTGAATTTGGGCCAGCCTTTCTCTCTTAGCCCAACTCATCCCACAAGGTTGTTGTGGAGAACCCTGGAAGCAGGTGTATTAGGTATGTTCACTACCTGGTCTTATATTTAAAAAATGGGATAAAATATAGTAAGAGTAACAACATCATGTTTGGCAGATATAAAAACATCACACTTTTTGATAGAGAAACAATTTCAGAATGTTTTTAACATTAGGCAATGAAGAATTATATTTCACACTTCAGGTTTAATCTACTTTAATAAGTTTTTAATAAGAGCATCTTCAAACCAATTGTCTGCAATTAGCATTCCTTCACTGCTTGGCTGATACCTACATCAGTTTGCAATGCTTTACACAGATGGGTTGCAGGAAAAGATAATCATAGTATCAGATATTTGAAAGACATTCTTTTTAATTGTTCAGAAGTAAATGTTGCTGAATTCAATAGTACTTTCTCTTTATTTATATTTCAGCCTTTGCAGAAACAACAACAAAAAATTCTTCAGAATCTAGGCCTTTTACTATTTCACAGCCTCACAATGTTGTTTCAATGAGAAAATGAGAAAGAGGAACTGCCTGGAGGAAAAAAATTAATTTGCACTTGCAGGAAATCTATGAAAAAGAACTCTGTGTGTGTATACGTACACAAACACACATATATATTAAATTATATAATTTAATTTTATGTGCCGCTAACCACCTCCACAGGTGAGTCATTAATACACAGAGGTGTGTGGCTGTACCTGCCTTTTTCAGTTTCTTTCACTTCAGAAAAGTGAGGTACACTTAAGATGAACATGCTGTCTAGAATCCCAATGCTACCAGATCCGGACTGCAAAAATCTAGATGACCAGTAAAATGATCCAGATATGCTAGTCCTCTAGAAACTAAAGATTTCCATAAATACAATGTGTGAGAATAGGAATAGGAATAGAATAGAATAGGACCTTAGAGGTCTTCTAGCCCAGGCCCCTGCTAAAGCAGGAGAACCTATACCATTTCGGACAAGAAATGGGACGTCTTTCAAGCATGTCTTAACACTGTGAAAATGTTAACATATAAATATAATCAACTCAATACAGCACAGTGTAATGGTTTCACTTTAATAAATGCAAACTTAAACAAAAACAGCGAAAGTTTTTTAATTATCAATATAGAACAAGAAAGTCTTTTTTCATACTAAATGTGACCTGGTTTCAGATCTCTTAGCTTTAAAGAACAGAAACTTAGTTTTTTTTAATGCACATTCAACTAACAGATTTAAAGATAAAATATATCTTTTATCTTTTATGCAAGATGAAGGACTCATCATTGAAGATTACAAACTATAATTGGCCATGCTGGTCTAATGTGAGTTGGTAGAAATATCCAACTTCCCTATGACTGAGAGAAAGTAACTGGCCGAAAGTCATTCAGCCAGTTTCCATGTGTATTGGAGGCTTCCAGTCCACCTTAACCACTATATCACACTGCCTCTCAGCCAGATGTTAGCTGCAGTTTCACAGGCCTGCTTTTAAGGACCCTGCCCTAGATTATCAATGCATTCTCCTTAAAAGCAGTTCCTCTACATTTGTTGACTGCCACTAGTATAACAAATAAACCAATGTACTGTTTACCCCTCAGGGAAGAAAGAACTGATAGGCGCCTAGTCTTTCAGATAGATAAGAGAGCACAGTCGTCCCCTCATCAGATGCGGTGCTGGGCTATACTATCTGATGAAGGAGAATATTTGTAGCTCAGGGTTGACATGAGGGGTCCTTGGTGCTCTCTGAGCTTGCTTGTTTTCTTGCAGATGTTTCATTACCTTAACTAGGTAACATCATCATTGCCAGTAAGGCGTGCTCTTTGCTTGTCAGTCTGTATATATAAACTGACAGCAAAACAGCTTACTAGCACTGATGATGTTACCTAGTTAGGGTAATAAAACATCTGCAAGAAAACAAGCAAGCTCAGAGAGCACCAAGGACCCCTTATAGTACTATCTGATTTTTAAACCAGGATTACGTGGCATTTAGGGATCTTAAATCCAACGGTGGGGGGAGGGGGAGAGAGCTGCAGCTGATAGCAGGAAATAAAAAAGGTCCTTTTTTTCTCATGACCACATAAGCCGTAAGGAAAACAAGGGCCCTGGTTTGGTCCCTCCCTCCTGACTTGCAACTCTCAAGCAAAAGGCAGAAACGACCGAGGCGAGGGAAGATGTGCTTGCAACTAAAGGGCCAAGCTGCACGAAACGAATTACAGCTTCCTCCTACTGACCTTGCGGTTTAGGGCTGGCTTCCAGTGCCGGGGGCAGAAGCTACGACCAAGGAAAGCCTTACAGGCTCTAGAGAAGGTGAGCGCTACAGCCATGGCCGACCCTGCCCGGCGGATGCAGAAGGCCCGGGCGTGGGAAGGAGGCCGGGCGTGGGGGGGGGAGAGGGGGGCTTGGCGGGTACTGAAGAGAGGCAAATCCCCTGCGGCTCCTCCTTGCTGCCTCCCCTTATGGGAAAATGGGAGCGAGCGGGAAGCAGCCGGGATGCCGGCAAACTTTGCCAACTTGGCAATGAAGGGGCCAAGGAAGGTGGGAATGGGACACCGACATCTACGACCGGCGCCCACCTTTCTTTTCCTTCGCCCTTGGCATTCGCGGGCGATGGGTCTGCTACTTACCGTGCGCTGTCCCCACGCAGGCGGACCAACCCCTCACGATAGTGGGTATTTCTTAGTGGAAAGATCAGAAAGGGCGAAAGAGCACCCAGCGTGGCGCTTAAAGCCTCTTGCAAAGGCCGCCCCTTTGGAATTGCGCGAAGGCCAATCAGCGGCCTCCAAACCACTCGGCTTGGCACTATTGGTCGCCACGCACGAAGGAACCCAGGAAGTGAAGGGAGGCGTGGATGAATGAAGGGAGAGCGAAGAGCGAAACTTGAGAGTCACCAGCCAAGGGATTGTAATTATAGCTGTGCCTCTTTCAAAGCGAGGCTCTCCTTTGAAGGGAAGGAGCCACCTGCCTAGCTAGGATCTTCTTATACCGCTGGCGGTTGAATAATATAGTCCAAATAATATAGAAAGTGCCAAAAGTGTTTCAATCCTATAATTTGATTTACTTTATTTTATAATGATTTTAATTGTTGTTACCATCGAGGCGAAAAATGCTAAACTCTGTCCAGAAAAGAGGCTCATGCTAAAAAGAAAAACATCAGCTTTGTAAATGTATGCTGCTTAGTGTTCTTTGGCTATATTAAATAGCTAAAGAATATGCTAATTATTCTGAAAATCAGAGAAAACTGTGTGAAAAAATTAAGACTCAGAATACAGCTTGGGTTTTGTTTGTTTTTGACCTCCTGGACCTTTCGAAAACTGAAGGTTTTTTGCCTGTGTTTATGCAAACTTCTCTATACCTTGTTCCTTCTGTGTTTTTCAACACATAATACCATATCTTAACCATTGTATATATTAGTTAAATTTAAAGCATGGGGTTTTAGTGAGGGTCACAACTCCCTGCAGAGTTGTCAGATGCTTCAGAAGAGGATCATAAAATGTATGCAAGCCCTAGAGTAAGTTTTGACGGCTCTTTCTTTCACAAAGTGATTTATCTTGGGCAAAACAGGAAGCAAAATCCAGAGTAAGTTCTGGGGATGCTCCCATTTCACCTCCATAGTCTCACCTCCATGATTTGTCTACTCACAACTGGAGCACTGTCAGAACTCCTCCAGCTTGCAATATAAGGCTTGGATTACTCAGGTAAAGCAGGGGAAGCCGAGCCTGAAGATGATGATCAGCACACACCAAACCTGATAAAATATCCGAACTGGCTCCGACTATCTGGGCAAATCTTGAGAGCAAAGCCTCAAGTGAGTTTTGGGAGATGACTAAACCTGCTGGATCTAGCCATCTCTCAATACTATCTGCCAATCTCAGCAGTTTTATTTATTATACTGCTTTTGGTCACAATTTACTTATTTAGCTTTACTCAGGGGGGAGTCACGCAAATTATTTTAGCAGATTGCAACCTCCCCATGTTGGAAATACAAATAGTAGAAATAGCCTGGAACAACTATTTAGCCACTTATATCATCGTGGGAATGGAATACATTAGTACAGGGGTCTTCAAACTTGGCCCTTTTATGACTTGTGGACTTCAGCTCCCAGCCAGCTTTGCTGGCTTAGGAATTCTGGGAGTTGAAGTCCACAAGTCATAAAAGGGCCAAGTTTGAAGACCCCTGCATTAGTACAAGAATGCAACGGCAGTCTGGAAGGTAAGGGAAAACCATTTTCCCAGGTTGAGAAAAAAATAAACCTCAGTGGCTGAAATAGCACTAATGGTTACCAACCTCTGATAGGAGGCTACACTAAAAACAAGATTTAATACTACAGTAACTATGAATTATTGTGTAGTCAGTTCAACAGCTCAATAAAATGAGTGGCCTCTTGAAGCTGACAGTCTTCAATTTCCAACAATTTGGATGATGAAGGAACTTTAGGACAAGACAAAAAAAAATCTATCCTTTACATAATGGATACACCTCTGCTCAGAATCCTAATAATGAAAAATAATGACTGTAGCATTATTATATTTAATGTATAATTAAATAACATAGATTAATGGCCTTCACTGTGTTGATGGCCATTTACTTAGGTGGCTTCAGAAGACAATTGGATGACTCATAAAAGATATATCTATTAAGGATGACATGTAGTCCATCCTTTCCCATAGCCTGATTTCAGAACACTAACACTTTTCAGAAAAATAGCAACAAAAGAGTGCTTAAGGGATTTTTCTTTTTAAGGCACTGAGAAAAGAGTGGACAAAGTAGATTTTTGACCTGATTTACCAGGATCCCATGTTAATTTTTTTCTGCTCATTAGTCCTGTTTATAATAGGGATGTGTTCACATATTGCAATGACTGAATTTGCACAACACCATGAATCAAAATAAAACAGAAACATGACTTAGCAGGAGGAGTTTCCAGGCTAAGGAAAATCTAATTCAATAATTTCCTTTCCATTCTTCCCCTACTTCAAACAATCAGATAATCAGTAATCTATAGTCATGTTTAACATGGCAACAATCAGATCTTGTATCTTAAAAGAAATATTCGAAACAAAGAAAGGACTCGTCCACTGTGCTGTGCCATAATTTGCCTAATATTGTTGGCTGACTGAATTTGTTTTTCCACTAAGCCCGAAACTGTGGTTTTAAAATTGCATTAGTGTGGTTTCCATGTCCAGCTTAATATTTTGACATACTATCGTGTAAAATGTTGTGGGTCGGTAGTTATATATTACAATAGGTCATTATTGAAAATAAAAAACAAAACCATTGTGTGATAACTAGAAGAGGCCAGAAGATGGCTTCTTATATCTGCAATGAAAACTAACTAAAAATTGTTAAAATTTACTCCTTGAACTGAACTGTTTGTATTTAAACTTATTCCAAAAAAAGCCCCTGCTTTAAAATCTATCTTATTAAAACCCATCAACATTATTCACACAGGCTGGTCCTTACGATCCCATCTCTTGGGGCCCTAGGATTAGCTACGTTTTCCCTCTAGAGCAAGCAAAAGGAGAAGAAGGTTGATGGAATTGTGAAAAGCCAACCAGATTTTTAAAAGGGCTTGGATGGATTATTTTGTGGAAACCTAAATACTCGAAAGGACATTGTGTTGTGTAGTGAAGATGGCCTTTAATACCATCATCACTCAGCCTCCAATAATCTGTTCCCATTCAGCTCATTTGGTAACCCAAACATTCTGCTTTTCCAAACATTCTAATGATCACATTTATCCCCTATTCCAAAGTTATCCAAGTGTGTATTTTATATTGATTTTAGAGGTTATATTGCTTACATTGATTGTTCAGTAAAGTACACATTTGAAAATTCTCCAACTTCTGAACCCAAGAATTAAGAAGATACCTAGGTTTATTAAAATTTAAATTATTTTTAGAAAGCTCTACACAAACAGGCAACATTTAGGCATGCTATTGCCACCATTACTACTAATAGCTATAAATTCTTGATTTGCGATTATGAGACAGTATTGCTAGAAAATGGCTCTTTCTTATTCAGGAAGAAGGCAAATTAGCATAATAAAGATAGAGCTTGTAGTACACAGGTGATATGTTCAAGCAGTTGCCAGCCTTATGATGTTTCAATTTGGCTGTGAGAAATCAGAAATATTTAGATGGTAAAATGCATCAAAAGCTGCCTCCCAGTGAATTTGTAAAAGTTGTATGTATTTCCTCTAGGTGTGAAAAAGGGTTAATTTATTCCAAATACAAGTTAAGAGAAAGAACAAATTTTCAAAGACCCGAATATATAGCATTTTGAACAGTTAGATCAACTGACCTAACTGTTCTCATTCCAAATGCCAGCTGCCTTGTTGCATGAGCTAATCATTATATTTCAGGGAAAGGCCAGTTTTTAGAGAGTGCCCTCCCAAAAGGCCATTAATTTGTAAAATTCTGACAATCCCAATTTCATTAACTGCTGATTGTTGACTGTGCAACACAACACAGTCAGAAAACAGATGGAGAATAGATATTTTTAATTTGTATGACAAATTTCTGTTTTACTGTCATGCCAGCTGTCATTTCGGCCATGAGGATGTGTGCCAAGCAGCAAAATTCAAGAGCAAGCTAATATAAAAGGTTACTTCTTTGATCAGGAAGACAAAGACAGCTTTGAAGAATGGAATTCAAAAACTACATGTCTCCTAGATTCATGTTGTTCTGGACCATAAAGTGGTTTGGTTTTGGCTTAGTTTGCCATATAAACTGTGGCATATACAACAAATCATGAATTCAATATGTATTGTTTAATGAATTCAGCTACCGTGTGGGGTAAGGAGAAATTATACAGTGTGTGTAGAAGTAGGGATTGCTTCAAACAATGAATTACCACCAGGAGGCAGCATGTATACACTGTAAAAATAGAGAAGGGATGGTAATAGAAGTCATGTAAATCCTCACACTTGAGGGGACATGACATCTGTATATCTCCCTTAAGAGAAGGTAGATTGCATATAACATTCGATAGATTATACCATTCGATAGATTTAGATACAGTAATGAAAAATGATTTGAGTAGTATCTATAGCATTTTGGCTGATGAAATATTGCGAACATACTACAAGAGTTATTTGCATGGAGAATGTGAAGGGATAAGATGTGGAATGAATATGGACAATATACACTAGATTTCTCAGGAATGCCTGTGATTCTAAGACCAGCTTGATCAGTGTAGATTAGCTGTGGGCAATAGAGTTGGACAAGAGTCAGTTTTCGTGTAGTGATTGAAGCATTAGACTAGGAACTGGAAGACTGTGGGCTGTAGCCTTGCCTTAGGCTTAGGCAAAAAGGAAACTGGGTGACCTTGGGCCAATCACTTTCTCTCAGCCTTAGGAAGGAAGCAATGGCAAATCACTTCTGAAAACCTTGTCAAGAAAACTTCAGGGACTTGTACAGGCAGTCTCCAAAAATTGGACACAACTGAACAGAAGGAAAAAGAAAAGTAGAGTTAGGCAAATTTTCAATTCATTCTTTTCAAAGATGAATCAGTCACATCTCTGAAGTTAATCGACTAGCTCAGGGGTAGGCAACCTTGGCTCTTTTATGACTCGTGGACTTCAACTCCTCAGGAATTCTGGGAGTTGAAGTCCACGAGTCATAAAAGAGCCAAGGTTGCCTACCCCTGGACTAGCCAATCCAACTGAGTAGCTGGTTTGAATCAGACACCTCTGAATTGAGTTGCACATGCAAAGAGACAGCTTTCCTGAGTCGATTTGGAAATTTGAATTGAATCAAGTTAAATTCAACAATTCAGTTTTAAGTCCAAGCTGAACTGATTTTCTGAATCACATTAACAATTGGATTTTGTGTAGTACAACTAGCCTGTGGCTCTCTGGCTAAGGTCTTGTGATCCTGAGCCCAAATTTCGGAAGTTTCTGAAGTTAGTTCAAACTCCTGTCAAGGGTGATTTGTCTGCCCTGACAGTCCACTAAGCAGGGAGGAAGCAAGAAAAAGGGGCAGGAGGAGAGGAGAGGGAGGAAATCAGAAAGTGGGGAAAAAAACTGAAAAGAGGGAAGAAAATCCTGATCAGCACGTGACACACGTATGCTCATTCTGATATAGCTAAAGTTTGGTAAAAGAACTCCCCCCCCCCAGGTATCTGTTCTTGCATTGATTTGCATTGATTTTACAATATTTGCATTTTTATTTCATTCACCCCCTTAAAGGTTATTCTGTTAAGGAATATGATGGAAAGTCTTTGGTGCTGAGTAAGCATGCTGACTGCAAATGAAAACAAGGAATGAAAGGAGGTGAAGAGGTTAGTAAAAGACCCTACCCATGGGGAAGGGAATAGAGAAGAGTCATTTATAGGACTGTTTCAGCCTCCAGGGCATGTGGAGGGTGAATAGTGGAGCTTTTGTTTTCTGTTCCTCCTGCCAAGGGAAAGTTTTAAGTCTTTTGCCTCATCCATAACAGTTTTTACTCTTTAGGTTTCATCCCCCTGCTTCCCTCCCCCCCCCCATAATTCTTAGACATAAGGGACAGTTGTAGAATACTTAAGTGCACAAAATAGAGTTTAGCAGGTTCCATTCCTACAGCAAGGGAATTCTGACACCAGCACAAATGGATTCGTCTGCATTCAGAAAAGCCTCTAAAAACCTTTAAAAATGTGTTTTGTTTTAGTTTATGTTTAGTTTATGCTATATAAATAAAGTGCTTGGATCTGGTTGATCTACTTGGGGACTCCACGTTTGTGGTGGGTGGGGTGGGTCGGGAAGTGGGTTTCAGCTGTGTGAGTGGGCTTCTAAAATGTTGTATATTTTTTTCTTATTTTTCTCCTTGTTTGTCTTTTTCTCCTGATGTCCACTACCCTAAGTGAAAGGTCTGCCGGATCTGATCTGTAAAAATTCAGAGGAGTGCTTGATGGCAACAAAAAGTAAGTGTTTTCTGTTTCTGTTTTATTGCCATCTCTAGTCGTGATCGGGTTTTAATAGTCCTGGCCTTGGTCAGCTGTCTTCCTGGAGGAAACTCCATCTAAATGATGGTTCAGCATTTGAATGATGAGACGGGTCAATAATTTTCCTTCAAGGCAGTAAGCTGAAATAGCTTCTCAAGAGTGATTTTAGCATTTGGAGTTTCTTCACTCTATTTACTGCCCCATTAATTTCAATTGACAAAAAGTAAGGGAGAAAAAAAAATGCCCTGAGATCGGATGCAACCCGGGGACAAGGCCCTATCCTCATGATCCGATCTGTTCATCTCTGCTAAAACGCATTCATCTTACCTGCAGTTATTGAGTTTTGTTTGATTTAGCCTTTGGTCTTTTTCCTGTTTACCTTCAGCAAAGTTGGTTTTGAAAGGCTTGAAAAAAAATCTATTTTAACTCACTCCTGGCAGTAAGGCAGAAACGGCCTCTTACGGATGACAATTTCCCCAATAGCTTGAATAGGTTAGTCCAGAGAGAGTAGAAAAATGTACTGTTAAAGCAGAGGGTAGTGAGCTTTTAGCTTTACATCCCACTTTGTGAGTCCCATCAATAGGGCTACAGGTAGTCCTTAACTTACAACCCGTTATTTAGTGATGATTCGAAGTTACAACAGCACTGAAAAAAAGTAACTTATGACCGCTTTTTCACACTTACGATTCTTGCAGCATCCCCATGGTCACATGATCAAAAGTCAGACACTTGGCAACTGGCATGTACTTATGATGGTTGCAATGTCCCTGGATCATGTGATCACCTTTTGTGATCTTCTGACAAGCAAAGTCAATGGGAAAGCCAGATTCACAGATTAACAGCTGTGTTACTAATTTAACAAGTGCAGTGATTCACTTAACCACCGTGGCAAGAAAGATCATAAAATGGGGCAAAATTTACTTAAATGTCTTGCTCAGCAGTGGAAATTTTGGCTTCAACTGTGGTCATAAGTGGAGGAATGTCTGGATTGCATTTGGGCTGCGGGAATACTGATGAACACTAGATAACAGAAAAGTAAAATTAGTGAGCCCATAAAGAGGGGAGGTAAAAAAAAATAATAATCGGAAGACTCACAGAGGTGTACTGTGAAAACTGTGACACTGTGACTCCTGATATTAGAATGGGCAATTTATGGCCCCAATGTGGCCCTCAGACGATCTTACACAAGTAGTTGTTATACTAAATATTATAGTGTGTGTTTGTATATGCATGTGCGCACCTTTGAGTTTTAGTCTTGCCTCTTGGGAACTAGTTCCTGCAATTTTCTTGGCAAGATTGCAGAAGTATTTTACTGTTGCCACCTTATTCCTAGAGCTGAGAGACAGTGACTAGCCCAAAGTCATCCTGCTAGCTTTGTTCCTAAGTGGAGACTAGAACTCAGTCTCTGAGTTTCTACATGGTGCTTTAATCACTACACCAAGCTAGCACTCTACATGTAATAGTAACAGCTATGTCTGAAGAAGAACCAATTTAACTCATTTGTCGTGTATCTAATTTGATAGTCCCATTATTCTAGGGATATTCAAATAAGTTCTAGCAATTTTGTGGCTGTTTTGTGAAGGTCACTTCAATCTTTATGTTGTGTTTTTATCAAATGGGACATTTCTTAAGGGCTGAGTGGCCTGTCTTTGAAGGAAACCTAAAAGTAGATGTAAACAAGAGTAATAAATTATTCAACTTATTACAGTTCTTATTTATTTGAATTTCCCAAATCTTATTGCTCAAATAAGAAAGCTGTGGTAAAGATAGTATCCCCCTTCCTCTCTCCCCCCCCCCTCAAGATACAGACAAGTGATGCCCTGTAGATTACGGATGCTTTGACATAAGGTTTTTATTATGAAGCCAGTTTTAGGAGCAATGGGAAAAACAGCTCCAGACCACATACATGGAAGAAGCAACATCTAAAGCAGGGGTGTCCAACCTTGGCAACTTTAAGACTTGTAGATTTCAACTCCTAGAATTCCCCAGCCAGCCAGTCTCCATGATGACTGGGAAATTCTGGGAGCTGAAGTCCGTAAATCTTAAAATTGCCAAGTTTGGATACCCCTGACCTAAAGTATAGGTTAGTGCTTGAGTAATCAGACCAATACTTACATGTCATTTAAGGCAAGACAATTACTGAAAGCCAATTAGAAATCCTAAAATATATTCCTGGTTGTATGATTTTCCCCTCACGTTGCCTGAATTCCCGTTTGTTAAGCTATTGGTTTTACTGGTCAAGCTACAATGGGCGGAGTGGCGTGGATTCTCATGTTGACATAGTAGGATCCAGCGAGAAGAATGTTGGCTCGTAATACAAAAGGCAGAGAAGTGATCCTGCTTCTTTTAAATACATCGGGACGTGTGTAACGAAATCAAGGCCGGGCGCACATTGGCCGCTTAATTTAAAGGAGACTGCCCGCCCTCCAGACGCGCGTCTCTTTAAAGGTGTCACTCAGCCCGTCTGAATTTCCAGAGGCCAACCTTCCCCCCCCCCCCCCCAACCACGTGAAAACTTTGTCAGGCGAGAGGAGCCGCCGAAGAAAACCTGTCCTAGAGCCACGGCAGACAAAAGAAGAAGAAGAAGAAGAAGGCGGAACTACGTGGCTGGGGCTCGAGAAGGCTGCGCTTTCCCCCGAGCGCCCAGTACCCCACCGCGGCGGCTCGCCGGCACTACGCGTCGTGGGCGCTTGGAGCCGCGGGAGAGCCGCAGGCGGCGCGGGGCGCGGGACCTCGGGGCTGGCGGGCGCTCGCTCGCCCGGGAAAGGAGGGAGCGTCTGCCGGTCCGCGGCTCCGGCTGCGTTGGACGTGCGTCGAAGGGAGCCGAGCTGCAGACTTTGGCTTTTGCTCCGGGTGATCCGGGGGACGCCTTCGAAAGCAGATCGGAATTCAACCGAGGTCAATGATGGATGCCGCCGGCGGCGGCGGCTGCCGCTGCTGCTGCCGAGGCGCGGGCTAAAGCGGGAAGCTCAGCGGCCGGGCGGCCGTCGGTGCGAAGGATGCCCCGGCTGAAGCGGCTGCTGAGAGCCAGGCTGGGCTGCCGGCGATGCTCCGCCGCGCAGTGCCTCTTCTGGGGAGTGTGCTGGGCGGTAGGGGGCGGCCTCTTCGCCTTCTTCTTCCTGGCGCACGGGGGCGTCTTCTCGGGGCGATGCACGGACGAGCAGAGTCGCCGGATCCTGGAGAAGCTGGTAGGTGGCAGCAAGGGAGCGGAGGGGGCAGGAAGTGGGATCTGCCCTCAGGAGCAGCCCCCAAATGGGGTCGGTGACCTATCAGGGCTGCCCTGGCAAAGGACGCCTCCGAGATCCCAACCGGCAGGCTTAAGCGTTGTCTCCAGCTGTTCAGGGCCACCGAGATGTGCCCTAAAGATCATCCCAGCGACTTGCCTTTGCAATGGGTCTTCCGCTTTCCTTTCCTCCAGAGTTCAGTGAGAAATTGCTCATCAGGTGGGAGAATCATTTTCTGTGGCCATAACCCTGAGAGGGTCTGGCATCTTCCAGATGTGTTGTGTCACAATTTCCAAAATTCTAATCCAGAAAGATACATCTGGACCTGGACCTGTCTTAAAGCAACAAGGTAGAAGTGTGGCATTACCCTTCTGGATCACCCTCACCCTATGGATGTGTCTAAAGTGAAGAGTCAGAACCAGGGGTGCCTTTTGTAAATTTCTGTACAAGCAGCATCACCTTAATGTATAGAAATGCATTGTTAGTATATTGGCCTGGTCTGCTTTCTCTGCTGGGCTAGTCCAGATATAGTCCTTTTCAGTCCTCAGAATTTCCAGCCAACACTTCGGAAGAGTAACAAGCTGGAATAGGCTGGAGTATAATTGGACAAATCTGAGCTGAAATTTCCATTCAGCCACGCAGTTCATTCACTGCACAGCCATCCTTAACTCTGAACCCAGAGCACTTTACTGGGTTGATGTGAAATTGATATAGGAAAATGGCTTGACAGTCATATGTCCTTCCATGGGAATAAGACATGACATAAATGATAATGTGTTAAATAAATGGTACATGTTGCGTGAATTGAGCGCTTCATAGTCTAAATCAGGGGTGTCCAATCTTGACAACTTTAAGACTTGCAGACTTCAATTCCACAAGTGGTTGGCTGAGGAATTCTGGGAGTTGAAGTCCACGAGTCTTAAAGTTGCCAAGATTGGATACCCTGGTCTAAATGACTGCTCTAAGATAAAAATATCTAGGATATCCTAGGAATAGCATAAGGTATGCAGCATGGCAAGAATAGGGTGGGGCTCATGAGTGGGTTTGCTCCATGGAAAACTGTCCAAGAGCTATTAACTCTAAGAGGGAGGTGTTATTCCTACTGTTAAGAAGAGTTGTGGGCAGAAATGTTTATTCATCAGGTTTGCAAGAGAAATGAAAATGACAGAACTAGCAAAGATGGCAAAATTAACTTGTTTGTTTAGAGAAAGACTGAAGCCTTTTTGCATAAAAATGAACTTGTGATCTATGGTTTTGATGATTAGACAGGCTAGATTATAAAAGAAAAGCAATATGAAGTAACTTTAGAGAGAGGGAGGTTAAAATATATTTATACTTACAACTGATGTGAAGAATATTGGAAGCCTTCTTTATATATATATATTTCTATCTTTTCTTGCACTTTCTGCTTTCTCTTTGCTTTTGCTTTTTTCTTCCTTATTTTATATTAGTTTGCCTTAATTTTTATCTTCTTATTCAAAAATTTTAATAAAAATGATGTTAAAAGCAACTGCGTTATTAGTGACTGGAAGCCCCTTATGGACTTTTTGCTTAAGGGTTGCTTATGGAAACAAGGACATTATGATGTAACCTTAGAGAGAGAGGGTAAAATATAAATGTAGCTGCTGCTAAGAAGATTGGAAGCCACTTCTTACTAATTTTTTTTCTCTATTTCTTTTTCACTTTTCCTTATTCTTCATCTCTTCAGTTCAAAATTTGTATTGTTTTTGTTCTGTTGGAGAATGGACATTTCTGTTAGTCACATTGAGAACTGTGTTAGAGAGGAGCCTATAGATTTGATAATGAGATAAAATATTGATAATAAGTCAGTAAGATAGGTAGTCCTTGCTTAATAACTGGTCGTGTAGTGAACACTCAGTTATGATGGTCCTCTAAAATGGTACTTATGACCCAATTACAAAGTTCTGATGGCTACACATCTTCATGGTCACATGATTGCATTGTGGGTGCTTGGTAACTGGCTTGCATTTACGGCTGTTTGAAGCTTCCGATGACCCACAATCTTCAGCATATTTTGCTGGTTTTCAGTATTTATGTCTGGTTTCTGGGAAAACCATCCATTGGGTATAATGGATTTGTTTAACAACCATTGTGCTCGCTTAATAACTGCAACATTCTTTAATGACCATGGCATTCTCTTAATGACCGTCACAATCAAGGTTGTAAAATCGGGTGCACTCATGTGGTGACCTGCTTAATGACTGCAACAGCTTATGACCATAATTACATAATCAATGACTAATAATTTAATAATTTAAAAATCTTAACCTTATGCAATGTCTCTCTCACTACTTTCAGCACTGTCCCTGTGGGCAGTGAAAGAGCTGGACCCTTTTTTTTTACTGCTTCCTTTTTTCTTTTCTTTTCTTTTTTTAAAGCAAGAGAGACATGTGTTGCCAGGAAGAAGGCATGCACCACTTAATAAAAAAGTAAAATGGTTTCCAATAAATGGCTCTCTACTATCTGCTTTCTCTGCTTTATGGTATGCAGGTCCTTCCCTTCCACTCCAGTCTGCCAAAATGTAACTGATTACTTTTTCACAATGCTAAATGGTGACCCAAATAAGATCAGGAATGAATCTTTTGAGCAGAGCTGGCTAAGAACTCCCAAACGCTTGACGTTCTGAATAGGAGGCTTGTGAATATATTGCCACGAAAGGAGACAAGTACTATGGTCCATGCTGATGAAGCTTTTGCCTGGATTTTGAAAGGAAAAAGGGTGAGGAAGGGAAGGAGTCAGGCTGCTGATTAAGGAAAACAGTATCTTGCCTGAAAAGCATTTGCCATTACAATGGCATTTTTTCCCTCCTAGGCAACTGTTAGTGTCAATTAAACAAGATGGAGTACTCAGCTGATGGATCTCTCTGATAAAACTTACTCAAAACAGACAAGAATTTACATTTCCTAATGGGATGTAAAATCAACTTTGGACGTAGATAAAAGGGCGACTTTCAATGCATTTATTTTGCTTTTCCCAACTGTAATCTATTTCATTCGATGTATCTGATTTTTTTTTTGGCAAAAGAGTAATTTAGCAACTATGGAGACAGATTTTAGGAGCTGGTTCCATTTCTTTGTTGTGATAAAAGTAGCAAGATTGTTCTGTGTTATCTGTAATATATCGTGACATAATATAGAGCAACATATTGATAAAGTGAAACAGTTATTCCATTATGAATGAAGGCAAAAATATATGTCCCAGGATAATGTTGCAGGATCCAATCTGGGTCGGTCACCGGAACTAGAGGTTTTGTATTCTGAGCTTTCAGACTTGTGCTGGAGCCCATCTTCAGGGAACTTCTCTCTAGCTAGTTATTCCATTATTTCCATTTCTTTTCACAATGAATTATTTTGTTCCTAAACAAGATGTTTAAGGGTGTTAAAATGAATGCTAAATTGGATTTGCTTGATCGGTTATAACAATAATTTATTAAACTTGTATGCCACCTGACTCTCAATGACTCTGGACAGCTCACAACAATCAAAGAAATTACAAATAAAATCAATGAAAGATAAAAGATGGCAAGCATGACAGCCCAAATGAAATAGAGGGAGGAGTTCAGTCTCCCTCGCCAGAGACCTGGGTGAAGAGCCAGGTCTTCACAGCTCTTTTAAACAACGGCAGAATTGGGGACCATCCAGACCTGAGGGAAACTTCATTCCAGAGGCAGGCATTGCTAAAGAGAAAGTGTGCTTTTGGGATCCTGAGAGATTATATTCTTTAATCAAAGGGACCTGGAGAGTGCCAAGGACCGAATTGGCTAGGCAGATGTTATGGGAGATGGGTGGTCTCTCAAGTAACCAGGCTATATACCATCTACCTTTGTCACTGTAAACATTTTTATAAGCAAATGTTATCTGCTATGTGTCACAATTGTTCCATTACACATGGAAAAATTACGTTAAGGTCATGTGTTGTTCGTCTGAGGTTGTTTTTACCTAATTTTAAGAACTGCTACGGTGTTAAGGTGTAAAGTCAAATAACAGATTAAGCTCTGTTTCTTGTTTTCTTTATCCAATGGAAAATTAACTTTAATAGATATTATTCTACTATGGTAACTACCAATTGATGACTATAAATGTCCCTTGTGTGATACATAACAAACTACAGCAAATACTATGCTGTGGCAGCAGCTTTGCCAATTTTGTGGAAATGGAACAATATTGATGATGTTACCTAGTTGGGTAATGAAATGTTTGCAAGAAAACAATCTAGAGCACCAAGGACCCCCAGTTCAACCATGAATTATAAATATTCTCTTCTGTTGGCAACAATATTAAATATTTTTCTTCTGACAGGCAGCTAGGAAACTTTGATACTTCTGAGATATGGGACATTTCCCATTTCCCACAGAGCTGAATTATAGCCCCCAAAGGATCTGAAGCCATTGGGCCTGATATGAGAATTGCATTTTGCATTTATCCTTGAGCCTGCCTCTGCACTGACTTCAGAAGCAGAAAAGTTATTTACTGCTTATTCACAAGTCAGATAAGACAGTGCTATGCTTGGGTTTAAGCCAGTGGTTTTATTGCCCTTGAAGAAACCAAATTGTCTTATAACCGAACAGTGTAATTTCAGCAATTTCTGATTAATCCCTGAAAAGGTTTGCTGATTTTAATTGCTTGTAATTTGAAATAGTTATTTAAGATTGTTGCATTTGTTTGTTACTTATATTTAATATTTGGGAAAAACTATTATGTTGTTTTAGTAGATGTGTTTGGGTTAAAAGTCCTGGAATTCCTGCCCAATTAATAGTATAATCTTTACACACCTTCCCCAAAGTTGAAAAAGTTGTTTTAGAACCTTCTATTGATTACTTTACTTTAAATAAGCACTGGGGAAGCTACTAGCAGAGCTCCTACTAATATAATACTATTTAGAATAGAATAGAGCTGGAAGGGACCTTGGAGGTCTTCTAATCCAGCCCCCCACTCAAGCAGGAGAACCTATACCATTTCAGACAAGTGACTGTCCAGTCTCTTCTTTAAAAACCTCCAGTGATGGAGCGCCCACAATTTTTGAAGGCAAGCTGTTCCATTGGTTAATTGTCCTCACTGTTAGGAACTTTCTCCTTAGTTCCATTTTGTTTCTCTCTTTGATTAGTTTCCAACCATTGTTTCTTGTCCTGCCCTCTGGTGCTTTGGAGAATAATTTGACCCCCTCTTCTTTGTGGCAGCCTCTCAAATACTGGAATACTGCTATCATGTCACCCCTATTTCTTCTTTTCTTTAGACTAACCAAACCCAAGTCCTGCAGCCGTTCTTCATATGTTTTAGTCTCCAGGCCTTGGTTCATCTTAGTTGCTCTTCTCTGAACTTTTCCCAAGGTCTCAACATCTTTTTTGTAGTATAGTGACCAAAATTGGTTGCAGTATTCCAGGTGTGGTCTCATTAGGGTTTTATTTGCATGAATGTACAGTATACCTTCATGAAAAATCAAGGTTATTATATAGATACAATTTTAGAATGCTTGCATGCAAAAAAAACCCACCTTGATACAGAAGTAAATATGAAACTTTTTAACTTTAGATATTTTAAAAAGTTTTCTTTTAAGTGTTTTAATATGTACATTATATTCATTTATTACATTATGTTTTATTAAGCCATTTTTTTAAAAAAATGTGTACATTACATTATTCACATCCTTTGGATCTGGTTACAGGATTTCTAGACCTTTTAACCTCTTTGACTCTAGAGAGTTGTGAGGTATGTGGATTTGTTCTTGGAATAATCTGGAGTCATGTCTTCCAATTTGAAAACATTGGAAAATACACTTAAATAGGATTTCCTAGCTAAGATGGATGTATACAACTTCACACATGGCTAGGGTGAAAGAACTGAGGAAAGAATACAACAGGCTGAAAGTTCCATCTGGAAATGGCCTGGAGAAGTTTGAAAAATTATCTTGCATTTTGTGCAGTAAGCATTTCTGAAGGAGCCTGATGCAGTGGTAGGTGGGAAGTTGTTGACTGAAAGTAAGAAGGAAAGTCAGAGAAAAACAGGAAGGAAGTTGGTATAAGGTCTCTGTCTGACTGTTTCATTTTTGGCATCTTCTAATAATCCACATCGATGAGTGTCTCCTTCAGAGATGTGCCCAGAATAAACTTTTGCAGCTGCACTTCTCGAAGGACTGAATGGATGTGGTTATACAGGCTGCCTATGCCTATCTTAGAAAGGGAAGGATGGAAACAATTATGAGTGGAAGAAGGGACTGGCAAGGGAAATCCTCTTTGTTTCTTCTGTACATTTGAAATGACCACATAACTACAGACTTTCAATCTCCTTTTGAGCTTTGCAATCATGAATTATGGAATATATAAACCGCACCAATATATTCAGCTTCCATTCCTTTTGTTCAGGGATGTGAAGTCAGTTTAATAACACAGTAAAGACAGAGCCTGGTGCTGTGATCTAATCTTTTTTTTTAATCATTGGTTTCTGCATTTACTAGGCTTTGTAACATATAATAGATCGAATGCTGTGTTTTGTAAGGAACAAACACAAATTGTAGTTCACACTCACTTTTTATCATGTGAAATTTGTATTGAATGTAATGAAATAATTAGAGTTGTGTTCCCTGACTTTTATGACTTCAACTTCATCCCACAGTGTTTCATTGCACAATATTAGGTAACCAGGATCCATTATTCTGGATAGAAGAATGTTGGATTGCAACATACCTCTTTGGAGTTAATGGAGGTTCAACAAGAAGGCCACATCTTGCCCATATTTTCATTCATGTCTTACTAACATTTATATATTAATCACTGGCTTTCAACCTCATGTACACAAAACCCATACATTTTGACAATTTTAAATATGATGAAAATATGTTTCTGAAGAAGTAGTTTTTAGCTCGTTCTCTCTATGGGATTTGAACTCTTAACTACATGGTGATTAGCGAAGAGACCAGCTCTAAACTACAGAGGTCTAGAGCTGGGCCATCACCATGAGACGGAGAGAAGACAACAGTAATGATTTACCACGAGAAACAATTTATTATTTACTGTGGGCAAAGCTTGTTATCACAGCACTAGCCTTAAGTGAGGCAACCATAGCTTTCTATGCTTATTTCTTTTATAGTTATTTCATAGTTTTCTTGCTTATTTCAGGAAAGGTGAACAGAAAGCATTAAAAAATGTCCCATTTGGGCCCATCACCTTGTTTGCCTTTTTGCTTCCTACAGGATGAAAACTATATTTTCAAGATAAGAATAAATGATTTTCAAAGTGCCTGGAAAATTTTAGTTTCCTACCATTAGCCTTGTTTGTTTGTTTGTTTCCATTTTTCTGCAGTGTTTTGACTACAGGACGGGCATGTTGACTGGGGATCTTTGTGAAGACTTATGTGTGACCGAGACTTTGACCTATAAACGCTGCCTTTATTATGACCAGGGAAAGAAGGTCATTCAAGCTGACTGGAAAGGCCACCCTGTGATCCTAAAATCAAAAAATGAAATATTCTCTAGCTACCGTGGCCTTGCCTTTTTGGAAGAAATGGAATCACAGGGATTTTCAGAAACAGAGCTGCTTCTGATGATTGCTTTGGAAGTCAAGAACACATTGGGCTTGGAACTTCCTAACAAAACTGTGGGACCCTTGTGGAAGAAAAGAGGCCCACATTGGAAAGCACAGCTGGCTAGTTTGTGGTCTTTACTCCAACAGGAAGAATACATTTATTTTAGTGTTTTGCAGGACATCAGTAAACATGTTCTAAGGGTTATCGGTTCTTGTGGCCACTTTTATGCTGTGGAATATCTGACAGCTGGACACGCATGGCATAGTACCCTTTTTTCTGTGGAAGATGCTGTTGGTGCTTCCCTTTCTGGGATTAAAAACAAGGCCAAAGCCATAATCCAAATTGCAATCAGCTTCTTGGATATGGTGAATCATTTTGACGACGACTTTTCTTATCCTCTTCATCTCTGTGATATTAAACCAGAAAATTTTGCCATCCGAAATGACCTGACGGTAAGTTAGACCCAGCTTTTCATAACTAAATATAGAATTTATTATTACCATAATGAAAGATGTGAGCACCAGCATGTTGACTGGGGATCGTTATGAAGACTTACGCGTGGCACAGACTTTGACCTATAAACGCTGCCTTTATTATGATCAGGGTAATAAGGTCATAACAAGGAAAAGTCTTGCTCTTTGTTGAGAGCAAGGCAACAGTTTTCTAGATATTGCCGGCATTATATATTGGAGCAGACAATGAAATTTTGCTATTTAAAACTCCATCCTTTACCTTTGTGCTGTTCTAATATTCTGCATTCGTAAGAGTGTCTTTTCCTATGCTGTTCTACAGTTTTTTCTTGAATATATAGCATAAGCCATTTACAAAAATACTAATGACAGTTTGAATAAGTAGAAGCTATGCAAAAACGTCGATTGGCTTCTGCTTCAGATTGCAACAGACCAGACTTGCCTTCTACCTGAATATCTGACCACACTTATTCTTCTCTTGGGCTTTCTTCCCCCTCCCATGCACACACCAAGCACGCTCACTTTCAGCATTACATAGTCATTAAACTTTCTGACTTTGGGTTCCCATCGTACCTATATATGTTTCCACATATATTTTAAAAATTCATAAGCCTGTTGAACAAAATCTGTCAACTTGTTCAAAAGTGGCAGGGGTTTGGTTTTGTAAGTAATATATTACTTGGAGCTCCAACATCAGAAGCAGGTAATTATGAAGGTGAAAAAGATTGAAGGTTCTCACTTGTAGATTTCATCTCCTTGGAGACAGAAATCCCAGTCTCCAACATTTTCCAAAGATATTATAAATCTTAAATGTATCGCCTGGGTGGCAGTTGGGGGATGTGTGTTATAGTCACATGCCTACAGATGACAGTGGCTGAAGCCTGAATAGTAGTGATGGATAGTGTTAATTCCACAAATGGATGAAGTCAAAATCAAGAGTGGATGAAGGCAACTGGCTCTTCTTTCTCCTCATTTATCTGTTCTGTAACAACACACGTTTCTACATGCACTGATCCATTTGTACAAACATTAGCAACCTATCCATTAATGGGGAAAAGCAGCAATGTAGTTTAAATTGCTTCTTTTCTTGGGTTGTTTCCCATTCTATCTATCAGGCAAATACACCTACAATCATGTACCCATTAGTGTATCTCCATTTTGACACTTTCCATACATTAATACCTTGTCCGCAATACAATTTCCTTTGCCTCATTCATATACTTTCTTCCATTCATACACTCACACAGGATTTATACATTCATACATTAATGTTTCGTTCACATCTCCTCTTTCAGTCAGCATACCAGGAAAGGAAAATGAAATAGCAGGAAGCAGGAAAATTCAGTGGAGTTGGTGTTTGCCGAGGGCCACCTTGGAGGCAAAACCAGGAGACCAACACTGATGATGTGACCTAGTGAATGAAATGTCTGCAAGAAAACAACCAAGCTCGGAGACCCCTCATTTAAATCCTGAGCTATATTCTCCTTTATTAGTTTACTTCCGGTTTCTGGCCAAAAATGCCAATTGGGGAAAATTAATTCTCTTCATGACCATTGGAAAAAATGTTGAAAAAACGGCTCAAGTCACATGATGCCTTGATACTTCTCTGAAGCAATTTACCACTGTAATTCTGAGCTGAATTATAATTGTAAGTCAAGGATTACCTGTATAGAATTCCACACTGGAAAGTCCGATGCTAACATGACTTAAAGGCTCAGGAATAATTCAATTTTCTATTTCTTAGACCATAAGACAGTCTGAATTATTAAGTGGTGAACAGATTCCCCCCCCCCTAGATTAATTATACTTATATGTTTACTCAAATTCAGCACAATCATTGCCGAATGCCCTTTTATGCATGCAGGACTCTTTCCAAGTGACTGGAAGACATTAGCTCCTGCCACTGTCGGTACGGCTAGCCATTGCTCAACATCATAGATACACAGTGCTGACTCAGCTGCAATAATGTTGGTATTCATCTCACTTGTTAATCATGCATATCTATCCAAACAACACACGTGCAGCTGCAATGCATCATGGGCTAGTGTCTTTCTTCAAGAGAAGAATGAAGTCCCCCAAAACTTTGAAATGATCACAGCTGCAGTTCATTGCAAAATTAGAAAAGAGGTATCAAGGGTAAGCTCAAAATGACTGCAGGAGGTGGGAGGAAAAAAAACAGAAAATTGAATAAAACTTCAGCTTAACCAGATTTCCACTTTGCAAACCTCAGATGCAAAGGACAAACTTTCTGCCTTCATCTCTTGGAAATAATTGACAAGCCTTTGCATCCAAAGAGGTCTAGATGGAACACTTCATTGGTATTATATGTAAGATCATTTGTGCTAACTGACATTATTTGTTTATTGAGATCTTCATGTAAATTGATGCAAATGAGATAATCTGTGTCAGTTGCATATTGACATAATGCAAATAATGTAGGCCACATTTGTGTAGACCACAAATGACATACTTTGGGACATAGTGAACATTTAGAAGTGACAGATACCTCTCACTCAAATTACTCCATTAAATAGAAGAGTTCTATATTATTCCTATTAGTATTAAAAGTATTTCTAATTCCATTTAGTAACCGGAGTTCTCCGAGCAAGTTACAGTTCTAGTTAAAACATTAAATGATTCTGTGCATATAATCCAGGCAAAAGAATACTGTGGTGTAATCGCAAAATACAATGAATAGTGCAGGAGACCAAAAATGCCGTTCTGTTAAAATTAAACCAAATGAAAAGTTATAGAAATGTCAGAGAGAACAGGAATGTCTTTGACTCACTGGGAGGTGGGGAGCATATCAATTTAATTTATTGTTATTAATTTCTTGGTGTCAAAAAGATACTGAGGCAGTGGATGAAATAACTGAGATAAAAAAGCAATCCCTGGTGTTTGGGAAAGGGAAGAGAAATAAGTCATTTTCAGATTAAAAATAATAAGAAGAAAATGCATGGGATTTGACTGGGAAAGAGGAATCTGACAAACATATGACAATCTGCCTGGCATTTTGAATAGTCAGCCTAGAATGTGTTTCAAATTCCTATTAATGTTTTTGTTGAGGGCTTCCTGTAATTTTGTTCCAAACGCTGCCCTGAGTGGACTGCCTGACCAATCTGCCAGTTTTGCTAATACAAATTAATGAAGTGGCCAGCGCATGATACCAAGGGAGAGAAAGGTTATTTTATTAATGCTGCATATAATTGCTTTTTGAATACGAAAGAAATCTCTATGAAGCTTCTGAGTTATAGATTAGCCTTCTCATAATATTTAGACCACAATCTAAATGTGGCCCGCTCACTTGCATTCCAAAAAATATATGAAACAAAAGGCAATGAACCGGAAATGTTTTCCATTAGAAGTTTCTTAATGAAAGAGACACTCAAAAGAAGTTGCAAACATAAGAGGAGATGTCAAGAATTACTGATGTTCCTGATAGTGCCTGCATCAACCTGTGGAAAGCCCAGGGCTGTTTTCAAAGAAGGGAAGGGAGCGGGAATGTGCAGTTTCTCTTGGAGTTCAGGAAAATTAGAAGAAAGTTTCAAATTCAGGACTCTCACCTTGTCACTCAGGCTAATGGGATTTTAGATGTGCTTTCTTCATCTGCTATCTTTCTTTTTCATTTTGACATAGATCGTTGAAAGACAAAAATTTACAGAGCATATCACATAGAGCAGGGGTCCCCAAACCCAGGTCCGTGGACCAGTACCGGGCCACGGAATGCCAGCAACTGGGCCACACAAACAAGCAAAGCCCCATCTGCAGGATGCAGGCAGCACACACAAACCACGCCCCATCCGGTACGCGGAAAAACCTCTCTCCACGTAACGGGTCCCTGGTGCCGAAAAGGTTGGGGACCTCTGACATAGAGGGCTAGAAATGATTGAAATACAATAAATAAATCTGGGAAACCAGCAATATTTGGAACAGGCTCAGTCAGCTCCATTGCTATTTTTTAAGGTCTCCTTGGCCTTGTTCATACAACATGCTTAACTGGATCAGCGGAGAAAGTGGATCAATATGTTGTTGGAACATATTGGTTAAATGATCTCATCAGCTAATTTCTAGGGCAATAGTCTGCAAACTTTGTATTCCATGACTCTCTGAAATGATAAATGTGTTTGTGTGACCTCCCCTGCCATGACTAAAACTCATGATTTCATTGGTGTTAGAGATAGGCGAGTTTTCTTTGGGAGGGGAAAAAAAAACCCAACACAAAATTTAAATGGATATCCTGGGTCATGTGCTGCCAGTGAATAATACCAGGAAAGGGGACATCTTGGGAGCAGGACTTTTAAGTATAAGTTTACCCTGGAAATTTGCTGGTTTTAACTATGGCAGGGCTGAGCCTTATGCTACAGAACCTTCTCCACTGACATTGGCTTATAAATTACTCTCCCTTCACCGATTGTAAATGCTGACATGAATAATCAGGGATAGATTTTTGTATGAGCCCTGTTAAGTTTTTTCATGAAACTAGCCATTAGAAGCTGTGGTTCCATTTTATAGGTTAGTCTGTTATAGCTCACAAGCAAATCATGTTTAATCAAACCATGACTTAAGAAGAACACGTGAACCCAGTATAAGAGCAATACTTTGGATTGAGGATAAGAAATTCAAATTAGCTTGAGAATTCTCTAATCTAGAAGCTAGTATGAAACTAGCTAGATCAGGGGTCTTCAAACTTGGCCCTTTTATGACTTGTGGACTTCAACTCCCAGAATTCCTTAGCCAGGCACACTGGCTGAGGAATTCTGGGAGTTGAAGTCCACAAGTTAGAAAAGGGCCAAGTTTGAAGACCCCTGAGCTAGATTCATCACTGGCTAGATTCAAACTGAGTAATTGTATAAACGAGGTTGTGTCTTATAGATTATCATTAGATCCACAACCCAGAGCATCCTTCAGACCCTCAAGTAAGTCCCATTGGATTCAGATGTGCAGTCTTATGGGTATTGGGCTTCCAATTCTGACTCTCACCCCAACACATTTTGAAGTACAGGTAGTCCTCGTCTTACAACAATTCATTCAGTGATCATTCAAAGTTACAATGGCACTGAAAAAGGTTACTTATGACCATTTTTCACACTTACGGCCATTGCAGCATCCCCATGGTCACATGATCAAAATTCAGATGCTTGGCAATTGACTCGTATTTATGACAGCTGCTGTGTCCCGGGGTCTTGTGATCACCTTTTGTGACCTTCTGGCAAGCAAAGTCCATGGGGAAGCTTGATTCACTTAACAACGGTGTTACTAACTTAACAACTGCGGTGATTCCCTTAACAACTGTGGCAAAACAAAGTTCTAAAAGGCAAAACTCACTTAATAAATGTGTCATTTAGCAATAGAAATTTTGGGCTCAATTGTGGTAGTAAGTCGAGGATTCGCTGTAGTCAAAATATTTTGTTTCTTTCAATACTGAAGCTCATTGAATGGAGTAAACCTCCAGAGTTCATCGGCAACTTTTGACTCATTCTGACCATTGCATTTACTGTATATCCATTAAATAAAGAAATACATTTTTTAAAAAAAACAAAAATGTGGGCTGCAATAGGAAGCTCAGTACCTCTGGGGTTTCATCCAATTCTGGAAAATAGTGGGGCAATATCAAAAAAGAATCTCTGGATGGAAAATATCTATCACTTTTCTATCACTGAGGAGGGCTCACTTTCTTGGATACGTCCGTCCTTTTGCAAAAGTATCTAAAGGTACTTTTATTTCATGGATGAAATAAAAGAAGGACATGGCTTTCGTTGGCATTTGCAGCAAGTTGTGACAAAATGACAACAAATGCACTTGGATGTCATTATACAAATTCAGGTGGGAAAATCCTGCACATTTGTCAGTTGCTTCTCCCCAGCTGCCGAGGCCCAGGGTGTCCTTAAAGAACTGTAATAATTTCAAGGCTCACATTTTCTCCATGCTTTCCAAGGAAAGCTTATGTTTTCTTTTACAGAGCAGTCAGTTTGAGTTTCAGAGGTAGTGAGCAACATGGGTCCCATGTGTAATTTCTCATTTTCTCTTGAATTTATCCTGCACTGTTTTCTCTCAGAACTCAAAATGCCCTAAAGTTGCATGGAGTTTTGGCTCAAACTACTGTAAATCAACCTAAATGCATTGCTCTGATTGCAGGTGGTTGCCATTGACGTAGATATGGCCTTTTTTGAACCTAAAATGAGAGGCATCCTCGAACAAAACTGCTCAGGAGATGAAGACTGTGTTTTTTTCGATTGCTTTTCCAAATGCGATCTGAAGAATGGAAAATGTGGGGCAGAAAGAGCCAATACTAACCTTCAAGTGAGTGGCTAAGTGGAAATATTTTTATTTAAGTGGCTGCATGCCTCTGCTTTAAAATCCTAATTACTGCACTGATTAAAATGATGTATCCATGACTGGCATTTGGGCATGTTCACATACATCAGCACAATCACTAGGTGAGTGAAGTCCCAAGTAGTGACTTCAAGATATAGCTATAAATGTGCCCAGAGCCACCAGCCACAGACAGATCATGCAGTGTCATATCATGTCATACTTTTTAGGGAAGACAATTAACAGGTTCTGTTACTATTCTAATCTCTGCAACAACATCTGTATTGTCAACATCTGATATAGCATCCCTCCACCGCAGTGCCAGTGGTAGCTAATGATGAACACAGAGCAAGGCATTTCATAATGAGATAACGTATAATTGGGCAAGTTGTTCTAAAGCAGTGTTTCTCAACCTTGACAGCTTTAAGATATGTGGATTTCAACTCCCAGAATTCCATGCTGGCTGAGGAATTCTAGGAGTTGAAGTTCACACATCTTAAAGCTGCCAAGGTTGAGAAACACTGTCCCAGATGTTACAATATGGAAGGAGAAGAATTTGCCACAGGAGTGATGTTAGTAGCCTTTCCACAATTACAACATATAGCTCCACTCAATAAGGAGTCAAACTATGTGTATGTGGTGAAAATGGGCCCTTACTACTACTACTTACTACTACTACTATGACTATGCACAGTATTTGCATAGGAAAAGCAATAGCAATTTACGCCCTTAATGTTCAGTTACAAAAGAGCTAGAGGACTTTATTATCACATCACTTATTCTTCCAGTTCTTATACTATATATTTTCTTCTGTGAATGGATTCACGTCATAAAGAGGTGTTGCTCTGAATGGGGATGGTCAAAATGGCTCTCACTGTCTCACATTTTACAATCGGTGTAAAGGTCAAATATATTAATCTAATCGTGTTCTTACTCATTTTATTGGAAACCACTTATATGCCTTCCTCAGAGTAATTTCTTGAGTTTGTATTAAGTGTTTACCCAAGAGAGGAGTAGGCAGAATAAATTTTTATTGAGTTTTTATTCCTATGCTTGGGTGGAGAACTGTTTTTTCCTGTTTTGTGCATCAGCCAGGATTAGAGTTACAATAGGGGCAACTATATAAGCCTTTTAAAATAAATGATAAATAAAACAGTGGGGAAATTTGTCAACAGCCAGAAGAGAAGAAAAACCTAAAGCATAACCTGCCTCAAGTGCAGAGCAATACAATTTATTTAGATGCCAGAAGTCCATCTTTTTGCCCAGATGAATGTTTATGTGTTTGCATTGATTTATTTAGTGAAAAATGGGGTGGGGAACTTTTCTACCTGGGAGTAAAATTTTGGGTCTTTGGGTCTCATCAGGGGGCATCATAACATCAACATTGAAGTAGGTGGAGCCAACAGATTTTGAACTTTTTGGTCTTGGAGAGGGGGAGTTAATAGGTTCCTTAAACCTCCACACCTTTAAGGTGCCTATGAAACTTCCAACACGCCAGTAAAGCAAAAACCCCTGAGACTGGTCACATTAGCCTCCAATGGGGCTGGGAGCTACAGCCAAAATCCTTAGGGGGCTGGCTGCTGGCTGTTTCCCTTGCCACACAGTGCATAGATTTTTCTCTGCCCAAGCAGAGTGAGTCACTTGTATAAAAACTGCTCTGAACCAAGATCTCATTACAGAATGGCCCTGTCATGGTCTGTGTGGTGTTTATGTGTCAGATTTTTATTTTATAGTCCTTATTGTGGTGCTCTGTGAGCCATATAGAGCCAATGGGAATTTAACAGCACAGAAGCCTTAATAAATAAAAAAAATTACATCCATAAATTGCAAAGTGCAACAGGACTGAACATGTGATTCATGTGATCTCATGTGATTCTTCAGTACAAGACTCTGTTTTTCTTCTTTTTCAATAGGTCATCTGTGATAAAATATTTCGCCCCTGGTTCACTCTAAACCTTGGAGGATCAGCCGTTTCCTTTCCCATGCAGCTGCAGTTACAGCAGGCGGTGCATGATTGTGCACAACCAAGGAGCAAGGATATTTCCAACATGCAGAGCAATTCTGCAAGTTCTTTTTCTCAGCTATACAATTTGCTCCAAGCCAGTCAAAAGGAACTTCAGAAATCTAATCTAGCAGATTCATCACTCATGGTTACCCAGGAAACATAGCTTTTTCTTATTGCTGTTGCTGAATTAAATTATTTTCTACTTCTTTTTTATTTTACTATACATTGAAAACCACAACTGAGCTTGCTGCATATATATTGGAATGAAATCCTGATTTAACAGACCTATATTCAGTAGACTTTGGATACAGTGGACCAAATTTCTATTTGGACAGCTCCCCTGAAATAACAGACAAGTTGACTGCATATAGTTGTTTGTATAAGGGAGTTAAATTTACACTAATTTTATCTTAATTTTATGATACAACAATTTATATCATTTGCATAATGATGTCATTATGTAAGTGATGCCAATCACTGTGAAGATGTACTTTTGTATTTAACAGGCATTGGGAGTAACAAATGTACCCTTCTCTCCCCAATCGGTCCATTAAATTCAAGTTTAGCTGTATTAATTCTCTCTGAAATGTGGAAAGCAATCATATCAGCCAAACTAATGCAAGAGTCAAATCATTTACATTTCAAAGTATTTAAGGGAGGAGAAAAATAGAACAGCTTAGTAATTTAATTTTAGTTCTAAAATGGAATAGTTGAGGATGGCTAAGTATTTAATTAACATGTCAATGGAGATCTTTGTGAAGAAAGTGTATCATATTTTAACAAACAGCAGTTTTTAAATATATCAGTTACAGCCTACTTGTTGCTCATAATTAGGTCAAATTATTTAGATTAACAAAGTTTAGTGATGGAAGTGTAGAGAGTAAATGCAATGTCATTTTGTTGTTATATCTGGACCACAAGTTATGTTCTCTGTTTGAATGATGCTGCAACACTGCTGGAATTAACTAGCAACTTTATGAAGGACAAATACCCAATGATCAAACACTGTTTTTCTCTCTCTATAACATCCCTGCCAATCTCTTATTGTTTTTAACATTCTTTTTCTTTCCCAGTTTGCAGGCTATAAGTGAAATAAATTTTAGCTGAAATCTGACAAATCTTTTCCAAGTGGTTTTTAAAATTAAACTCTCTGATGAAGTATCCTCCTTATTCATGATTCTCCCACCTGTAGTTTTCCTGTTATTTAGATTCATTCCTTCTAACTGCATACACAAAAGCAATGTCCACACAATGTCTGTAGAGATTCTCAGTCAACCAGGTCATGGTTGTCCCAAAGGTGCTTTTTCAAGAGGCAACTGGACTTTCTTGTTTTTCTTTGAAGACATTTCACTTCTCATCCAAAATTCTCATCTTGAATGAGAATCGAAATGTCTTCAAAGAAAAACAAGAAATTCCAGTTGCCTCTTGAAAAAGTACCTTTGGGTCCACCCGATGTGTTAAACCACAGTCTGATTTGAATTGAATGAATTGCAAATGGCAAGGCTGCCATATTCCAGCAAACTAGAAACCATAGTTAATAAACAACAGTAACTAGAAAGACATTGAAACTCTAGAAAGGGTACAGAGAAGAGCAACAAAGATGATTAGGGGACTGGAGGCTAAAACATATAAGGAACGGTTGCAGGAATTGTGTATGTCTAGTTTAATGAAGAGAAGGACTAGGGGGGACATGATAGAAGTGTTCCAATATCTCAGTGGCTGCCACAAAGAAGAGGGGGTCAAGCTATTCTCCAAAGCACCTGAAGGCAGGACAAGAAGCAACGGATGGAAACTAATCAAGGAGAGAAGCAACCTAGAACTAAGGAGAAACTTCCTGACAGTTAGAACAATTAACCAGTGGAACAATCTGCCTCCAGGAGTTGTGAATGCTCCAACACTGGAAGTTTTTAAGAAGAGACTGGACAGCCATTTGTCTGAAATGGTATAGGGTTTCCTGCCTGAGCAGGGGGTTAGACTAGATGACCTCCAAGGTCCCTTCCAACTTTATTATTATTATTATTATTGTTGTTGTTGTTGTTGTTGTTGTTGTTGTTGTTGTTGGAAATTATATTGGAGAAAGAGGAGGCATTTTAAATTCTATCAGTAAAATGATCTGCATCTTGACATCTGTCTTTTAGACTAAATTTCACTGCTTTCTTGCTTCTGCAGCAGTTTTTCACAGATCTGGGCTGTAAAAGTCCTGATGATCAATAGCATTGAGAATGTATGTCTAGCTTTTTGCATCCCTAATCTGATAGCTCTTTTAAGAGATGCTGAAGAGAAATCTACTCAGACTCCATAGTACGCTACTAACTTTCTTCTTTGGCATGGCACCACCATGGTGATATATTGACCATATATATATATACTGTATTGACAATGAGGATGGACGATCATTACTCCTCTTATTGTGTCCACAGAGAGCCATCTTGTGGCCCTGTTTTGGGTGACCCAAGCTTTCCTGGGTAAGGATGGTTCAGAGAACCTTTTATAGGGGTGTGTGGAAAACTTTTCCCAGCACTGTCAATAAAATCGCTCAGATTCATTCTCAATTCAACACTGGGTTTGTTGCAGATCGGATGGAGAAGCTCTGGGAGCAACCTTGGCCTGTTATCTGGGAATGGACCTGTAGAAGTGGACGAGGTCCTTAGGACTGTGAGCCCAGCTATCTGCTCTTTAGATCCATCTCCTTCCTGGTTGGTTAAAGTGGCCTGGGGGGCTGTGTCGTGTGAGTGGGTTCTAGCAGTGAAAAATGATCATAAGTCACTTTTTTCAGTGCCATTGTAACTTTGGTTACTAAATGAACTGTTGTAAATCGAGGACTCTCTGTATTCACAAAACATGCTTCACCTAGTTAAAAGGTTAGCCTGTTTGGTGGGGTTTGTATCATACTTTGAAACACTCCAGATAAATATGCACAAGATTGCAGCCTGGAAAAAAAAAAAAGCTAAAGTCAACTGGAGCTTCCTTTTTTCCTTTCCATAACATCATCATAAATGAAATGAAACAAACTTTTTTCCTAGTTCTGAGGCTTTAAATCAAACTTATAAATGAGCAAATTATAGTTCTGTGCCCTTACTTAGAAGGCTGCAATCCTAGGTGATTTATCTCTTAAGTCAAAATGAGATTTATTTATAAGGAAATAGGCAATAAAAATACTGGAACATGTTTTCCTTCTTGCTTCATCATAAGTAAAATCTTAGGATACCTTGTTTGGATAACTGTCTACAGTAAAGTGAATGAATTATGTGCACTTCAAACAAAAGGAGTGGAAGTCATTAATAATGTTCTGAAATATACTTAATGTGGTTGACAGATGATCCAATGAAACTCAATAAACCCTGATTAGTAAAAATGTAGCTAGTGAGAGAGCCAGTTTGACACAAAGGTTAAAGATGCTGAATTAAAAGCTGAGGAACCATAGTCACAAAGCCAACTGGATGACCCTGGGCCAGTCATTCTCTTTCAGCTCTAGGAAGGTGACAATGGCAAACCACTCCTGAAATTATTGCCAAGGAAACTGCAGGGTTTTGTCCAGGCAGTTGCCAAGAGTCACAGTTGACTTGACAACAACAGCAAAGTTATTTGGAAACAAATAAAAAATATGTTTACTCTGCTTTTGGATTTCATGTTATCATAGCTCAGAAATAAGAGTGTTAACACCTTGCATTTTCGAATATCATGCTTAAGTTTAAAAGGTTGTGTACAGTCTGATTTGAGAAAACAAAAACTCAGAATTTTCTGTTGCTAACCTATTGCCTAATGGAAAATTAACAAGCAACTGCAGGCACCCCTGTGGCACATTTGGCTGAGGAATGGACACTTATCACACTTTTCACACAGTTGGAAATATTTCCTGAAATGGAATTAGTTTCTCTGGCACTGCACACATTTTTGAGCAAAGAAAGCCTTAATAGCTGCCAGAACCAGGCGACAGCCAGATTCACACTCTCCAGTTTCTTTTTGCTAAAGAAAAAAATGTGCCAAAATATCTCAGATAATATAGGAATGAGGTTCCAACTTCCTTAAATAATGTCCTAACTTCCTCTTATCTTCTCTAATCTCTGAAGCTGAGGATAATAAAGTAATTCAAGAGGCTGAACTGTTACAGGGCTTTATCTCTCTTGCACTCGGAGCACACTGTAACTACAGTTACTAGAATTCAGTGTCACCATTTTTACCATTTCAAATTGGAAAACACAAAAATTGTTGTATAAGTCCCCCCCCCCCAAATCTTAATTTTGTTTCTAATTTCTTTTTAATTTTTCCCATCTTTGTCCAGGAAAAGAAACTCCAAATCCTGGTTTTTGCATCACCTACTTGTGATCCTTGGCCGTTTCAGAAGCATTACATGTAGGTTCTGAAAAGATGCCTTCATTCATTCATTCATTCATTCATTCCATTCATTCATTCATTCATTCATTCATTCAATTTCTAGAGTCACCCATCTCAGTCAATGACTCTGGGAGATTTACAATTAAAATATATATATTATAATTAAAATACTAAAAACATTTTAAAATAAAAGCAATAGAAACATCCAAAATAAATATTATGTAGCAGCCTAGATACTTGGCCAGTTAGCAATACAGCTAGGAAACAGGGCCCTTAACACATTCAGCAGCCTAGGCTCAGGGACATAACCAGGTTTTTAAGACCTTACAAAAGGCTAACAGGGTTGGGGCCATTCCAATCTTCCAAGGGAGGATGTTCCATAGTTCAGGGGCTACTGCAGAAAAGGTCTTCTAGTCCCTGCCAGCCAACACTCTTTGCAATCTTTGGCTGAGGGGATTTACAACATGTCCATGCTGTTAGAGCTGGTTGGATCAATAGAGACTCTTGGAAAAAGTTGATCCCTCAGGTGTCTTAAAGCCATGTAGGGCTTTAAAGGAAACCACTAGTACTTTGAATCACACCCAGAAATATATCAGTAACCAATGAAGCTCACACAGAACTGTGTATTACATCTGCTGTATATCTGGTATAAAGTTTTGTGCAGACCCAGGCAATTGTAATTTATTCAATAAACTGGTTTTAGCTATATGGCATAGAGCTAATATCAAAGTAAGCCAACAATACTCTAATTCTCTAATAAGTAATCCCTTAGAACAGGTGTCAAACTGCCGGCCCATGGGCTGGATGCGTCATGCCGAAACCGCGCACACCCCATTGCCGGCAATGGAAAAAAAGTTGCGATACCTCGCGACATGTCACGTGACATTGCGAGTTTGACACCCCCGCCTTAGAAAGTCTTGAGCTTGAGCCAGCAATAGCCAGATTTTTTTCCAGGTCATAGAAGCTGCGACTGTAAAAATGAAGTAGGGACAGATCCCTAGCCAGGGATAGGGATGGGGGGGGGGGGCAGATGGAGAAGAATGTCCATAATTTGTTTTTTAATTTGGCATCCAAAGCTATCCCTTCCCTTGTTTTCTGTTCCTGCTATCTTGCCAGGCCAGAGCCATTTTTTTCCCCTTCTCCACTCACATTTTCCTATGCATGTGTTTACCTCTGTTAATACAACAGCTGTGGTTTTTCAGATGAAGCATGAAAAAATCAATTGCATTTCAGAAAAGAAAAAAAATCCCAGTTGGTTCCATTCAGATATATACAGTGTTATTGGTGGACCAATTGTAGTAATACAACTATCTCTTTGGGGACAAATGATCAGATTTGAGAATCAAGCTGCAAACAGAGGTAAGTCCTTCCATTTCTTGCAGGGAATGACTTCATATGGTGGGACTGGCTGTCCTTCTATCCCAGACATGTCAAACTCGCGACGTCACATGACGTTGCGCACCGTATCGGAGCTTTTTCCCCATTGCCGGCAATGGGGTAGGCGCGGTTTCTCGGTGACATGTCCGGCCCGCGGACCGGCAGTTTGACACCCCTGTATCCTGTCTGCCAGTTTTCTAGTTCCCATGATAAAATAAAAGTCACTCCCCCCCCCTTTTTTTTTTCAAAACACATTTCAGGATTGTTTTCAAAAGCCCTCTGAGTAGTTTTTTTTAAATACAATGCTAAATAATTGTTTCAGTCAGCTAAAATGGCCAACACCTGAGGTTTGTTTTGTTTTGATGTCAAAAAGGTCTTTGAATCCACGCTGGATTTGGAACTAGGTGTGGGTATCCTTTCTGACTTCTTCCCATATTATCCACCACCCTCTAAAGAGGTAAATCTATATACATCTGTAATCTGTTATGATGTTTTTATGTTCACAATTTTGTACCCTCATGAGATATTATGGATGTTATTATGTTGGAACAAAAACTGGTTGGGCAATGAATGTACAGTATTTGCCTAAAGCTACTCTACAAACTTTTAACTGAAAAAAAAAAGAAAGATTTGAAACAGAAACAGTGCTTTTGTTTTAACCTACCCACATTTAGCTCATTTGGATGCACATAAGTGGATTACACAACCTGATCTTGTTGCAAAATCCCACTCACATTATTTTCATGATTACAGGGTTGCTGAAGTTCCATACTTGACATTTAAGTTCTGAGTGATTGGCAGGAGAAAACAATGCTCGTCCAAAACTAATGTGATTTTTGATAGCAAGGATCATTGTCATGGCTGAAGAAAACAGCCTTTTTTGAAAGAAAAGATGTTTCAGATCAGAGGGTGTGTATATCATTATTGTCCTCCAAATGAGCTTATGTGACATCTTTCTGAATAATAGCCCACTCTTAATATGAAAGCTGTCAAAAGATTGGATGAAAGACTTTCGTTCAATTCCCCTGGGATTAATCATTTCTTATACTCCCTTGCTCTCACACAGCTGTATAAAATATGACATTCATTCTCCCTAAATTTAATTCCCTCTCAAGTGGCTTTTGATTTGTTTCCCTTTGAAAGGAAAGCTAAATATGGCAAATTCACAGCTTCCTTTGTTATGGGATTGTTATAACCAATTCATATTTGATGGTTGAAGATGGGTTTGCTTCCAACTGATTGACACTGTAGACACTAAGACACAAAGATATGTAAAGAACATCCAAACCCTGTATTGCTCTGTCCTCAGCCCAGCAGGTTTGGGTCAAAGGTTCCTTTGGATTCAGAAGCAATGACAACACTGGTATGAGTACCTAAGGCTTTATTTCAAGGCAGCAAAAGAAAATAATATATAATAGCAATGAAAGAATATTAAAGAAAACAATGAGTAAAACAAAGACCTCACACCCAGGAAACCCCAAAGAAATGATTGCAGGTAGACCCTAGTGGAAGTGGAAGTGCCACTACCAAGGCAACAGTCAGATAAAAGGGCCTGAGTCCAGGGCAAAAATGTAATTTGACTAAATATCATGAGGATAAAAGTGGGGGGAACACATTCAGACTTGTAAGATTCTATTACTATAGCTTTACAATAAAAGTAGTATTGAACTTTTGGCATTGGTTTCCTAGTCTGATTTACCTTGAAGGACTGACACTCATGGAAGTTTCTGACTGGCTAAGATTGGCTCTGAACTATGATTAAGCATCTTGTTTTCAGTGGTTTCATCTCAATGGAGTTTGCCAAGGACAAAGAGGATAAATCTACCTTATCTTGCAGTTAGAATACTTCACCTCTTCCTGGCAAGAATGAGAGGTTAGGATTAAGAAGCATTTCTTTGTATTAGTTAAATATGAGATTAAGGAGCATTTATTTTCTAAGGTTTTTGGTTTGAAATGAGAACGATCATCCTACACTACACACGTCTCCCACCAAGCCCAGAACAAAACAAAACAAAACCCAAATATAACTATATTACTTCATCCTAGCCTTTTATTCTTCTTCAATATAGATTATTGGGTGGTATTTTTATTAGGACTAACGAAAACAGCATTTCTTCAGAACTCTTTATTATACATAATGTTACAGAAATAAGAATGTTTAATCCTAGTTTAGGTTAAATATTTAAACGGTGACATTTCAGAGTTTAAAATCAGTCCCAAGAGGAAAATTATGCACTGAAAAGCAAAGACTGTTAGGTGCCAATTATAAGAGTTAAATGGTCCCCCCCCCCCGGCTCTGAAACATTAAAAAAAAAAAGATTGCAAGAATATTCAGTCCTGAGCTTTCCCAATCATGTAAAAAGATATGGGAGTCTATTTTTACACAGCTAAAGGATCTACCAGTGGACATGTATGGCTGGTATCAACATCTGCCAACTTTAGACTGCTCCTGTTGCCTGAGCTCCCCAATACAACTTTCTGGTGATGACAGTTATGCTTCTTATGCTTGCCTACAGCTTTGGCAGCTAGATCTATGGATGAGGAATGCCCCTGTCACTTTACATTTTGCACAAGAACCCGGGTGATGCTATGTCAGGGCACTATGGGGAATGAAGGCTGCTGATGTGGAAAGGTTTTAAATGTCATTTTTTTCAAACACCTCCAGTCAGGGTGGCTGGTACCAGATGAGATGTTCTACTTTGTCCCCACTTACAGTATATAGTTCTGCAATTTGTTCCTTCCAAGTACTTTTATTCTCATTCAAATTTGGGTTTCAGAATTGTTTTTAGTTGGTGGGAAAATGCTACGGGAAGGGGGGGGGGAAATCCTGCAGGAATTGATTTGCACTCTTCTGCATGTTTTTGCTGTATTTTCTTACTGTATTTAAAGCTAAGCTCACTAACCTAGATAGCCTGCAAGTAACACATTTTAAATACATGGATTTGCCTGCTTTATATTTAATTGGTCTCTGTAGTACATCTTGTTCATTCCCTTACAGGTATCGGAGTTAAACGCTCCTGCTGAGCTCAGTGGAAGCCCCAGGAAAACCCCACAGCTTCTGCCAGAACAGAAAACATATTCCAACTAATACTGTAGCCAATCGTGGCATATCACCAGCAGTATTTAAAGTCCAGCCAGAAAACAGAACTCACATGCAATTAATGTTGATGTATTTTGATATTTGGTGAACATATTTGTAAGGGTACCAAAAATAATCTTATTTTATGAAATATAAAATTAAACAAACTTCTAAAATCATTATGCTCTTTTAATAAGCAAAACCCAAATCTGGTTTTCAGATTTATAGCCTGATTCAAGTAATTAGGAAAAGGAAAAAAGAGAAAAAGGAAGACAGATCTGTCCACAAAAGATATAATGAAAACATGGCATGCTGAAAGTGCCAATAGGGGAAGGGAGTTAGATGCTGAGGAAAACAAGAGAGATGAAAGTGGAAGGATAAGAGTGAATATAGGTGGCAAAATCTGATTTTGTGAAATTCCAATTTTTTCAAAGGTACTTTCTCAAAAAGTTTATGTGCCTAATACAGTGTGTCTCAAACCTGGCAGCTTTCAGATGTGTGGAATTGAGCTTCCAGAATTCCCCAGTCAGCATGCTGGCTAATATATGCAATTAGAGTGGAGAACATGCCTGAAGAGCTGCATTGTGACATATCTGGCAGCGATATTGTACCTCAGTGGAAAGGCTCTTACTTTGTATTTGAAATATAATTTCATTTTTCATAAAGTAAGATTATGAAAGGTTAGATCTCCTTTACAATATACATTCTAATGCAAGATACTAACTGGAGTCCCTAAAAGATTAAGGTCCAGATAGACATAAGTCCTAGCATTTCTTTTCTTGCATGTGGGAACTAAGTTGGTGGATCACAAGGCAGGTTGGGCTGACACAGCAAAAATAGCAGCACCAGCCATGTTTGCTTATATCTATATCATATATTTCCAGAACCTGCCTAAATTCCCACCTTTTGATAGTGCTCAGCTTGCCCACCGTGAAGTTCCCAAAGAAGAGTAGTGGAAATGGTGTCCTTAAAAGGGAAGAATCAAATATCAATGTGCAAATTTGATTGGTGACCTCAAGAACCTTGTTTGCTCAAATAACAGTGCATTACATATATCTAGATATGGTGGTGTCACTTTCCAACAGCATCTTAGAGATCTTTTGGCATGAAAACTGTTATGTGGATTTCCCATCCCACATGCTGCAAGATGAAGAGCAATAGTCTTACCGAGCCCTTTTCTCTCAGTGAAATCAGCTTGTATAATTCTCCCAACTTTGGTGGTTCATCATATCACCTCCTTGGAAAGAGTCTTCTAAAATTGATGGATCAAATATTGTATTATTCAATATCTGCATTCTAAATGTGACAATATTTTTTGTTACATACTGTGTTTTCTTCATATCTTCCTCCTATGAAGTGAAATAATTCCTAGCTTCTGGGACAAATCCTTAGGCTAAAGAAAAATGCATCTCTCTGACAAGTCTAAAAGCAGCAGTTACTTAAGAGAACTGATTTAGCATAAATGTATGCTTCCACGGAAAGTATCTGCACAATTTGTTGTGAATTAAATGGCTGTACATTTATCCATAGTTCTCTGGCTTCGGTTGCTTAAAAATGGTTATATGGCAAGTCCATTGTGTTTAGGTTTAAGAACTATCTAGAAAAGGTTTAAAACCTTGCCTAGGAGGCTAAATAGAATGTCCTGTTCAATGTACTTTAGCCAACATATCTTTTACTCTTATAGCTGGATCAAGTCTAATATCACTTTTACATCCTTCCTTTTTAACTAATCTTTAACCAAACTCTTCCTGCAGATGTTCCATGAAGGGCCAAGGATCTGCAATGTCTTGTCACTTCTTTAGTTGTGTTGGTGGCTATGAATAGGATTTGTGTCTGATTGTGTGTGCAAGCACATGTGCATCTACAGTTTATTTACTTATTATTGCTTTTTATGCCATAGGTCTCACTACTGTTAATGAAAATACGAATAATGTAATTAGAATGTATGGGGGGAGGTGATGACTCAGTAATTAAAGATGCTGAGCTTGTCAGCTGGAAACTGACAGTTTGGGTTTGAGACCCAAGTGCCGTGCGATGAGGTGAGCTCCCATTACTTGCCCCAGCTCCTGCCCACCTAGCAGTTTGAAAGCATACAATTGTGAGTAGATAAATAGGTACTGTTCTGTTCTTGCAAAGCAGACATCGAGACAAGGCAGGTTCACAACAAAGGATCTCTTTATTAAGTATATTCACAGAACAGAAGCAAGAACACAATGGCCACTTGCCTTTTATACTTCCCTTGCAAGGGGATGCACAGCCAATCATTGCAGGCCATTCTCCCGCCTTGCACATGCGCGCAAGGCCGGAGACAGCCTGTCTGGGTCCCAGGCAGACATGTGGTCTGTCCGGGTCTCTGCAACCTTTCTGCAGCCTTCTTGAGCCTTGCTGAATGACTCAGCAAGGCCCAGGACATAACAGGTACCATTTCAGTGGGAAGTAACAGAGTTCTGTGAGCCTTGGTGTATAGTCATGCTGGCCACAACCATGGAAAATTAGAATTCATTTAACCTTGAATGAAGAACTCAATGAAAACAATATAAACACTGAGTATTTCCCCAATATCAGCAGTTAACACTTGCTGAGATTTCAGTGGCACACCTAAAAAAAAATCTGTTGGTAGCCAACTTATCTGTCAAAAGAGGCATCTGTGCTGCTCGGTGAGATAATACTGTTACTACTTTTAACAATTAATGGCAGAGCTGAAATTTCACTGAGGAGATTCCTGTTTCATAGATCAGATTCCAACAGGATAATCCTCAAAAATAAATGCCACCGAATATAATGGTGTAAAGCCTCTAGATAAGTGGGCTAGGTTTGCAGCCTTAAACCTTAAGCTACACTTCAGCTTTTGTGCCTATATAGCACACTGGATTGTTTCCATGCATGAATATGCTTTCTTAAATCAGAATGATTAATTTCCATTAATCTCACGGAAGTTAATTGGCCTTTGACGTGCACATACAAATCAGCTTTGCATTGAACTGTAGCTCCATGTGCAACCTAGAAGTCTTATAATCAACTGAAGCAATGCCATTCGGTTGAATTGTATGTGGATGACAACCTTAAACATAAATTAATGGCTTTCAAAAGTTTTCTACCCCTCCCCTATCCCTGCCTCCAGCTTCTTTAAAAAGTGTTTGAAAGAAATAATCAGATCACTTTGTACTTGAAAAGGACTCCAAAGGGCTTTTTCTCTCTCTCTTCAGGATGAGGACATTAACAATGTTTCTTTGAAAGTTATATATATATATATATATATATTTACTTTATGACTTACCAGGGATTCGGATGTAATGGAATTTCTTTTTGTAGGAAACCACAAGAATTTCAAGATCATCTTCATGTGTGTGTGTGTGTGTATGCATCTATGTGTGCGTTCTTATCAGAGTTACAAGATGAGCATTATGCATTTAATCTCAGGCTTCAAAAGAATCTCAAACCGAGCCCACTGGTTACACAATTCATTCTGTTGTGAAGATGTAAGCTACCTACAGTGTTAGGGGGGAAAAAGGGAATCATTTGAATATATCTGCATGAACCAATTAACACATTAATACTAGTCATGGCAAAACATCTGGACAACCAATTTTACATTTGCCAATTTTATAAGGACAGAATTCATTTCTATGTCTTGCATGAACTGCAGAAAAAAATAACAATTGAGCTAGGGGTATTCAGTTTGCAGCCTCAGGCCACAGCAGCTTCTTCAAAGACTTGGATAGCCCAATAACTTTTTCAAAAGTGGCTCCTGGGTTACAAGTTTTAATATGACAGAAAGATAATATTATCCACATTATGCTTCTTTATTTGCATTTAATGTAGTATGGTGTATTATTATTATTATCCTTCTCACCTTTTCTACTACCTTCTCCTATTGGTATCTTATGATTATATTACTTTCTTGTTTGTATGTACACTGAGAGCTTATGCACCAGAGACAAATTCCTTGTGCATGCAATCACACTTGGCCAATAAAGTATTCTATTCTATTTAAATTATCATCATTTCCATATTCAAATTCCATTCATTTTGGAATGCATCCTTCAGCATGTCACTCAAAACCCTTGGGCTAAAAAAGGTTATATGCCCTCCCCCAAGTTAAATGAAAATGGCATCCTTCCAATTTCACTCTATTCTGTACTCTTTGACCTTTTGAGCCAGGCCATAATCCTGTGATTTATGGAGTTAAAAATCATAGACTCGTAAATGTAAAATTAATCTTGTAGGCTCTCTGATCCAACCCCTAATGTAGGGGAGTCAAAGTGAAAACATCTTCGGAAGATGACTGTACAGCTTCTAGCCGATACCCTGCACTGGTACCAGTAGTAGACCACTCTTACAATTAGAATCTTTTTCCCCAAAGTTGTACCAAAATTAACTCTATTTTTGATGGAGAAGAAATCCTTGTATGCAGACTTGTGCAGGCACACATATTGCTACATTTATTTCAGTTCCTACACCTACCCACCTCTGTAATTCCAGTGCTCCTCATTACAATATTTCTGCTAATGCCTTTAGATACATTCCAAATTACATGGCCAAAGCTATATTATATTTTCCAAAGTATTTGTTGTGGTTGTTTTTTATACCCAACAATAACAAGAGGGAAAGGAGGAAGCATCATGTGGTCTAAAACACAGCAGGAGCCAATTGTTTCTCTGACTTTCTCTAACTCATGCATTTAAACAAACAAAAGACCCATAAATCATCGCCAAGTGTGGTTGCCAAGACACCGCAAACCCTCTGTTTGGCCTACTTGCCATGCTGAAAAGCGATGCCATCACAATCTCTGCACAGACTGTGATAACCTTGCTGTGGGGAAGCCTCTAGCCAACCAAGCTTTGCTTGTGCTGATCCTCAAAATCTAATATAAAACAGACATTGATTTTATTGTGGCATTTCTCTCCATAAAGTTCTTGCTGAACCGTTACTATTAGGGGAAAAAAATAATAAAAAGGATTTTGCTATGAAATGCTAACAAAGGCTGTTACTTATTTTATATCAGCAGTTTTCAATGGCAATGTGATTACTGTGCAATAAAGGCCAAAGACAACTTTTAAACACCAATATGAAAGGAATGCAGAACTTTTTGAAGCAATAAATCTCTGAAAACCTCCTCTAGTTTCTTTCCATTGTTTTCTCTGGCTCCTTTCCATGTCTTTGAATCATCTACTTTGACAGCTCCCACGCTGGCCATTTTTAAAGATTTTTTTCCACTAATAAGCCCCAAATCTTTCACACTGTCTTTCAGGTACCATACACCTTAGCAGAATCAATATAGAACTTCTTGTTGTAAATAAAAAGAGAGGCAAATGTGGTTTGTGTTACTATAAATTGTCTGTTGCTTTTGCTCTTCAGTCTTTATATGGCCCAGTAAAATATACTTCCATCAGTACCTCCAAATAAGGTGCAAACTATCTGGAGGATACTAAATTAGAAAAGGAATCAATTAAACATTAAGAGATTAAGAAATCAGTATATCTAGATGGCATGTATTTGACCTTAAAGGAAGGAAATGTGAAATTCTGCTAACAAAAGATATATCTAAGGCTTGCTATGTACCTGATGAATGTAACATTGTTTTTTAAATAAAAATTCAGAGAAAACCAGCAAATTAGGAACTGGATAGCTTGATGTCTCTTGCAGGTAAAAAAAATAAATAAAAGCTCATAAAAATCCATTTGCTGAGTGAGCAGCTCCAAGGCACCATCTGAATAATAAGCTCAACCTAGTCCATTGTTTCTCAACTTTAGCAATTTTAAGCTGTGTGGACTTCAACTCCCAGAATTCTCCAGTATAGAATTATATTCACACAGCTTAGAGTTGCTGAGGTTGAGAACGCTGACTTTGTCAATGACCTGTTTATTAATGGCTCTGCCAGTACACAAGCAAAACAAATGAGTCAAAAGTCACTGTTTTTGAGAAACCAGAGTCCCCACCATTTCTCTTAGGGAACTGCATGGTATCCCATGAGCCCATGTACCAAGTGAGTATTGACAAGGCTTGAATGCATCAATTGCTCTTCCTGATTGGCCAGACAACAGGAGGCATAGCTTGAGTACAATCAGTATTTGGAAAGTGTGTTCTGTGCTACTGGACCTTGGTGGATTTTTTTTAGCCACTTTATCACCACTTTTTTTTTCTTGGGAGGGTTGATTGGGGTAGATTGGAATGCAAAACTCTTGGACAATCACTAGATGATAGCTGGTAGTGCAGAAATTTCTAACTATTGGCCACCATCTAGTGATTGCTTGGAGTTTTGCAGTCTGATTGCAGTAGCTGTAGATTGGATAAGGTTTAATATTGCCCCACGTTTGACTAAGTTAAGTTATTTGCACAAGAGAAGTGATTGTTGAGGGTCATTTAGCTCAAAATGAACTTGGGCTGTCCAGAGTTCTGAGCACTTTTTAAAATCTTGCCAAGTGACCTGACCTGATTATCCTACTACAAATGGATTCACCACAAGTTATTATTGCCAAGCATACTGTCTTTTTTGCAGAAATCATGTAATGTTTGAACTTCCAGTGTACCACAGTTTACTTATGTTTCATTGATTTCAGGGGGGTTAAACTAAGTATGATTAAATCTGAATCCTCTCCAATTTCTTCATTGGCTGTCAGCCTTAATAACTAACCCTACTATGATGGCTTTGGCCCTGTTTCAATTTTTTTTATTTCAGAAATTTATTACTTTTTCTTGCTGTCATCTCAAAATGCTATATTGAAAAATATTCTAATAATAAATCAATTTCAATTGAATCATGATTCAATTTTGCTGCATCATGCTTGTGATATTGCTTTTAAAGACTGAAAAACAATTTTGGGAATCATGAATGTTCACAGGAAAGACTTATCTCGGAAGAATTACATGTTACCTAATTAAATAATATTTTTACAGTTAATGTATCCTTTGACATTTTGGATTATGTGACCAGGACCACCACCTTGTCTCTGGGATTGTGACCACTGGGTAAAATAAATCGTTAATGTATTCTGCTTCATTAAAAGGATCAGCCAAAACTGCCTTAAGTTCTTTGAAATAAGCATTTTTCTCTGACTCTGGCTGCAGGAACATGTGAAAATATAGGAGAAAGCATTCCAGTAGTGTTGACCCCCAGGGATAGGGAGTCAACATTTGCAAGATGACAAGCATTTGCAATTGAGGCTTTCTTCCTTACATGCACATAGAGAAAGAGTGGGGCTTCAATCTTAATGCCATTGACGAAGTTGACCTTCCCCTCTGGATGCCCATAGAGTTTTCTCGTGGATACTTCTAACCCCTAGAATCCATTGCAAAGGTAGCCACATTAGGTCATCTCTGCTTAACAATGTAATTATTATTTAAACAAGCTTCTGGCATTTTAATTGATTTGTTTGCTGAAATCACTCTCAGTCTCATCAGTGTCATTTTCGTTTACATTAATGTTATTAATTCTTGCATTTGAATTGATTAAATCATATTCTTGGGTTACAGTTTTATGTTATTTTTGCTAGTTCCCTTGAACTAGTTTGGGATGGAATGGAGGGAACTAAATGATAGGAATAGAAAAAAAATGCATGTTTATGCTGCGTCACTTACAGGAATCTCATTATTAGACAAGCAAAGTCAATGGGGGAAGCTGGATTTGCTTAATAAACACGTTTTGCTTAACGGCAGTGATTAGCTTAACAATCATGGCAAAAAAGGTTAAAAAATTGGTGAGACTCACTTAAACAACTGCCTTGCTTAGCAACAGATATTCTGGCCCCAGTTGTGGTTAGATGCATTCATTATTGTACTCCTGCAAATTTAACATAGCTTAAAGGGGAATTCTAATTTACAACTTATTCAGTTCTTCACACATATTCTGCCCCCCCACCAGACAGCAGAAATAACCATTTCTTTCCTCCCACTGTCATCTACTGTGTCCCAATTCTTCAACCAATTCTCTCCTAATCGGTCATGGTGCAGTAACATCTTCTCCCTATTCTCTCACTCCAGGGAGGAGGCCGTTTCTCTAGTTCTCAGACTCATCCCAACAGCAAGACAGCTCTTTCTTCTAGTTGTTTTCTTCAACTTAATTTTCAGGTTTCCATCTAGCTGTTCACAGTTCCACATAGATCCCTTAAGATGGAGTATATTCTCATTAAGTCTAAGACATTGAGCTCCTACCAAATTAACTTAATTGTTCCAATTTATAGACCTCTGGCCAGCCAATGTAAGTTTCTGGGCCCACTTCGTCTCTATCACTTATTTTCTCCTTCTATTCAGCCTAATTTTGTCCTTCTCTTTTTTTCTTTCTGTCTCTTGTTCCTTTTTCCATACATCACTGTTACAGGCTACTACATGCTCAAGTGTTTAAAATATTACTTTCCCTAATAACACGCAACCAGTGCAGAAAAATCAGTTAGGGTACACTGCTTGTGGGGATGTGGCTTATGGCATGATGGCAAAGAATAAGGGTGATTATAGAACTTTCTTGGGAGCATGGCTGGAACTCTAGAACTTTTGAACAAGATTTCCTTTTTATCTGGCATTTATGGTTAAATAACTTCTGCAGAATCACACTGCTTTTTAAATTAATTGTGTTTAACTTTGTTCTTGTGAAGTTTTTGATAATGGGAAGACATAAGAGATTGCTGTTTGGAGTGAAATACTTGCCAAAATATCTCAGTCTGGTCAGGACTATCTTAAGCAGATTCACCCTATCCTTAATGTACAAAATAGAATTAACTTAAACAGGAAATGTGGATATGCTTTATACCATACTTGCATTAGTTTAAAGGTTATTGGTTCAGACAAATGGGATTAAATTGCACACTGATAAATATTAATGCTTGCTAATGCTAGAAGTATTTATATTCATTACCATCTGACTTGTTCACAATAATTTCGAGTTTTTGTTCTCTTTTTTTCTTTTTGACTATGTATCTTGCTTTCCTCCCTCATAATCACTTTTGGATATTGCAAAAGAGGCTTCAGCAGCTGTGTGAACTCATTACTAACAAACCTGGATTCATTTTTCATTTTAAGCTCCCCTGGCATTCGTCACTGTTGAAGCAGTACTCAGAAACTGACATGCTTACTCTTCATATGTCCTTTTTCAACCAATCATTCTGTTATAAAGAGAAGTTAGGCCTGTACTTCTGGTTTAAGTGATTACAGACAACATGAGGATGAAAATATATCCACATTTCAACACAGTCCCCACTCCTACGTGAGCTTGCCTGCATATATAGGTTTCAAGCAGTGACAGTCAAAATCTTTGGGGGAACTGTTGGCAGGACACAGTCCAACGGTCTAGGAATCATAGGTAGGGTATCAGCTGGTCCAGATTCAGTGTGAGAATTTTGGGAGGCAAAAGTTCATATTTTCAGGTACACATTCCAAAGTGTTTCATGAACTAACAATAAGATAAGATAACCTTTATTGTCATTTTTTTTTACTGTGGGCACAATGGCACACATCAAAAATGAAATTTAGGCTCTTAAGTATAACCTATACCAGAAATCTTTCAGTCTTGCAAGATTAATATTAGCTCATCAGAGTTGTCCAAAAGAAACATAACCAGGAACACAAGCACCATCTGTATTGTGAAGTTACATTAAACAGAATCTTGTAAGAGAGAAAACATTTTTACTGCCCTCTCTTTTTAGTCTCTGGAAAATTAGGAAAGGTCCCTGCCTATGCTTTTCCTCCACTTGTGGACTGAGCTGCCTCTTATCAAATTGTTGCCTAGGTTGCAGATATTCCTCCTGTCTCCCAAGTTCATTCTCACATACCATTACAGTTTGAAGATCTGGGGAGAGGTCATCCTGGAGAAGGTCCATCTGTGTGGTCTCCAAGAATCATCACCAACTTAATGACATATAATCAATCACTCTGGTTTTCGGCAAGAACTAGGGTAGATGGGAAGTGAAAGGCAGAGGGGAAAAATGCATCTCTTGCTTTTCTCCGATCCTTAATATAGCCATAACAAACAAGGGCAAAAAAAATATACATCAAAGGATGGGAAATAAATGCAGATGTTTTTATATTTTTGTACAACATGAGGAAAGCACTTCTTCTAAATCAACATGGAAAATTATATTAGGTTCATCAGATTTAGACTGCAATGCTCTAGTCTAGATGACTAGGAGATGGTAGTAAAGAGAAATAAAAACTCTTTGCTGCCACTTATTGATCTTCTGAAATTTTGCAACCCACATGTGGAAACTTTGAAGTGTATATAAAGAGGGAAAACCAAATATTCCAGACAGGGGCAGGAACAATTAATATGCTATTTAAATGTTGGTCTTCTCTTTGAGAATTTGTTTTTATTTGTTTGTATCCTGTCTTTATTATTTCTACAAATAACTCAAGGCAGAAAACATATCCAACACACCTTCCTTCTCCTATTTTCCCCACAACAACAATCCTGTGAGGTGGGGTGGGCCGAGACAGATTGGTCCAAGGTCATCCAGCCAACTTTCAGGATAAGGCGGGACTAGAACTCACAGTCTCCCACTTTCTAGCCTTAACTACTAGACTAGCATGATTATCCTGGATAACATTAATGCAAAATGCAAAAAGCATATTGACTCTAATTTTCTCTCTTTCACAGAAAGCCATATGCATTAATTACTTCTGATAGTAAAATCCTTCTGAGAATAACTCGCAGAGGATACAAAAAGAGGTAAAACAGATGGTGATTCATGAAACACAGAGGAAAGAAGCATTGATCAAGAAAATTGCAGTAAGAAGGTGTAGCTGTTCCGTAGGTCAGCTCACAAGCTATTTAACAGATATTTGATTTTTCAGTGTACTAAATGACTTTCTGAATTAAACTTCCAGAATCTTCAATAAAAGAGCCAAATAAAAGTTATTTCTTCACTAGAAGTTGAAATATCAAGTTTATTGAAACTACACCAAGAACAGCTGGTACCATGTCCTCTCAGATTCAGTAAAGACCCTGCTGAACAGTTAGCAGAAAAATTGATTTTAGAGAATTAATATACTTATGGAGAAGTTTGGTAAACTCTATTGGCTCCTGTTATTGCTTGAATTAATTGAAGAGGACATGTAATTTCATTTAGAATATGCACGTTTACTCAACCCTGAATGTCTTTTTTTTTTTAAGTGTATGGGGAAACTGCAATCCTTTCCCAAATAACAACCCATTTTGAGAATTATTTAAATTGAGATAAATCCTGAAAAACATACATTATTTATTTACATTCTGGATATTACTCTGCTTTCCAAGGCAGAGTCCTTCCAAATCAGGCCACAGAATTAAAACAATGCCGTTTGTAAAGACTGGGAACTGAATCGTTGTAATGTATTTAACAGTTCAACAGGCTTTGACAAGTCGCAGATATTGAAACAAAAACATCTGTGGAATCAATTTACAGTTAAATGTGGGAAGTGTATGTTTCCTCAGAGAAAATGAAAATCCACAGCTATGAGCCAATCTGATAAACCAGATTTCTGGGATGATTGCATGATTTCAGACGGATCTAAAAATATAGAAAGTCCCCTATGATCCAGGTCTTTAGAGCTCTAAAGGCAGCCATATCTGGTGTCCTGGAGGGGAAGCAGCTACGAGTTTGGGAGGATTGTGGAGAATGTTGTATGTCCAGATATCACACCAGAAAAGTCACAAGAGGGTGTAGTCTACCACGCACTGCCGATTGCATGATTGTCTCCAAGATCTAGGGAATGCTGATTTGGTTGTGCTACCAGTGTCTAATGGTGGGACCAGAAAAGAAGAATACCAGGTACAATATTGGTATAATGTTCCAAACAAACAATTTCCACATTCATTAGCAGCAAATTGAAATTCTTGTTCAAGAGTTTGTTCAAAAGCAGGGCTTACAGAGAAGAGTGCAATAATTTAGACTGGATACTAATGGAAGATAAATAATAGTGATAGATTTGCTTTTCACAAGTAAAGTCTTACATGCTGAACTAACTGATGTTTTTCAAAAATTCTGAATCTGGAAAAACTCCCAGTGGACACGATTTACTTTTTAGAGAGTTCAACCCCATATATATATATATATAGGATGAACACCAGTATCTGTCAAATATTCTATGATACACACAGCATCTGACTTTTCTGCTTTCACTGAGCTGCCAAACTAGCTTAAACCATTTAATTAAGAAAATAAACAATATTAATAATTAAAATTGTTATAAATATTTTATTCTTTCTTTATGCAATAAGAAATAATGATTGATGAGCTCTGTCTTTGTCTTCATTGTAAGAGGGAAAATGGCTGTGCACATCATATTAAAAAGGAAGCTTTACTATTGTGCTGAGAATTCACTTTAATATGTTGTATTAAGCATTCATAATAGTTTCAAATGACATAAACTTTGGCTCAGCTTTCCCTTGAGCAACATTAGGAACTATGCAATAGGAAAACAGTTCTGTATTTTAGAATGTCATCTATTTTAAGAGGCTTCAGAATAAATATGTGATATTAAAAAAGTACATTTTAAAAATACATTTGGTTATACCAAAGTTCAGATTTCCTCCCTTCTAATGTTGTTTGAGTTAACAATTAACTGATTTCCAAAATCAGTTTACTTCTAGTAGAAATATCAATTAGGAGGTCCTAGCTAAGCTTGAGAAGGGAGTATCTAAAGCAAGGATTCCCAAAATTTGTGGTATCTAGACCTAATACAATTATATATTAATTTGTGTAATACAGTACCATCATACCATCACATCACCCCATTATAGAAATACTAGATGTCATATTGGAAGTCACCAGCTAGCACATCCCTAGTAAATTTATGATGATAATGATGATGATGATGATGATGATGATAATGATGATAAAGTTGGAAGGGACCTTGGAGGTCATCTAGTCCAGAGGTCACCAACCTTTGTCACTTGGCGGACTGGAGGAAAAGGGAGGAGAAAGCATTTTACATGCGCACGGGGCCGCAAGCACGCATGCACTGCAAATGGGGCAGGGCTAGCGGCTGCCTCATACTCACTAACCCTGCCCTGTTCTTGCATGGTGCAGGGCCTTGTTTCTGCACCCTGCAGCACAGTGGCGGCCGTTTTTGCGCACCATGGCACAGTGGCCCATTTCCATGCCCCGCGGTGCGGTGGCATCCATTTTTGCGCCTAGCAGCATGGCGGCATCTGTCTTTGCGCCCCACAGTGTGGCAGTGCCCCATTTTTGCACCCTGTAGCACAGTGGTGTCCATTTTTGTGCCTTCTGGCACGGCGGTGTTGTTTTCATGCCCCATGGTGCGGCGGTGCCCCATTTTTGCATCTTGCAGTGCGGTGGTGTCCGTTTTGGCACCTTGCACCATGGTGGTGGCCATTTTTGCACCCCGCAGCGTGGCAGTGGCCTGTTTTTGCACCCCGCAGTTGTGGTGCTAGTGCAAGTGAGGGGGACTTAGTCCAACCCCCTGCTCAGGCAGGAAACCCTATACTGTTTCAGACAAATGGTTGTCCAGTCTCTTCTTAAAAACTTTCAGTGTTGGAGCACTTCTGGAGGCAGGTTATCCACTGATTAATTGTTCTGACTGTCAAGAAATTTCTCCTTAGTTCTAAGTTGTTTCTCTCTTTGATTAGTTTCCATCCATTGCTTCTTGTTATGCCTTCAGGTGCTTTGGAGAATAGCTTGACTCCCTCTTGTTTGTGGCAGCCCCTGAGATATTGGAACACTGCTATCATGTCCTTCTTTTCATTAGACTAGACCAGGGGTAGGCAACCTTGGCTCTTTTATGACTCGTGGACTTCAACTCCCAGAATTCCTGAGCCAGCTTGGCTGGCTCAGGAATTCTGGGAGTTGAAGTCCACGAGTCATAAAAGAGCCAAGGTTGCCTACCCCTGGACTAGACATACCCAATTCCAGCAACTGTTCTTTATATATTTTAGCCTCCAGACCACTAATCATCTTTGTTGCTCTTCTCTGTACTCTTTCTAGAGTCTAAATATCTTTTTTACATCGTGGTGACCAAAACTGGATGCAGTATTCCAAGTGTGGCCTTACCAAGGCATTGTAAAGTGGTATTAACACTTCACGTGATCTTGATTCTATCCCTGTTAATGCAGCCTAGCAGTGTTGGCTTTTTTGGCAGCTGCAGCACATGGCGGGCTCATATTTAAGTGATTGTTCACTAGGACTCCAAGGTCCCTCTTACAGTTACTATATTGAGCAAGGTACCACCTATACTATACCTGTGCATTTGGTTTTTCTTGCCTGAATGTAGAACCTTACTTTTTTCACCATTGAATTTCATTTTGTTAGATAGTGCCCAATGTTCAAGTTTGTCAAGATCTTTCTGTATCTTAAGCCTATCTTGTGGAGTGTTGGCTATTCCTGCCAGCTTGGTGTCGTCTGCAAATTTGATGATTTTCCCCATCTATCCCCTCATCCAAATCATTGATGAAGATGTTGAAGAGAATCCCTTTCTGAAAGGAAGAATTGATAGGGAAGACATATTCACAGAGAAAAATTCTAGGCAATTCAAATTTTCCATATTGTGTTAATTTAAATTCACAACTCCATATAAGTTGCTTCACAGTAATGATATGCATGTGACATATCTGCAGGATTCTTGTTTTTACAAAAGGCACGACCAAAAACTGCAACCCCAATCTCCCCATCTCTGCGAGATCCAAAAAGTCAAAATTAAAAACAGAAAGTTTTGCTATCTGAGAAGACAGATGGAAGAAAATCAGCTTGACTATCCATTAGGGACAGTCACATGACAGAGGCACCAAGACCAGAGTGGGTAAAAATGTTTGCACAGACATAAAAACATATAACACTTTCATACTGGAAGGCATGATAATGGTGATAAGAACAGTAATAAATTAAATACTAATTAAATAATATGTATATAATACATAATGATGAAAAATGTGGATCATGGAGACAAAACCACACAGATTAATTTACTAATTATTTCTGGTGCATATTCCTCAAAACCTATGGAGGGGAGACATTTTGAGTCATTACTATAACCATTTCCACTCACTCCTCCCTTATTTAAGTTTCCTTGTTGTATTTGTCTTCTTTGTTTTTTCTTCCTCCTTTCTGGAAATTAGTGGCAGAGAGATCATCCTGTCAAAGAAAAACCAAGCAAGCATAATCCCAGCGCCTCTCGCTCTTAGGTTCAGCTTTCATCACAGGGTCATTAGGATGCTGCCAGAATTTGTTCCTCCCAAGCAACCTGGGTTTGTAAGATGTGACTGTGTATAGTTTTGTCCTTGGATTCAGTGTGGTTTAGCCTCCCCACCAATTTTTTTTCTGTGGATCATTGCTGATCTCTGCAGGTGCAGGCAGAGAGATTAAGAATGAAGTATATTTGAATCCCTGCTTTCACTGTTGTGTCACCCTAAAATTTGTTTACAACCTCTGCATATTTCAGACTATTTCCCCTAAAGTATAATACACCATAAGAGACACATTCATTTCATGGAAATGTAGAGCTGCTCTTGACAGTGAATATGTTTCTCTCTAAAAAAAACTCCATTCTGGGTTACTTGCTAAATGATATTTTAACTGCTTTTTCTCCTGTTGTAGTTGCTATCTCTATTGTACAGTTTCATGAATTAAATTATTAAAAACCCGCCCTTTGCTTTGGAAGTTGTTTAAAGAGTATAATATACAGTACATAAGGAATGTTATACGTACTGTATATTTTAGATACTACAAAGTCAATACAAAGAAAGAAAAAAAGCACATAAAGCCTAACTTCTGGATTTTTTTCCAAAACTATTTTACCAGGAATGTTATTTTTTTCTGCTGCATATCGCATTTCTGCTCTCTCTTCATTTTGGAATTGCATTGGTGTCTTTATCCTTTGATTTCAAAGTTATCCTGCTGCCAGACAGACTGACAGACAGAAATCTGAATGTCATCACACACATTTATTTCCAACTTTCCATTAGGTTGGAAAGAATACTAAGCTAGGGAAAGTATGTTGAGCATTGCTTTGGGCATTTTTTCTTTAATAAAATTTCTCCTTTAGAGCAGCCCAATCTAGGGGTCTTAGAAAAGAATTATTGCTTGAATGGTTTTGACCTATCCCATGTGAACCTAACCTATTTTCAAACTGATTCTTTTGGTCACTTTCTCCCCCCCCCTTTCCCCATTTGATTACTTTTAATTTCAGTTTTCAAGAATTATCCCACTGACAGTTGGATAAAGGCCTGAACCTTATATAATTCCCCCCCCCCCAATGTCTAATGGAAAGAGGTGTTGCACTATAAGCTTCCCTTTTTGTTCATGCATGTTCATAATGAAGGGGTAGATGTTTTCACGCAGAAACACTATTTTCAGCATTCTTCCCCCTCTGCACTCTCTCAATGCTGCAGCATATTGTTCTGCAGTACGTGAGGTGTTTTTACCAAATTTCTTATATAGTTTATCTATCAACTGTTCCTTTTTCTGCTCTGAATGAAGTACTCTTTATCTTGGGGTTAGGTGATGTATGACAGTGTACCTTGTGAACTGAGCAGCAATATCCACTGAAATAGTACAAGTTCTTACAATATTTGATGTTTCAGTTCAACTGCAAAAATCCAGGGATCTTTTCAAGAGTTGTCTTTGTAGAATAAACCAATGGATGGTCCAATAGAATTAATGACAAAGCATTGCTGAAAACTGAACAGTCCTTTGCCACTTAAAATAAGCCTGTATCTAATAAGCAGTCTTCTTTAATTATCATTCTTCTTCCAGGAAAGATAAAGTGGTGATGACTGTACTATTTTTTAAAACAGCATGTAGGCCCTAATAGGGAAACCCTAGCAGAAAACATAAAGTGTAGTACCTTTTTCCAGGTCTTCAGATACTGTGTTTTCTGACAGCCTTTTTATTAGGTGTGAAAAAATAGCTAATGGATTAAGGATCTCTCTCTGTCTCTCACATACACTTTTTCTAATTACCAAGACAGAAAGCGTTGGGTGATTTCAGTTTTATTTAATAATTGAATTGAATAAAGTACTCAAATCTTCCGCATCCTTGCCTTTTTAAAGATATCTGATATAGCATTGAAGGTCTGTGTTTCTAGGATTAATGGGGCAAATGCATTCCACCTGACATTGTTTGGAGATGTGCCCACATGTTTTCAATTATTGTAGTGCACCGACTTCCTCCCTCCACATTCTGAAATTTATTGCTCATCTTATTTTTAAATACCTCAGCAGCAGGTATTGACATTAGTCTAATAAACTCTAAATTTAATCAGATAAGTTTTTATCAATAGGGCAAAGCAGGATATATAGATATAGTATAGCAAAGCATAGCACAGTAAAGGTAACACATGCCCTCCAGCATAGTTCTACAGTACTCAAAATAAAGGGCAACTAAATTAAATGGAGTTCCCATGATTAAATGTACAGACTTTAAAAACGAATTACCAAATTCAACTTGAAACATGATTATATTAAGATTCCTCTACAGAGTCTCTAGTCAATACAAATATGAAAAAACAGCATCTTCAGAATATACTGCATTAGAACTTCCTAGATTTGTTTCAAAGCAGGGGAAAATAGTTGTGAATCTCAGCTGTAATTTACCAACTATTAAAAGTGAGAAAATGTCTGGATTTTTCTTAAAATCCAGGCTCTTAATATTTCTGAAAGGGTATTTTATTGCTGATTTGGAATAGTGGAGAACTGAATCCATAGAGAGGGGTGTTTTGAGGCATGACCTTCAATAGCAGTTATATAAACCAAATAGGGACCATTTTTGTGCATGTGGTGCAGACTAGAAGAAGAGGGTTCAATACCATTCCTGTCTTATAGCAAATCAATTTATCTTTGTTTGTTATATCAGCTTTTCAATTCCATGGGCATGTTTTAAAAATGTTACAAATACAATGGAGGAGATTTGTCGGGCAGTGATATTAAACTATTATGATTTCTGTTCACCTGCTTAAAACATGCAGAACCAGGATGACTCTGGAATCACTGTATACTTTTAAATTTCTGTGACAAGAGATAAGCATTACAGCAGGCAAAGTGTCCTTATAATTCATTTCTGTTTTGGGATTTGGATTCATAACTTTTAGGAGATTCTGTGGAAAATAACTCTACCAGAAAATTTAGAGGAACATTAAAAGGCAGCTTGATGACCCCCACCATATGGGTGATTCATACAGCCAAAATACTTTTTGGACCATCTCTTGTATCTTTCCTGAACTATTCTTTTCCAGAGGAAGATTGAGAGTTCCCTGAATGGGATGTATGGAATGCTGAGATGATCTGTTGTTAAGGACATACCTTTGGCTCATTCAACTATTATAATTACTGAAACTATTTTAAGAATGAACATCTTCAGTTCAGCATTTAATATATAACTGACTTAAAATCATGTCACTGAAATAATCTGCTATATCTAATCAGAAGGTCTCTTTTCTTAAACTAAATGATTTTAATAATAATAATAATAATAATAATAATAATAATAATAATAATAATAATAATAATAATAATAATAATAGTAATAGTAATAATAATAATAATTTAATATCCATCATCTACTTCAAAATGGCTATCCCTGAACTAAACAATGCTAAAATTCTGAGATTCTTTTATGGATTTTTAAAATCATATTGAAGATATTAATTTAACAATGGCAGTATTTATTTGCTACAGTTCTATACTGTCGTACTCTCATAGGACTCATGACAAAATGTTTCTATTATCACTGAATGCTGCCTTTTTTGACATTATCACTGTGGCTTTTGTCTTTTGCTTTCTTATGGTTTCACTACAATTCATTCACATCTTAGTATATTATTTTAAGATTTTATAAATTGCACAATCCACAAATTAAATCTTAGGACAATATCTACAGTATACAATTTTGAGATCTGCTATAAGCATGTATATAATACAGTAAATCTGCTATAGTGTATACACACATGCATCCTCAGAGAGGAATCAGGAAAAGAGTGAGCTAAAAGACAGGATATAAATGAGAATAAAGAAATAAATTAGCTAGCTAACTAATTGACATGCTGAGTGGGAATTCTGGAAGTTGCAGATCTAATGCTTCTACAAAATGCTAGGATGGAGAAAATAGGCATAGGTCAATATCCCTGATATAGTACAATGAAGTTACCTCAAATTTTAATATAAGGCACAATACAATTATATGTGCAGATATTACATTGTATTAAAATCCATCTTTAGGGGAAACTAACATGTTTGGGAAGAGCTATAACTCAGCTTTTTCATCCAAATAACATGTTCTTTATAACTGTAAGAGTTGAAATTCTGTAAACTTATAAATCCTTTTCAACTCTGTGATGCTTGTTCAAAGTACACATATATAAGATTATATTTTCAAGCAGAATATTCTAACAAATTATTCCCACTTTACCTATTGTAAAGCCTTTAAATTAAACCACTTATGCATGATAGAATTCAAATATACTTAACAATAAAGCCTGATTACATTTTTTTTCATACACCAAAGAATCAAGATGGATATTCTTTAAGCCAATCAACACAAGCTAGGCTGTACATCAATACAATTATTAAGTATAATTTTAAAGTACTTTAGTCTGTGCTGCATTATAAATGCCTTTCTTGCAGAAACTGTTCAAAATTTTGTTTTAGCAGCAACACCTTGAAAGGCTCGTTTCCATCAAAGTGGGCTATTTGTTTATTTCGGTGCAAAGGAATATCATCTCCTTCAAAGTACATGCCAAAACAGAGTGCATTTGAATCCAGGCCACAGATGCTATTTTAAAGCTGTATTTTACCTTAATCTATTTCATAAAAATGAATCTTAATATGCAAAACTGTACTTGCTTTGTATTGTGAAATATGATATATAACAATGGATAGTCCTCAGTTAATGAAGGCAATTGGGACTGGAATTTCCATTGCTAAGTGATGCAGTCATAAAGTTGCTTAGCAACAGCAGTTTCAGCACTTCCAGGTTGTTGTTGTTAAGCAAATCCCAGACTGTCATTAAGTGAGGACATCTCATGGTCACCATTCAGCACCATTGTAAGTTTGAATACACACCAAAAAAGTGGTCATTAAATGAGGACCACCTCTATATAGTTATCATTTTTATAACTGTTACATATGTATACCTTTTTTGAATAATCTCTTGATATATTATAGATGCACATAGCACATATATGATCTTATATACCAATCAAAATTAGGAATTATATATTGATACAGAAAGGAAGGAAAGTATGCAAGAATGTTCTTTTATTACTTTTCAGAGGAACAAATCAACTACAATAATTACGTAACAACTTCTGAAGAGAAGTGTGCATTTTGGTTTATAATCATATAAATATATTCTTTCATCTATAGAAGAGAAGTATAATGTCTTTATAGGACAGAGAAAATATAAGAGAAGAAATCTTCAAAAATTGATAAAAACAATTTGAATGATAACTTTTAAAGGAAGTATCAAGAATGAAATTCATGTTTTAAACAAAAGTTTGTTTTAAACAACAAAAACACTATTTCAAAACACTTGTGTTGTGTGAACAAATATTGTTTTTTTATCCCATTAGGAAATAGAAAATAAACGACAATTCATAACATGTAAGGACAATTGAATATAAGCTCTAGTCTAGAGTGAAAGTGGAAAACTCTTGTTACACCTGCAGTCCTTCATGTTTTCCTGTCATTATACCCTTAGATAGGAGTTGGCAGATCACCAATGTGTTTACAGTTTTATTATAATTATAATTCCTGGTTTAAATTGAATGATAAACCAGGATTTGAATAAAGTAAACCAGACTCCTATTTCATTCTTCCTCCTAATGCAGAGAATTAGAATTGTATATCTGCACCTAGCACTTCATGGTTTAGCATTGCATATGAACAATAGCAGTCCGTTTGGTCATACTAATCATACATTCAGAACATAAGAGCTATACTGGAGGTTATTGCCTGTACTGTTTCCATTATTTTCAATGCAAATAATTCATAAGCATATATGTATTATTTGCCCAGAGAATATCAGTTATTGGCAGCTTAGAAATTTAATCAGTAATTCTAATTTACACATAGAATAACTATGTTGTATGAGTTGGATTCTATGCACAAATTGGAGACTTATTTGTCTGTTTGAATGTGTATGGTTTCTTGAGTGCTGTGGGGGAAAAATTGGAACTTGGCCATTTTTTAATCATAAATTATTCATGAAACAGGAAAAGCACAATATGTATTAAATACTTCTAGTCTTCAATGAAAACACCACCACCATCCTTTCATGGTTTACTTTCAACAAACCTGCTGTTTATTTTCTCTTTTGCATCTTTTTTCTACTTTGATGACTTATTGGTTCTTGATTTTTTAGGTTTTGCATAACTTCTTTCTTTTTCCTGTCAATACAATATATTAAGCATTAAAGTAAATTATATTTACATTTAAGAAAATCAAAATTGCTATCACAAATGTCATATATTATTAATTTATGTTAAAATGTATACATGATTTCCAATAATCAGTTGGCTGATCAAAAGCTAGGATTTACAAAATAATCAAAGTATACAGTACATCTTAGGCCTAAAACTAAATATTTTACTATAAACAAACATTTCTTTCAAAATTGTAGCTTAAATAAAAGATGAATAAGCAGTGAAATGTGTTTTGGGTATTTCCAAATTTATATAGAAGGATCCCTATACTATACTAACAAATCAGTACTTAATAGTCTTAAAGAATATTAAGTACATTTATTGTTATCTTAAGATGAGATTTAATCAACAAAATATTTTATAATGTTTAATGGACATGTGAAGATTTTTTAAAAAGGAGATGGCTGTGAATTTCATTAGGCTGAGAGCGAGGCACATTTGAACATGTGATATGAACTTGCTCTACTGTCATCCCATTTGATTTATGTATGTCAAAATAGTTTTGGGAAGAGTAATATGATTTAAAGATGTGGATGTCATGATGAATTATAAACCCAAAATTTGGATTTTATCCTTATTTAAATCTGTGAATTTACTAAGCAAAGAAGAAGAGCGTAGAAAGACAAAAAAAGAAAAGACAGTGCTGACCCAGATTTACAAAACTGGATTGATAACCTATTTTCATTTCCTTCTTATGAACTGGCTCTTTATTTGTGTAATGGAAAGTCTGATCAACATTATTTTGTGTGCTCAAGGCTTAAAGCTATATTAAAAAACTGAGGTGTTTTTTTTTAAAAAAATCCTTTTTGTTGCTTGTGTATAATTCCCCCCCCCCTTTTGTATATAAATAAAAAACACAAAATCAGAATATGGAACAAGGAATGCGAATAGGAATATTTGTGAACAAATAATTATAAAAGCTGTACAGCTATTTTTCAATTAGTCTTGTTTCTAATCTATTTTATTTCATTTGTTAGTATGCATAATAATATTCACATTGGTTGATCCAAAATGATGTGGTTGCTTTTCCTGGGAAAATAGCGTAGTAAAAGATTTTTGAGACTTGTATCTGCAAGTCTACTTCTTTCAGGGTTTCTCTGAGGGTCTGAGGCTGAGACTGCTTTGTTTATCTCAAAAGATGACCTGTACTGTATAGAAGGAATGTAATTCTGCTAGTTCTATTGGACATGTTGGCATCTTTTGCTGTGGTCCATCATGATAACTTGAGGTGTCTGGTTGGGTTGGGCTTTGGGGTAATTATTTTGCAGGTCTTCCTTGTTGGGACTTGACAAAAGAAGGTGGTTCTGGGGGACAATGATTCAATATCTAGGCCAGTAATTAATACTATTCCACAGGGTTCTTATCTATTATATAATTTAGCATTTACATGGAACTTCCAGGGTTGGTCACCCAGAATTTTAGAATGGGATCAATACACCAATAAGACCTAACTCTGCTATTCCATACTCTCTAATCTGAAGGGACCAATCAGTACCATTGAGCACTACCTAATCTGAATAATGGGGCTACATGATGGAAAACAATTTGAAATGTAATGCATACAAGACAGGTGGTCCCTGAGTAAGGAGAAAGCTGAATTCCCAAATTGAGATGAAACCTGTCTTGAATGAGTTGACTCCTCCAGAAAGAAGTGGTTTGCAGTTTGCTCTCCCCTCCACTGAACTGCGAGATTGTGGGTGGCAACTATGATGTGGGGCATGTCTTGTACAATTATGCTTCCTGAGCCAGATGAAGTAAAGTGATAGTTATCTATGGCTTGCTTGCAGCCTCTTGATGAATGCAATTGCTTTATGTCTCTCTCTTTCTGTGTCTTTATTATTAATCTTACATTGCTATAGCTTTTGAAACAATGCAGAGTTCAGTTCAGTATAAAACAGCATAATAATATTATTTTCCAAAAAGTTTTATAAACAGAATTTGGAATGTCAATAACTTAATAAAGAGTACATTTGAAAAACAAAATTGATCTAAAATGGTTATATGTGCTTTTAAATACACTGGAAGTTTACAATGAAGTTCAAAAGTATATATAATATTAACCATTATATAGTTAAATGAATTATTGTGGTCATTCATTCTTATGCAGCATGAAATAGTTTCCTTAGGATCAGCAATAGAAATCCAGGGAGCCATTTACCATCGCCCAGATTCTACAACTGGGGTGGGCTACAAATGTTTTGAACAATCCTGCAGCTCTTTGCTGTTTATCATCTTAGTTGATGCTGATCAGAGCTGAAATATCTACAAGGTTCCAGTTTGCCATTCCTAGCTTAAAATATTCAATTCTACAACCTAACCATGTTTAGAACATCAGCTATTAGATTGCATTAATATCAGTATCAATTTGTATCATGTTGATTTTCAAATAAAATATATTCCTAACAACCATTTTCTCTGTTTCTATTGGAGAAGTTCATGATTTTTCCAAGTTAGTTCCTAGGCCTGTTAAAGGGTTTTAAGTTGCCCTGAACTCTTCTTCTTTGGAAGTTTGATAATGGAAGTTAATGTATCCCAGAATTAAAAAGAAGTATACTGCATGTTATAATATTTGTAATTAGCCTTTATGAGAGTTATACAAATTTCAAAGGTTATATCAACTAACATTTTCTGCCCTCTAATGTCATATAGTTCCTATTAAATATTCTTATTAAAGCTAGCTTCAAAGATTTATTCATTTGTAATCTATAAAAGGAACTACATGAAGGTAGCAAAGGGTTAATCTTATATCTTGTTATTTCACAAATCAATACTTTTAATTTAAGAAGCTCAGAGATTTTCATGATGTACAGGCCAGGACGTTTTCTATCCTGATGCTCACCGCCAATGCGTTATCAATATCTGGTTCAGACCAATTTTTAAAGAAAAATCAATACAGAAGAACTTTTCTGTATGGCTCAGATACTCCCGTTTTATGACCCTCTAATCCCTTAATTCAGAATAGAGTCAGGGCGACTGGATGGAGCTAAGTGCTTACTGGCCGGATGCCTTTCCTGACGCCATGTGGAGTTTACAGCAGATATTTTTTCTTTGCATCCTAGGAGAGAAACATCTGCTGCTACCTAGGATTGAACTTTCAACCTTCCGAGTGGAAGGCGAGAGTCTTCACCCTTAGGCCACTATGCCACTCTCTGTATAGCTCAGATCTGATTTAATAAATAGACTTGATACATATAGACTACATAAATAAGTCATATGAAAAAGCAATAGGTGTCACGACAAATTTCTGGTTAAGCATGAGGAATAACATACTTAAAGTATATGCATGGAACTCAGCACAGTTCTCTGTGCTTGCTCCCTGCTTTTTATTATTACATTGTGTAAATCAGTATCATGAAAAGCTCCTGAACTGCCGTGTTATGCACATCTGTATTATTTACTATACCTGCAAGTGAGGTCTTGAGGTCTTAGTGATGTCTTGATAGGACACTGATTCTTTCCAATCTCTTTTTCTTTTGGGTTTATTGGATATTGTCAGCCCTTCAGATCCTGAACTGGTTAATCTGTAATCATTTGTTTTTGTTTCCTTCATTGAATTTGGTGTCTGATTCTGAAATACTCTAGAAGCTCCTTCAGCTATTTCATCAGTTTTCCTCCATCTCAGAAGATTCTGACCTGCACTGAGATGTGCAGATTTATTCAAAAGCTGACAGATGCTTGCTGTGTGATGCTTTGATTGGTTATCAGCAGATATCAAAGAAAAATGTAGCTTTGTAGCTTTGGTTTTACTGGAATGTTTGGTTAAAACTGTTCCATTAGATAAAGGGAAGTTTAACAGATACCCAACATCTTTATTTTCTTCTTTTAATAGAAATTTGTTAGCTCTAATATTTTTTCTCACCTTCTGAGAAAAACTTTTATTTGTAACGTTTTGAAATGATGTATCAGAGAGTGATTTGTTAATCTGATCTGCATTTGGGCTGAATACAGCCAGTTTAGCAATTGCATTATCTGTTACTAGTTTGGGTAAATCTTTTGAAACATGTTTTCTTTTCTTTTCATTGATTCTTTTAGTGAACAGTCTATCCACTTGCAGTAACTTTCCTTTGAAAATGGGTATGATCCTCTTGGCATCATTTGATTTCAATGTTGAACCAGAATTTTCTGATGTTTTCCACTGTTGTCCAGTATTGATTTTGTCTCCTTCTACTCCAGCATGCTCATCATCTGCAGAAGTATATAGTATTTAAAGAAAATACCAGTTTACAGATGGTTGACTTTAAGCTCCACCTTGTGGCTATTATTTATAGTACATGCTTAAAGTTTGAAATACAGTACCTTTCTTTGGAACTACCTGAGTCAAAGGTACCTTGCAGTTCCTTCCTACAGTAAGGTTGGCTGGTTTAGAGTTTACTTTCTGAAACACAGGAACCAAACAGAACAATCTGAATCACATTACACATCACTAATTAATTTTATATATCATTGTAAATACTTTGGAATTAACAATTATAACTGTAATATAATACCAGAAAATGAATAGAAAGTGTAGTTTTCTAGTTCTTAATAACACATAAAAATACTGTAATCTTCTCATGAAAGTTGACACTGGATAAAAATCCATTCAAATGGATTATTATTTATTAAGAGACTGAAAGTGAACAATAATTCAATTCTGTATCAACTGTATTGGAATGAACTTATAGTCTTTGAGTTACCACCATTCATTCAATGACCATTTGCAATAAACGACAGTGTTGAATGAAAAAATTATGGACGTTTTTCAAAGTTCTGGCCACTGCAGTGCCTTCGTGATCATGTGAGCAAAATTTGGATACTCGGCAACCAGTTCATATTTATGACAGGTTGCAGTGTTCTGCTGTCATGTGATCGTCATTTTGCAACCTTCCCTGCTGGCTTCCCACAAGCAAAGTCAAAGGGGAAGCCAGCAAGGAAGGTTCCAAGTCGCTTGACTTAAGTTTCCCTCCCGGGGCCTTTCTTTACTCTCACATCTTTCTTCCTAGCTTCACTCACAGGCACCTTGCACCTTCTTTCCCTGGCCTCCCTGCCCTTGCACAGGTGTGTGCTCCCTAGTTCCAGCTGACATTTGCTCTCTTTTTCCTCCCATTGCTGATGAGGTGTCCCTGGCCTGGCCGGGTTGTGGCTAGGCTTTGTGCTGCACTGCAGTAGAGGGCCTGCGTTTTGCAGGCTGTTCACACTTTGAAAAAAAAGAAAAGAAACAGCAACTCTAAGCCACAGCATGCCCAAACACCTGTTTGCACCTGGGTGGGGCTGGGGCTGGCTTCATGCTGCAAAAAAAAAAAATGGAAAAAGGAAAAAGCAGTCAAAAGCAGGACAGCAGAGGGCTAAAAGGGCATAGATGGAAGGAAAACAGGGTTGCTGCAATGGCTGCAGTTTCAGGTACAGGTCCTAAGAAATCCCTTCTTTCAAAACTGGTGTAATTTCAAATGATTGCTGAATTAATAGTGGGAAGTCAAGGACTATCTGTAATTCATTCTAGCCTCACTGCATTTGCTGGTATTATCAGCACTTTTCACTATAAAGCTATATTAGCAAAAGTAAGATACACTTTGCAGTTATATTAGAGATAATATATTTTCTAAGGTGAATTACCTTGTTTCCGCCATATAATAAAAACACTACTGTTAAACATTTCTGCATAAGATAACAGAGTAAATTAAAGCCCTTTAGCCTTGTTCAGATTGAATGCATTTATGTTTTCATTTCAGATTTCAGCACAGCTCAGATATATATACAGCTAGTGCCTGACTGGGCATGATGCAGTGTCTGTTTTCAAATTAGACATGGGATTAGATGCCATCTACATACAGCAGCAGCTTCAGGATCAATCCCAGTGTTCATCACTGCTTGCTATGGTGAATTTCTTTCAGAAATATCTAGAATTCTTTGTTAACTAAGGCCAGATGGGAAGCTAGTTATATTCCCTTCCTCCCAGGAAGATTGTCATGTAAAGTGATGTAATCAAATTCCATCTCTCATCCAGAAAATGTCAGGTATAGGGAGCTTATTTTTACTTTTCTGCCAAAAACAGTACTCATTTCCTTCGAACTGAAAAAATGAAGAGAGGCATAACCTGCCTTCAATTACTAGCCAGAGATCATACAGACGCTTAAATGCTTCTTTTCATGCTTCCAACTTTCTTTATTCTTTCTTTTCCATTACTATAACATAGTGAGAAGACGATTTTATTTTTTAATGTTTGAGCGGCATTGAAATTTTTTTTAGACAATGTATGCATTCTAAATAACTAAATCAATAGCAAGAACCATCTTGGTTTAGTATATTTCATATTTATACAATATAGATTTTAAAAATGGATGGAAAATAAAGTATGAGAATAGAAAATTGCCTCCTGTTTTGTAAGCACAAAAGTTTAGACAAAGCCCATATGTAAAACCTCAGAGCCAAATCTGTATGGAACAGGCAGAGCTAAGCTGCAATGTGATCAACAGCTAATAAGTACAAGCCAACCCAACTGTTTTAAGATGTAATTCAACTGCAGTTTTAAAAAATTACTGAGTATCTAGCCTTGTTATGGAACATCTCAAAATACCAATAAGCAGTTTTGTCAGCTCTTTCTCCCTTATTTCTATTACTCAAGACAACTTAGATTAGACTTGTGACTGATTGCTATCATTTCTTAAAATCAAAGAATAATATTGATACGAATCTCCATCTGGAAGTAATTAGTGCGTAATTCTGCAAAGAAGTCATTTTTTTTATTATTCAGGAGGTTTTTATAGAAAAATAAGTGTCACCAAAAACACTTGGTCTGCTCTAAGTGTTTACTATCACACTTTAGCTGCCTTCTAAATTATGCTAATAAAGCATTAGAAAAGCATTATATTGAGAAAAATGCAGATAGTTGACTTTCAATGTTTAATTACATACCAATAAACGATACACACATACACATTCACTTATACAGTATTACCTGAACAGATGCTGTTATAAAATTGTTTGTAGTACACATTGCTTTCTGTGTCATCTTAAGAGGAAATCCACATATATGAGGAATGGCAGTCTTCAGATCAGTAACAAAAGAATCTAAAATAGCTTCTAAATCTGCTCTAGGAAAGTACTGTACGGGCTGACTTCTGATGCAACTGGAAGGATATCTGAATCAGTATTAAGGGATGAAATAAACAATTTGATAAATTGATATTAAAAAGCATCGGGTTTACCATAGGCACAATTTCTTGGAACGACAGGGATTTGCTAAAGTAAAGACAGCAAGTAAAACCTACAACGGGTACTTTCTGCACAAAGTCAGTGAAACGAATGAGAACTTCAGAAAAACTTGCTCATGTTTCATTTGTTTCAGCAGAGGTTTGATGGTTAAGTTTAAATGTAGGTGTTGGAAGAAGGGAAATAAGAGTTACAGGATTTAGAGGCTCCAAGGATCCACTGGTACAGCAAGATTTGCTAGGTGAACTTGTGTGGTTTATATGTAATTGAGAGACTGGACCAATAAGAGAAGAACAAGAATTAGGAATGAAGTTGAGCAGAGGTGGCAGTGGTAATACTGTCCTGTGGTGGGGATGAGGTGTGCAGTCAGAGTTTAGCTGACTGCAATTAGGTAGGTCTCAGCGATACTGGCAGCAACATTATAGTAAGTAAATATAGCAGTTGTTATTGCTATAATTGCTAGGCTTACTCACTGAACACTGGTGAGGAATGGAGCCCTGATGGTAGTTCTGGTGGTAGCAATGGAACTAGCAGAAGATCAGAGTTGAAGCACGCACTGCACCAGAGACTGTGGTCTGGAGCTGGAATGGCAGAAGTGACAGTGGAGGGATATCTATGATATTTCTATCTTCCAGGCATTCAACAACGATGGGAGGGAGTAATGAAGCCAAGGAGAACAGTGTATTATTGTTGTTGTTGTCATTTACACAACAATGTGAAATCACAGCTGCCAGTTCTTTAGTTGGTGTTGTTCCTCATACACATTGGGTTTTTCCCAAGAACCTATGTTATCAGTATGAAGCCTACAAGTATGTGGGCATTTACCGTTGGATAACATCAAACATGGACAAGTTAAAAATGTGCTTGGTAAAAAATGCATCCAAAGAGTGAGAAAATTGCTAAAAGCAAAATTGAACAGTGGAAACACCATCAAAGCCATCAATACCTGGGCCCTATCTGTGATACATTACACTGCTGTAATTATTAATTGGACAGAAGCCGAACTGGACACTTTGGACCAAAAAGCAAGAAAACTGATGACTATTCACTACGCATTACTTCTCTGTTGTGGTATTGATAGATTATACCTGCCCTGCAGAAATGGAGGCAGGTATTTAGAAGTCAAAGAAATGGTCAAAGAAAAAAAGTGTGAATTGGGTAATTATGTAAAGATAGCCAAGAACAAGTATTGATGCAAGTTAAAAATTGAAACTTGCGAATGTACAGGAACTAGAAGCCCTGGAGCACAAGTAGGCATAAACCGTTACAAGTACATCAAACAGTTAAAAAAGAAAAAAGAACATTGGAAGAATAGCTGAAGGGTGGTAAAGAAGATGCAGTGAAACTAGTAAATAGAAGTAGACTGACTGTGGCACAGGAAAGCAAATATGGTATCAATAGTAATAGGTGCATTGGGAAAAATCCTAAAACATCTGAAGCACCACTTGAACACCATCAACAATATAAAGTAACCACCAATCAATTGTCAAAGGTAGCTTTACTTGAAATAGCTTATATCCTGCAATGATACATTTCGTATAATTAAAAATCTCCCTCTTCTAGGGTTTTAGGAAGGACTTGCTAGGTGGACAAAAATGCCAAATATAATCTAAACTTCTGGCTAATTGTGCAGCTGCCCATAACAATGGCAAATCACTCGATACAGGTGAGGTGGGGCATGAAACCTACAGCCATACAGCCTTGTCAGGGTTAAGTCAAAGTTAATTGTTTGCATTCAGACTTTATACTCTAAATAAATTTTGAAGCCTTTTACAGATCTTTCCAGTTAATTTAAAACTGACCATGATGCAGAAAGTTGGAAGAAATAAATAAATGATTGGCATTTATACTTCACTAACTTCTGAAGAAAAATGGTTGCAGATGGGTTTCTATATATGAAAACACAAAATGCAGAAAATCTACAATTAGAGCACAGAATTCTGCTTTAAGAAACTCAGTTTATACTGGGAAAAAATGGAATATGCATTGATCTGTTTTACATTTATCTCATCAAATGAAAGATAACTGTGACTACGAATGTTTATTTTTCAGGTGGTAAGAGACAGAATATTTATTTAATTTCATAACAAATATTCAGTAAGGGAGTATTTTAATAGCATATTTTCATATTATAATCTTGGCTCATGTTCCTAAGAAGGCACCACATGAAAACAAATAAAACATATAAAAGATATGTAAAGAGTTGTTCTCCTATCAGTCTGAAATAAATGTTGAAATACGTCTGTGAATCCTCTGGCAGAAGGTAGCCATACTAAAGATAAAATATATACATAAGATAATACATAGTAATAACTTCATCAATTGATTTATTATTTATCAATGAGCAGTTTATATGTGTGTGTGTGTGTGTGTGTGTGTGTATGTAAGTGTGTGTGTGTGTGTGTGTGTGTGTGTGTGTGTGTAAGTATTTCCTTACCAGATTTTCCCAATGTAACTGTAAATCACTGTATGAATGAAATGGAGAATCAGGTGGAATCAAATGACTGATACTCATAATCTGACCCATTTTCATACTGGCAGAGGTACAAAAAGAATATTAGAAAATTAGTATTAAGCGGTAGAAATCATAATTATGTAACAGATATTTGAAACTAGGTTTGAAAAATGTGGACTTCTATTACCCTAAAATAAGCTAAGCAGAAATTGAATTGGTCACATTCTATATCTTATTTAATGCAATATATAATGGAATATAATGCAAAGTAGACACAGAATAAAATATATAGAAATAGAAAACTGTAAAGTTAAAATTATATGGATTTAAACAATCCAAAAGCCTAAAGCAAAAGTTAAAAGGGACACCAAGTTCTATAAAGAGTTGGGCTCATAATTTGTGATACCAGCAGGTGATATAAGGGATTGTGCAAAACATTACTAGATTACTGCAAATGTTCGGGCTGATAAGAATTATGAGATACAGGATTGAGACTGCCTGCCTAGAAAATTCCATAAAAGAGGAATGATCTGCTATTCAAATATGTCTATAAAGACACATCATAAAATAACAAGTCACTATTTTCACTTCACCAATCCACTAAAGCAGAAATGTGGCTCAAGTGATATACTAAGATCTACCCCTCATTAGTATTATACATAGAACTAATGAAAAAGCCCTACTGTAATGTGATATTGGAAATGAAGCTGGTAGAGGCAAGGCTGTTAAAAACAAAACCTACATACAAATGACAGGAACCCCTTTGTAATCCCCAAATATTTTGCTTGACTGTTGTTCTGGCATTTTTAAAATCTAAAGAAATAAACCATACAACTGGATTTTTTTTCTGTAGGGTAGTTTTGTTCACAGATGTGAAGTTGTCATTTAGAAATAAGTGCAAAGAACTCAAGATTATACTGAGTTTTCAGAAATGCCTGTTCAAATTTAAAGAAGATATTTGCTTTGTTATGTTACTACTCAAAATAGTTTGTTTTTGAATTTGTATTAAAAAAAAGCAATCTAAATATTCATGAAACTCTGAGAATGAAAAATTTTCTCAGTGGCTCCAATCGCTAATATGTTTACTGTAATAAAAATATATTGCAGGAAAAATTTCATTCATCTTAATGCAATTCCTTGTAAAATATGAAAAACATACCTTGGCAAAACATAACACCAATTACTTAAAATAGAACATTCTGAAATGACTGCAGTGGTATCATTGTTAAAGCTCTTTATGATGTTTGTTGAAATATCAAAATCTTCAAGCTAAAATAGAAAAAAAACAATTTTTGAAATGTTAGGTATAAAAATATAAAACAATGTGTGTTAAAATAATATTGCATAAAAGCTTTCATTAAAAAATTAGTTAATACAATACATTTGTAACTAAAATTACATTTTAATAACTAAATCCCTTTATAAAGCATTTTATAAAAATCATGCTATAAAATTAAGGGATGCTAATTATTTAATATAAAGCAGTCATTTAAATCCTTTCAGAGTTTGAAATTACTCTCGGTATGGATCTGTGATTTGCAATTTACTGACACAATATGCATATTAAAATAAATTACAGCATTAAAAGAAAAATGCATGTTTTTACATTTAAGTACCCAATTTTCTTTCTAATGAGTTAAGAATAATCAGTAAATCTTGATTGTGGTCATCATCAGAAATACACCAACAGATCGTGTTGTTGGTTTTTTCTTTTCTTTTCTTTTTTTCTTTTTTGGTCCCTTGGAGTCACTGTTGACTCTTGGGATACTGCCTGGATTAGTCCCTGCAGTTTTCATGGCAAGATTTCAGAAGTGGTTTGCCATACTTGTTTATAATGACTGAGAGTTAGTTAGTCATCCAGCTGGCTTTGGGCTTAAGATAAGACTAGAACTCACACTCTCCTGATTTCTAGACTGATGCCTTAATCTTTACATCTAATTAGCTCTCTCGATACCTAAATACCTTTATTTTAAAATTTCAGTGTTATATCAGAAATCACCAATACAACTAACTCTTCAATAAGATGAAAATTGTGCCTGATAATTTTTGTATGCATCTGAGAGATGTGATGATATATTAAAAATGCTTGTTTTCTTAGCAAATGTTCACCCAATAATGTAAATAAGAAAGAAAAAATGTAAATATATATATTCTTCAGACCATAAGAAAAAATATGGTTTGGAGAAAAGAAGAGAGACAGAAATGAGAGAGTGAGATGAATTGCTTAAGAATTATTGATTGTTCTATTCCAGTGATGGCAAACCTTTTAGACACCGAGTGCCCAAAAACCGCCCCGCTCCCCCGCCCGCCCGCCCCACTCTGCTGCCCGCCCTGCCACCCGCTCACCCCCGCTCTGCCGTCCGCCCACCCCCAGTCCGCCCCCACCCTTCCCCTCGCAGGGCCTCCTACTGCCTCCACGGCCCACCGCAGCAGTTCGCCCAGGCGGCCCTGCAGTGCCATAGTGGCCACCCCTCTGCCCGTGCCCCGCAGCAACATCTGTGCCCGACGGGGCGTGAGGGCGGAGTCTTGTCCCTGCTGCCCTGCTGCCATGTCCTTGGCTGCGCTGCTCCACGTGGGCTGTGCCCGGGGGCGGCTCTCCGGGGAGGCTGCTGGTGAGGAGGTGGTCACGGGGGGATGTGGAGCTGGGGCGACGGCGTGTGTGCCCACAGAGAGGGCTCTGAGTGCCGCCTCTGGCACACGTGCCATAGTTTGCCACCATTGTTCTATTCTGTAAAAGAATCTTAAATAGCCCTAGATGCACAAGCACAATGAACCCCCATAAAAATCAAATGTAAAAAGTTACATTATTTCTGTACCTCAGGTGGTGGTAAACATATCCTGCATATTTCCACACTGATGCAAAGTTGAGTTTCTGATGCACTGATATCCACAGCTGAAATAAAATTCATAACATCCAGTATACAGCATTTTCATATATCCCTATTTTCCCCATACATGCATAAGGCAAAAATTATACTGAATTCTAAATGAAGTTGCTGCCCACCAATGTTCCGTTTAAAATTTAGTGAAGTTAACATATTTGCATCATCTCTACTATAAATTTATTTCTCCCTATAGCCCTAAATCTGGCCTTTGGAAAAGAATACGTAGTTTGTTTGCATCAGCTACTATTTTAGCTATTAAGAAATCTGAATGTGATCTGAAGAAAGCTGAAGTACTCAGTCGTAGTATCAGTAGCTGGCATGGGGTGGTGAGACATATAATAGTACATTTGGCAATATCATGGAACTCCTGCCTCCATTACGTGTTATTTGGTGGTTGCAGTGACTTGATTGCTATTTGGAACCGTGGTGATGCAGTGGTTAGAATGCGGTATTGCAGGCTAACTCTGCCCAAGCCAGGAGTTTGATCCTGACTAGCTCAAGGTTGATTCAGCCTTCCATTCTTCCGAGGTCAGTAAAATGAGGGCCCAGATTTTGGGGGGCAATATGCTGACATTTGTAAACTGCTCAGAGAATCCTGTAAAGCTATGGAGTGGTATATAAATCTAAGTGCTATTGCTATTTATCTCTGGAACTGCATATCTTGAAGATTAAAATATTAACAGTGTCTGCTTAATATTATCTAGATAAATAATATGGTACAGCAATTAATGTGTAACAATAGTTAATTATGCAAGGCAAGTGAAATATTCAGTGATGATTACCAATGATAAATAACAAAGTGAAAGTTGCCTGCCTGAAAAACTACATCTTGGTTTTGTTACATCTGAATCCCATGCAAAAATAATTGCTTGTGGTTGCTTACACTTTTAAATATTGCTAAACAGGAGCAGGACGAACAGGAAAACAAAACAGTGGTATAAATCTGCATTATTTGCTTGTATGGTGACTCTCAGTCTTGATTGCAGTCATAAAACTTTTTGATAAATTTATATGCCTAATAGTTGCTCAACTGACAATCTCTGTAGGTTATATTTAATATACCATTGATTTTTTCATTTTTTTTTAACCAAAGGCATGTAGAAAATATAAGGAATTACTAAGGTAATTCCAGGTCCGTAAGAGTGAGAAAATATTTATTCATAATGTACTCACCAACTGCATTTTGCTTTCCCATCTGTGACAAAAATTTTCTCCCTTAAAAATATGAAAGAGCTGTATTATAACTCACAGTTAAAAACTATACCAAAGCAATGTCTTTACAAATTAGCATATGAGGAAAATATGTTTATATTTCATTATACATTGTTTACGTAATGTTTGCATCACAATATATTCCTTATGTATTAAAGAGGAAAGAGAGGAATGTATTATTTGATAAATGGCCATAGGGAGAGAAGCGTGATTGGGTCTGGGCTGCAGTTAACTCCTTCTTGGGAGAGGGAATGGTCCCGTCAGTTCTTAAAGAGGCTTAAAGATCCTCCCTCTGGTCTGCACAACTAAATCTTGGAGTCAAAGTCCATTCAGGCAGCATTGACTAAGATGGCATGCCTCTGGTCTTCTTGCATTCTGATCCAGATTGTATTCCAAGAACTCAGAAGTTCTCTACTTGTCTGGATCTCCAAACTACTGGAGGAGGAATCATGTCATGTGGGAGTGTCTCATGACTGGCCATAAAAATTCATAACGAAGACATAGGAACTAAGACAGTGATCCCAATTACCTGATGGTTCCTGGCAAAACTACACCACTGCTCCTGAACCTGCTTTTTATAAGCTCTAAATGTACCATCCTCAAATACATGTCATAACCTAGCTTGGCAATATTGAGTCAGCCAACCTAATTACCTTGCAATTTCAAGGGGAAAGTGCAGATTTTAATAGTATCCAAACATATTTGTGTTAACCCTAACTATGTAAAAATAAAGTAATATGTGTATCGCTCACACAAAAATATAAAATAGTGCACTAACTTTCAGTTTTGAGGAATTTTCAGATGATAAAGAATTGGAGGTAGAAGTGGCTGATGCTGAAATTATATAGTCTACATTTGAAATATTTTCAGAAATGAAGAACCGATTGAAGAATGTGTTTGTTTTCTATTTTATGATACATGAACTGAGTCATTACTATGATAATAGAAACTTCAAAATTTTTGCAAAGCAAGGCTCTCATCGACATGATTGGTTTCTTAGCAGACACCCTCCCCCAAAGGTATTTACAACCCAAATTCGAAATTCTGATGGCCTCTGGTCATGTGACCATGTTTTGGGTGCTCACCAACCAGGCCACATTTATGGCCATTAGCAGTGTCCCATGGATACGATCATGATTTTTGATGTAATATCATAAAAACCAGTGTTTTTATGGCAAAAAAACACCCATAGGAAACAATGGGTTCACTTAACAAACTCTGGTGTTTACTTAACGATTGCTGCAAAAAAGGACATAAAATTGGTGTGGTCACTTGATAACCCACTTAATGACCATCATGACTTATGACCATAATTGCGGGTTCAATTACCATTGTAAGTTGAGGACTACCTGTAGTCAGATTTACTGAACAATATTGTAATAACTATAGCTAATAATAAATATATGCACCATGTAGAAAATATATAATACTATAAAAACATTTTGATTATCAAAGGTTCCAAATAATTACCTTGTATCAACAAGTGACCGGCTTGGTTCCAGTTAGGGGCAAGTTTGGCTCTAAGAGTATAAGAAAGGCAGACTTGAAAGATAGTTGGGGTAACACTTTCTGGCATTCCTACCTAATAAATACACAAATAAATAAAAATGCATTTGTATTTTCTCTTTGAAAACATTGCCTCCATATGAAATTGAATATTATTATTATGGAACACCTTGCATTTAATCAAATATAATCCATCTAGCAGAATACAATTTATTCTCCAATGGTTAAGAGTCAAACACAATAACCATATTACTGCTTTGTGTTCAGTGAATAACCCTTACAAGACGGTTCAGCCGGCTAGCATGCTAGTTGTTCCACTGTAATTTGCATTAATGATTAACAAGACAGGAATAGACTTAAGTTAACTCTGCACTGACAGCAAAGGTTAAATCCTCTCTTCTACTCTACTGGTCTCAATCAATATTATTCTTCTGTCATAACAATTATATACTAAGCAAAAATGCATCTAGACTGACCTTCAGCATAGATTGTTCTAGTCTCACACCTGTTTTATTTTCTATTTTCTATTGGTACACCTACAAAGGTTCTAGGCTGCCCTGCAAATCTGTGTAAGGCAATAACAATAGCAGCAATGTTACCGTGTTTCCCCGAAAATACAACCTACCCAGAAAATAAGACCTCGCTTGATTTTTGGGGTTGGGCCTAATATAAGCCCTACCCCAAAAGGTAAGCCCTATTTAAGATCCTGCCCACTCCGTCCCACCGTAGGCTTTTTGTCAGGAGTCAAATAACTGAGGTACTACTGAATATCCTGAGAGGTCACAAGCACTGTCATAAGAGGGCACTGCACCACTCAGCTTAATTTGGATATTAATCCAGCATTTTTCCAAAAGAGCACTAAACCTCCATTCAGAAAGAGCTTGACTGAGAGGTCACGGGCACAGAGGACAGGTGTTGCAACATGCCAGAAAATCCTCTCTGTGTTACCTGTGTCCTGTCACTATTTGTTGCATGTGCTAGACCAGATATGTCAAACTCGCGATGTCACGTGACGTCGCGCAATGTATCGGGACGGTTTTGCCATTGCCGGCAATGGGGTGGGCGTGGCTTCCAGATGACACGTCCGGCCCACGGGCCGGCAGTTTGACAACCCTGTGCTAGAGCCATGTTTTTTAAAATAGACTGATTAATCGATCATAGGTGCAGAACATTTCAACATCTGCAACTTGTCACTTGCAGAGCTTGAAAGACAGCTAAATCTCACATTCCAGATACTTGCCTATACTTGCCCAGCTTGTCCCATCACATACTTGTTTTTCTGGTAGGCAAATAAGACTCAGTGGGAGGAAGAACAAAGCCAAGATAGTCCATTAAATGTTTTTCATAGCTTGAGTTACATTAAAACTGATAAGGATGGCCAGCCTTGTATTGATACAGAATAGAACTCAACAATCAGGGCAGTACAATTTATATCAAGCTACTTTTATGTAGATTCCAGTACTGGAGAAAGGAACATTAATGGAGCATTAAACAGAAATATAAAACTTAAAACATAGAACAGTCTCATAAGATGATTATGATTTGGGGGCCATAGATGAACACAAAATACCACTTACCAGAAGGCCAACTGATGAAATTCTCCCCCACTCCATTTAGACTTTCAGGATACTCTCTACTGTCTTAACTTATTTATAGGGAGTCCTCGAGTTACAACTGTAATCGAACCTGCCCATTATGGTCATATTTTACAACCTTTTTTGTGGCAGTTGTTACTTGACTGACGTGGTCATAAAGTAAACCTATGGTTGGCTATGGGGCTGGTTGGCAATGGGGCTGGTTTTGCCAAAACCAGGAAGTAATTGCTGGTTTTTGGCAAAACTAATCAAACATGGTCATATGACCGCAGGATGTTGCAAACAGCCATAAATATAGCCCAGCGCCAAAGTGCAGTCATATGACTGTGGGGGGGAGGGGGACAACCATCGGATCTTTGAATCTGAGTCATAGGTAGCTCTAAAGGAGGTCTGTTGATTGGAGAGAGAGGGGTTACAAGAAAGTAAGCAAGCACACAATAGGAAATACACTGGGCTATTTGCACAGCCCACTCATGGCTCCCTGCCCCAAGTGCACTCTTTTTGAAGTGTATTCCCCATCTTATTCTTTTATAATCCTTTTCCTTCATGAAAAAATTATATACACATTTTCTACCACAATCAGAAGAAAAACATATACATTATTGTTTTCTGATTGGTCTATTAGGTGTTGACATCCTGCTCATTGACAGATATTTTTATTTATGATGCATAAAATTTTCATTGAATTGATGTATGTCACCAAATTTACAATAAAGCCATGATGGCCAACATCTATAGACTGTATGGCCTAAGATATGTTTTTAAGTTCAATGTGGATACTCTTGTTCATTGATCAACCTGGCTGCATAGATTAGTAAAAGTTCTGTGCAAGGTTTGATTCCGTTATAGCTGCTCAATTATATTTTTGCTACTTTGTTATTAGAGCTTATTAGCATGGCTTAAAAAGAAAGGTCCACTCTGATTTTATAGTTCAGGACTGGATAATCCATGGTCAACATGTAGTTATCTCTAGCACCCCATTTCCAATCCTGTCTGCCCCAAGAGTCACTGCCAAAATTACCAGCACACCAGCAATGACCAATTTTCTGCAGCACAGTTTCAGGCCATCTTTAAGCACTTGGGTAATGGATTTAAAGATGAAAATGGCAGTGTTTGTTTTCCAGAGGTTCTCCAGTCCTTTTTTTCATTCTTATTCCTCCTCTCAAAGGCATAACATCTTTGGTCAATTCCCTTACAGTGACATAATTACATTAAAAAATTGTTCTTGTAGCTCTACGGTAAGTTGGGAGAATGGCTTGGAATCTCTGCATATCAGAGGTTCCCCAGATCTGCCAATGCCTACATCTATTTTCCATAATCTGGTCAGCTTCCAAATATTTGGATTTCAGTTCCTATGATAGTCCAGGCAGCATGTCAACTTCTAAGAAATCTGGGAGATGAAATTCATATGAAAAGTATTGTCACGTTTGTGGACAATATTTTATAAACAATACTTTGATCAGTATAGTATATGAATTGTAGTAAATTAAATGACCATATTATAATGTTATAAAAATAAAATGTAAATATCTAAAAACTCAGATACATTAAACAAGCATTTTTTTCATATTTTAGTAAATAAAATGTAATTTTCCAACAGCCTTAATGATATACACGCATCTTACCTTGAGTATATATTCTATATGCAAGGAAAAATATATTCAAATTCATTATTTCTTTATTTAAAAAACACAAATTTAGAATTAAATATTTCTGTTCCCATCTGTTCTATAACGTCTATATTAAAAAAGCTAACTTCATCACAAATTACACACATAACTAATATAAATACATTCTTTGTATGACAAAGACCCTGCAGAGGTTAAACTAAACTATACAGGAAAGTTTGGGAGGTTTTCATATGCATAAATAAAACAACCAGAAAAAATAATATTCATCACTTACTGTAGCTCCGTGTTTCTCTATAGAAGCTTGAAATGTTCCTGATTTATAAAAGGGTATCTAAAACAAGCAAAAGATAAGTTACGGCATATATTTCCTCTTTAAATTCTTTTTTGTCTTTACCTGTTCTTTGAATAAATCCTTTTGAAACATGAATCCTTTGGGAAATACAAGTGAAAGATACGTTTCTACTTTCTTAAATTGAAGAAACTTATTTAATACTACTGTTAACATGTCAAACATTGAAACCAAATGCAAAATCACTGAGCATTTAGTCTGAAAGAGAACTTCTATAAAATACGTAAGAAATCAACAGAGGCAAATCAGACCTTCTGAGATATAAATTTGTAATTAAGAAAATGTAACCTTTAAGAACAGGAAAATAGGGAGGAGCTACTGAGTAAACAGCTTGACTGATGCAAAGTTGCTGGTAAAGAAGCAAAGTTGTGATAAGATTCAGGGCACGTTCACATAGGAGAGATTTCACTTTTTTCCCCACCATCTGTCTGTCATAAGCCAACCTCTGAAGGCAACCTTATATGATTTGAATTTTAATTTGCTTCAGAACTGCCTGACCAGCAGGGCAATTTTTAAAAATGGAACTCAAACACTGTCCTAACCCTTTAACTACTACAGCCTCAAAAATAAGAAAAAGAAATCTCTTATTCCCATACCACATAAATGGAAAAAAGTAGTTTGCCTTCACCCCATGCTTTCAAACACATTATATGCATTTATAAGGCTCTTTGCATAGACAGACGAACAAACAGACAGAAATTAGTAAACTGGAGAAATAACTCTATAAATGATTGTGACAAAATGTTATGCAGTTGTCAGGTGTGATTTGGTAAAATAAAAGACGGAGTCCGGATTTGTCTTGATAAGCCAAACACGTTTATTCAGCTGAATATAGATGGGTCCTCCCTAAAGATGGAGGAACCCTGAACACAGTGTGAGACAGATATTTATACATTTTTTTGCTTTAGCTTGATTACCTAAGAGGAAGCTGGCACACAGCAGGTAAGGTATAGAAATTAAATAGTCAAGCATGCCTTCTGCTGAAACTGCAGGCTAGTGGTTTCCTTATGGGCTTTCCATAAAGGTCAGCTGAGGCTTGAACTTTAACCTTGCCATCTTAACATATGAGCAATCATCAAATTCATCAGATTTCTGATCAACAATACAAGTACTCCAGATAGCAGCTCCTTGGATTTAGAACTCTGAGAGATGAGAGAATAGCCATCTTGCTCAAACTGTGGTTGGAACCTTTGAAAAGACACTAAGTATGTATACTTCCCTTTTTAATCACTTTTGGAAATTGCTGGTTAACTGTTTTTTAGCTATTAGAAATTTTCGGGTCATGTCTGACTGCACCTGATGAGTTTTCTTTAATCCTTAGTAAACAAAAAAAATTAACTACAAGTTTAACAACTTATTTTTTTTGAATGAACAGCAAAAAGGCGATTAAAACTTTGATTTTAGAAAGTTACAAACAGTTAAGGATACAAATAAATTTTAAATAAGATTTTGGAATTAATTATAAAGAATTCTTCCCATAGGAAAATGCTTTTGTTTTGAACTTTTAAAAAAACATAAGATTTAAGCAAGTGGACCCTAGAGGGAGCCAAAAATTACAATTAAAGCAGAGATTCCCAACCTTTTGGGCACCAGGAACCGGTTACGTGGAGAGAGGTTTTTCCGGGAACCGGAGGGGGTGTGGTTTCGTGTGCTGCCTGCATCCTGCAGATGGGGCTTTGCTTGTTTGTATGGCCCTGTTGGGGACCGCTGAATTAAAGGACAACACAGACTTGACCAATAATTACAGAATGAATCAAAATATTCTAACATTGGACATAATGAAGGATATTTCTGAAAAATGGACTCTGGTGTTAATAGTGTTGACAGAAACATCTGCCTGTATGGAGACTTTGTGTCTAAAAGATATTATGGAGGAAAAACAAGTTTCAATTTACAAAATAGGCTTGTTAAAGTTTTGAAGAATCTCATGAGAAGGAACAAAGAAAATAAATGAAAAGATATCCAGTTCTACAATATTATTTGAATGGACACAGACTAATATGGTTAGAAGAAATGGAAGAAATATAAAGTTGGTTTATCTCATCAAGGTTAAAATAGATGTTATTTTTTTCTGCCAGCCATTAATGGACTTTTGCTGGAACCAAGACTGAAATAACACTGCTTTATGGATCTGTTTATAGATAAGAGATGGAATATGGGAAGAAAAGCTCATTGTTGTATTTTAAGAGGTGATAAGTTGCTAAAATTGTTTCTACTTATTGTGGGAATAGATGAGAAGTCACTTCTTGATATATTTCTTTTTTTTTCCTTTACTATATTCTTATTTTCCTTTCTCTTTCTCCTTTCTTCTTTGCATCTACTGCTTTTTTCTTTTTTCAAGTTTGTATTATTTACTGTATAATCTTATAGAGTAAAGTATAATAAGTACAGTAATATTAAGATTATAATCTTAATAATATTAAGATTATAATATTAAGATTATAATATTATAATATTAAGATTATAATATTAAGATTATAATATTAAGATTATAATCTTAATATAATTACTATAAAAAGAACATTGCAATTTTCAGATAAAATCAAATCCAATATTAACAGGGATTATGAAATCAATGAGAAGCATTAAGATTGGGTTTCATGACAAAGTTAGACATATTCCTTCCTTAACATCTTAAATTGCAGCAGAAGTTGAGCAAAATGTTCCTGCAATCAGGATTTGGGAATCATAAACAAGACCAGCATAAAAGCAATCCATCCACTCATTTTGTTCACTTATAGAGGACAAGATGAAATTCAGGAGCAATCTAACATGCTAGGTGATGAAGACTGAAAAGGCAGATGAAGAACAAAAATACTATTGCTTGCTGTTGATGAGTAAAGAAAAACAAAAGGCTGATCAGGTGTATATTTTTACAGTAGATAAAATATGTTATGATCAATATTGTTAAGTTCTTAGATCTTTTTTATCAATTTAGTATAAATTGAGGGTGTGAAATACATACCTGCTTGCCTTCAGTAAGCTAAAAGGGAAAAAATGCTTTTTGAAACAAAGCACTCTGTGTGAGAGATATGTGAGTATACGACAACTTCCTATTGACTAACTGTAATTTTTTAAGCTGCATAAACTGAAACTGACTTTATTATTTTTAATTAATAAAAATTAAGTATTTCTGACCGTCATAATCACTGAAATTTGATTCAATGTCCCAGGAACAGGCGAAGAAATGATACCTTGACATAGCAGCAGGAGTTGCCTAGGTAAAATATTAAAAGCTTGTCACTAATCTTAATAATTTTATACTTTTAATTAAGATTTGTATATAAGGCATGGAACCCTCAAAGGATTCCTTTAAAACTTGCTACCAAATATTTTTTCTTTGACAACAGAGGAAGGTAATAAATATAAACAGGTAATCATACAAACAGCAATATATTAAATTTACTATTTACTAATTTACTATTTAACTAATTTGGCCTACCTCTTTTTCTTGACCCTACCAAGTTTTGGAATGCTTCCACAAGCATTAAAATCAATGCCCCTTGGACTCCCAAATTAATAATCACCTTGATAGCATTCCAATGATAGCATTCCAACCCTCAAAGTTTTATCCCTAAAGGGAAAAAATCCTAACCCCTTTTAGTAGAGTTAAATTTTTTTTAACAGGTTAAACAGCTTCTAATAATGAAAACAAACATTCTGAGAGGTAGAAAATAAGCAAAATTAAAAAAGAACTTTGCTCCAATGAATTATTATTCTTCTTTCTCATTATTCTACCATGTTCAGCCATATTCAGCCTCTATAACAGATAACACAGAAAAAGGAAAGGAAATAAAGTATTGCCACTAAAATATACTTTCCAGTGTCTTTACTACAATTGGTCATTTAAAATAGGGGTCCCCAACCCCCGGGCTATGGACCGGCACAGGGCCGCAGCATGCCAGCAACCGGGCCGCACAAACAAGCAAAGCCCCATCCGCGAAATGCAGGCAGCACACAAAACCACACCCCCTCCGGTCCGCGGAAAAATCTCTTTCCACGAAACCGGTCCCTGGTGCCCAAAAGATTGGGGACCTCTGATTTAAAAGTCTACATACCTCACCAAAATGATTTCTAATATAATGACCTATCAGCCATCCCCCAAATATAAAAATCCTGACATAGGATTGTATGTAAATTCTACTGGTCCAGTTGTAAAGCAAATTATACCAGCAAACAGAATAGCAAAAATTGATCTGCCAGTTATTCTATTGAAAGTAGAATTTGAATAACATTTACTTAAATGGAAACTGAAACTGAATTTGGAGATTCCTCTTCACATGAGACATTTACACCATTATAAAAAAGTCTAGATTTTTTAAAAATAAAAGCTTTATTTTTTTTCTGGGGGATTTTTAATATCTGTAATTATAAAGCTGAGTTCAATCATAAAGGTAGAAAATCTTTTTCAGTAACAAAAGCATCAAATTCAACTTGCAGTCATGTAGACTGTTAAAATATGAACCGTATTTAAATATGCAAATGAAAAAATTGTTAGTTTGAGCTACAGCTACTATGTTATGCTTAGAATGCAACTTACCATTGACAGAACAAGAGTCATCAGGCATAATCAATGTAAAGCTTTATTTATTTATTTATTTATTTATTTATTTATTTCAGCTGTTCTTTATGCATCATAATCCTGGGTGGCTTACAAACAGCAATAAATACAGTAAAAGTATAAAAACTCCCCAAAGCACCCCTCCCCCCATTAACAAAAACTTTATTAGCTTCGGTCTCACTCTACTTCAGTGGTTGTATGAAAACCAGTTTTTCAAAGCTTCTCAGGACAGTGATGGTGAATCTTTTGAATTTGGTTTGTCAAATATTTAGAAAATGCCTAACTTGACTCTACTGGCTTGTCTCACACACACATATCCCCCCAAAAAAGGAAAACAATTTTTAAATATAAATTAATTAAAAAAATACACACCAATAGTGTATGGTACTGTGTATTGTATAAAGAAATATCCAATAATTAAAAAAATAAAATACATGTAAAACAAATTCATTTTCGGAGAGTCTAGAGGCTGCACAAGAGTATACCCCATTCTCAAGTGGCCTCCGCAGCATCGCTCCCATGAGAGAAAGGGGCATGCTTTCAAGAACAGTTGTTTTCAGGTGTTGATGAATGCTAGTGTGTCACCCAAATGCTGTGGCATGTCACCTTTGACACATGAGTCATAGTTTAGCCATCACTGATCTGCCTGCCATCTGATAGACGTTGCCAGATTTCAGGAAGAAGGGTGTGATTAAGTCAGATTCTGTGCTGACAATGCTTTCAATCAAATTTCGGAAAGATAAGCAATGTGTCATCCTGTATTTTACAACATCATTTTTTAACTGAATCTATTATGAATTGGTAATTTTACTTGCACATCTTCCATTGTTCTGTTCTAATTTCAGTTGCTGCCAGTTGAGACCTCAATGTAACCTTCACAGCATAAAGCTTCTGCAGATCAGGCAGACTGCTGAAAAACAGTGACCGACGTCTATCAGCATTCATTTTGTTTTGCTAACCATGAGAAAGTAATCCAATCTGTAACATAAAAAAGTGATTATCAAAAAGATTGTCAAGGTTCTGGCTAAGGATTCCAACGAAGTAAATACACCAAAGCCATTTAGATCTCTAATGCAAAACTTTATTGGATACAGCATGCCAGCATTATTGAGTTGAAAACGAGCTCTGGCAATATGGTGGGAAAAAGATAATTAAAAGAGTAAAACTTTCCCTCCCCACGCTGACACTAGGTCACATTGTCCAATTAATCCTCGGGCAGTTGTTATGAGAAGAACGTCTCTGTTCACAACATCTGTCCGGCGACCTTGGTTCCCATCTGGATAGAATCCACCTGTGTATTCCCCTTTCTTTCCCCCCAACTATAGGCAAGCTAGAAACAGCATAGAAGTTCTAATGCAAGCAATCTTCATAGCTTAACAAAGATGTAAAGATATGATACAATTCAAGCTATTAGAAAGTGGCATCACTTTAAAATGTCATTCTCTTTTATAGTGAAGTTGGATGGTTGAGTGTAGTACTTATCACTATGAAACATGGTAATTAAGCATAAGGAGATGTCCATATATGTGGAGCATGCATGTAATTCTATTAAAGAACTTCCCTCTTTAAACTGAGGTTATTTCAGGTGAAATGAAAGAAAAATATCCCAAATGCTACTTTCATTTCCTTCTCTCCAGAATGACGCGTTGGCATATAATACAGAAATGTAACCCCAATTTACTTTTTCCTTCACTTCTCTTCCTAAATAAAACTACACAAGGTATTTTTACAAATTGGCTGAGCCCTTGTAAGGATATTCTTACAGAGAATGTAAATAAATTATGGCATTTGGAGGCATTCTGACTTGAATGTGATCATGAAATATAATTATGAAGAATATTTTGTCACTGTGATTTTAATTGAAATTATAAATTTAATGAAAGTAAATGTAAATGTTTTCTCTTCAATTAATCAAACCAAATCAAAATTAGACCAAAACATTCCTGTAATCTTATTCTATGCCTAAATTGGATCATTTTAATAAGTTCCATTAGTACTTCTGTAGGTGACATCTTGAGATTCTTTGCAAATGGCTCAAAGTTTATTTTAACTATTCAGAAGCAAGTCCAACTCATAAAGCTAGTACTAATGGTAACCCATCGACTTGGTTGTGGGAAGCCAGCAGGAAGTTGCCTTGCTTAATGACCATGGGATGTGGTTAACGATGGCAATTGGGCCTGCAGGGATTGCTGTTCTTAAGTGATGCCATCCTACTTTATGACCGTGACATTTAGTGATGGAAATTGCAATCCCAATTCCTGTCATAAGTCGAGGTCTACCTGTACTGTGTAGGTATAAGTATTCACTTAACAATCACAGTTGGTACCAGCAACTCCATCACATGCAACATGGTTGTTTAAGTGAGACATTATGTGATTGTACTGGTTTTATGACATCAGTTCTGCTGCGGTTATTAAGCATCGCATGATTCCAACTTGCAGTTTTACTGCTGGCTTCTCCATTGACTCTGCTTGTTGAAAGCCAGTTGTGAACATGCAAACTGCAAACGGTTCTAAATGCCCGTAGGTTCTAGCAACAGAAAGACTGGTTTTTCAATCACAAAAATGCGTTAGAGCTTTTTAGGAAACAAAAGTATTCAGGGTGTAACCGATTAAAATCATATAATTTCAGGCAGCAGTGCAATTGGCTGGAAAGTACTAATTATTTAATTAAGGTCACAAAGCTGAGTTTGTTAACTTGCCCAACACTTATTAGGGAAGTGCGGCACCAATGACAAAGGATGATCAGGAAGAGATAGCAAGTTAGATATCTGAAAAGCCGGACAATATTTGATTATGCTATGCCTGCTGGATGGAGGACATAAAGACAAATTGCTTGAAGTCTGGTAACCCTATTGGAAATGAACTAGAATATAAGACCAAGTAATAAATAAAAAAATAAATAACTTCTGTTGTCAATGTTACTATATTTATGACTAACATTTTCAGTCATAACTTTTATCTGCTGTTCTCACAGCACAGATTTTAAAAACTGAAGCAGTTTATTTGACTGTCTTATTTCATCTAAAAAGCTAAAATGGCAGAATATTTAGAATGTCAGAAATAATCTTTTTTTTCAGAGGTGTGAGAGAAAAACGTGATGAAAAGCACTCATTCTTTTTCTTCTTCTTCTTTTTTATTTTTACAAAGATTATTACAAAATATGGTAACCTTAGAACTGCTACTTTAGAGTTGTTTTAACTTTTTTTGTCTTCAGGCCTAAACCTGACTGCCTCGGAGAACCGGAAAAACAGGAACTAAATCACATAACTTTTGTTTCTCTTCCTACAAGATAAGCTGGGGGTATTTTGTTCTTCAAAATATATTTGTTGACCAGAGGAAAACTAAGTAATTAATATCTGTTTTAATATGGCTAAGTCACCTCAGGTATAATAGGAGCAAAACCCTCCTTCCGCTTTACATCATCAATCTTCTCACACTCAGTCTTTAATGCTGAAAAAAAGCAAATGATGTACTTTTGGGAACTTGTCACAGAAATAAGTATTTTCCACTAAGCAAGACATCAACTGCCTAAGTAATCTAGTTTGACTAGAAGGACATGTTCTGCATGGAGTTTGTGAAATCCATTTAAAGACTGTATCAAGTTGAAGGATGAGTCACAACTGCTCGAAAGCCATGTTATGGTAGGAAAACTGCCACTGAAGAACAATCTCAATTAGGAATCGGAGTATGCCATTACTTGTATCTCCAGCTCCAAAAGCGTTGGGGAAAATATGTAGACAAGAAACAGGTTATCTAAAAAAAAACAAAAAAAAAAAAACGCGGGAAAATGTCGTGAGGAAACAGGCTATGCCTGGGATGGCACACAACGGAGGTGGGCAAATAAAGACAGAAGCAGGAGTGAAAGACAAAAGCGCAGAGAAGAAGCAAACCACGCGGGGAAAGTCGCCGATCTGATTTTCTGATCCCCCCCCAAAAGGGGCGGCTTCTCTCAGTTACAAATCTTAACTCTTTCCCCCTTTCTGTGCATTCCGTCTTCTAGTTTTCCTGCACTTTACGTTTTTCTGTTATGCCCTGAGGCGCTCAATAGAGAGGAAAAATACGCACGGATAGGAATGGTGATTTAGCAAAAGCGAGAATGGTATCTATGGTGCAATTCAATGCCACGGAGAGATGGGTAAGAGGTCAGAGCTGGCTTGTAACGCAGCCCCGGATTCGGCTGAGTTGCCGGTCCAAAGTTCACCAGCACGTGATAACCTTCAGTCTTGGGAGAGCCTCGAGGCACGCCGGAGCTGGGGACAGAAACGGGATTACGCAACCTCTTTCCTTCTGATTTGTAGAGGGGAAAATGTCCCAGCGTTTTAAAAAGATCTTAATTCTGATTCAGGCATAGATTACATACTACTTTCGAACTTCTGGACAGGCGGCTTTAGTGCCACGAGGAAATATAAGGCGCTTCCCTAAGACTCAATAATTTTTTTACTTCTGTAACCTCTGATCATCCTGACTGATACGGTAGATATATTCAGAAGCTCATTTTGAACTTTATCCCCTAATGAAGATATTGTCCAACTATAGAAGATTGGGTTTATTTTTTTCTAAGAAATCAGAGCAGCTATTTTTGATTTTCACATGTTTTCTTTGATAGTCCACTAATTTTTCAGCTTGATTATAGTGACTGCATTATGGGGATTTCAGAAAATCTCTGTACTACATACAAAGCGGGATACTTCTAAGTTCAAAATTGTAGGTGTGTTTCCTATATAATTCAAATACAGGGCTAAACAATGTTATGTATTTTGCAAATACATAACTACAGGTTGAGCAGGCTGTTTCAACTGTTAACTGTGGTAAAATGTCACAAATTTGTCCCCAAAGTTTGAGACTAAACTGCTGTCCCACAATGAAGTTACACTGAACTTATACTTTAGGTTTTATAAATGGGTTTTCTCATCCCATTTCATTCACCTAGCTAGCCCATTTAAAAAGTGGGATTGGTACTGGAAACATTCAAAATACCTAGTGAATCCAGATTTTGCACCTTGTTGTCTTCCATTTTTTCTTGTGCCAGAATGTTTTGTCTGATTTATTATTCTTGAAAACCAAGTTGTTATCTGAGAATTTGCTGCTTTAAAAAGTTGTATTTGAGAAGATATTAAGGCCCAAGTCATTGTGCTGTGATACACGGCATTTCAAAATCGCTATTTACATTGCAGTAAAGTATCAGGAAAGTGCAGGTGAATAATTGGTTTAAAGAAATTAAAGATTATCCATAGAGATTCTGACCATGGTGAGATATTTGTCATATAAATGTGTTGGAAAGTAACATGTTGTAAGCTGTCCAGAGTCACTTGTTAACGAGATGGGAGTTATATAAATTTAATAAGTAAATACAGAGATAACTATATTCTTTAGGTGTTTCTACGCTACTACTGGTGTTCAACTTAAAGACACCCAAATTTCAATGATGTATGAGAAAAGCTCTACCAGTTTAGAGTAAAACCACAAATTTACACCAACTTTGAACAGGCTAAATTATACCAACTAGAAATAATATAAAGAATCATACACCTCAGTAAAAATTATTTATTGGCGATAATCTTTTGTGGACAATGCTACTTCTTTGAATGTCTTTTTGTTGTTGTTGTTAGTTGCGAAGTCGTGTCCGACCCATCGCAACCCCATGGACAACGTTCCTCCAGGCCTTCCTGTCCTCTACCATCTTCTGGAGTCCATTTAAGCTCACGCCTACTGCTTCAGTGACTCCATCCAGCCACCTCATTCTCTGTCGTCCCCTTCTTCTATTGCCCTCAATCTTTCCCAGCATTAGGCTCT